>NW_004624761.1:16928769-16989455 GCF_000247695.1 Heterocephalus glaber
GCAATCTTATCTTCTGTATCTGAAATTCTGTCCTCACATTGGCTCATTCTGCTGTGTAAACTTTCAATGGAGTTTTTAATCTCCTGGAAATCTGTTTGTATCTGTTTTATGGATTCCATTTGTTTCCTGTATTGGGATTCCATCATGTTCCTCAGCTCCTCTATTTTTTTTTTTTATCTGTGTCTGCTGTAGATTTATTATTCATGTCTTGCACTATGGTCACAATTTGTGCTCTTATGTGAGAAATTTTTTCTCATTTCATTTTTTCCAGATCCTCTTTTGTTTCCAGTTCAGGGAGTCCAGGTGGTTGAGTATCAGATTTTTCCATGTCATTTCCCTTTGGGGTTGCCTTAGGTTATCTGGAAGTCTGGTTTTCAGGCATGTTTATGTGGCTTCTCATTTCAACAGATGCAGCCTGCTGTGCCTCTGTTGAGGCATCATTTTGCTCACCCAGTGGTCTTCAGTTCTCAGCAAGCCACAGAGCTGCCTTTTCTCTGCTGCTCACCAGTACACTAATTCCTGGGTTGAGAATGGTGGCCTTCTGGACCCCTGAGCTGACCTCTAGTCTGGTGGGCTTCTGGCTGGGGCCTGTGCACACTTGGGATGATATCTAGGTGTGCCACTGGCTAGAGCCCCTATGTAGCTGTTGTCTGGGAGGGTCTTTGGCTGGGGGTTGTGCATCCCAGTTCCGGTTGTGTAAGCAAGCTTCTGGCTAGGGTCTTTAGCACTTACCGATGGTATTGGGGCCAACCTCTGGCTGTTGCTTGTATGCCTGTACAGCTCTTTTCCAGGTAGACCCTTGGCTTGGGCTGGTGTGTCCCAGCCTCTGAGGTTGGGGTGGAGCCCTGGCTGGGATCTGCTTGCAGCCACACTGCTCTGATCCACACCACTGCTCCCCCAACTAAGGTTGTCTGGTGTGCCTTTATTGTAGAGATTTTCTTCACTTTTCTGGTGGGTTGTAATTTTCATCAAGGGGCCTCAGAGAGGCCCTCTTTCTGTTGTTCTCTTCTACTCTATCTTCTCAAGCTCCGAACAATGTCCTTTATGGCCCCAGCAACTCTGAGGTGTGGATCTCAGCACAGCCAGGTTGTGTGTGTGTGTGTGTTATGGCACCCACGTGGCTTACCTCCTCGGTGCTCTGGCCACACTTTATTGACTATGGGCCAGTGGTGTTATCTTCCTACAAGAAAGTGGTCACATTATAGTTAGCCCCCTGTCTTTTTGGTACTGGGGATCGAACTCGGGTCCTTGTGCTTGCGCAGCAGGCAGCGAAACCACTGAGCTAAATCCCCTGCTACCCTGTCTTGATTCTTCAGAAGAAAAGAAGGCTGAGAATTTACATGGATTGCTTTTATAAAACTTTAAGCTTTGACTTGCTGGCAAAGAAAGTAGTGGGAATTTAGAGACTGCTTTTGTCTTTCTGAAGAGTGATAGCCAGATAGTATGTTCTGTTAGGATTGGATTTCAGCATTGAGTAGTCTCTTAATTAGAGAGAAAGCATGGCGATATAATTACAACATATGGACATACTGATCTTTTTCATGGTTAGTAAAGTGCATTTAAAAATTAATCCCAACTTTGGAAAATTAAATTGAGTTTAAAAAGAAATTTTAGACTTAAGAAAAATATGTTGAATAAAATTCTGGGTAGGCTATAGACAACTGGGGGCATAGGGACCAGACTTCTAGTTCTGGCTCTGTCTGCAACTAGAGAGGGTCTTAATTATTTAATTTCTCTTGGCTTTAAATTGCTTGAATTAGATGAACCTAATATATTCAATTATCTTAGTTTACATTAAGTTTTATAAAACTGGCTGTTTCTCTGTTATAGCTTATAGTTTCTGATTATTGGTTTGTTTTTTTTTTTGGTGGTGGTAGTGGTGCTGGGAATCCAAACCAGAGCCTGTGTATGCTCAGCGAGGGCTCTATCACTAAGCTATGCTCCTAGCTGGCCATATTGTTTTGTTTCAAGGAGATATTAGGTTCCTTCTCTGCAGGTTCAGATGGACCTGTTACATGTCTATGTTGGTGTTTTTGTGTTAAGACCATCCTAAAAGCTGATAGGATGATGTGGATCCATTATCAAAAATACTTGTGTAAGTATCAAGAAGTCACTTTTGGTTTTCTCTGTTCTAACAGGAAACAAAATTAGTTGCTTATTAAAATATAGTATTTAAAATTAATACTACAGTGAAAGATAACTATAATACATGTACTACCAAAATGAAAATACCAAGTCTTCAGAGATTGTGGAAAACTGGAGCTCTGACACTGTGCTAGTGGGAATGTTAGTATGATCACCTGGAAAGCCAGTCTGACACTTCTTCCAAAGTTGAACATACGCGTATTTTAAGGCCCAGGAGCTTATGCTAGGTATATACCAAACAGAAAAGTATCCAAAGGATAAATAAAAGAATGTTATAGTGGCATTTGTGGTAGTAACCTCAAGCTAGAAACAATCTCAAATCCATCAATGTTGAATTTGTAAATAAATGGTGACTTCTCATACAGTGGCACATTATATACAACGACTACTAATGAACTATAGTGCTTTTCCCCCCCGGATGCTGGGGATGGAGCACAGGTTCTTGTGTATTCTAGGCAAGTGCTGTCACTGAGCCACACACCCAGTCCAGAATTATAGCTTTTCTGAGTAACACAGCTGAATCTCATGATATTTGTGCAAACCATGCCAGACACAAGGGCACGTACTGCGTGATTTTATTTATATAAGCCCTAGGCAAAACTAAACTATGGTATCAAAAGTCACAGTAGGTCACCCTTAGGGAAGGGATAGTGAGTGGGAGGACCGTGTGAGGGAGATGAGAGGGGTGGGGGTTTCAGCAATGCTGGTAATGTTCTATGCCTTCCCCTGGCTGGCGATCACAAAAGTGTGCATGCTTTACCAGAATTTACTGAAGTTTTATATACTTTTTAATGTATGTTATGGCTTAATTAAAAATATGAAAAGCATGGCAAAATGATGTTGCTTTGTACTTAGACATAATAAGTCCTTGAAAAGTTGTAATAACCTGTAGGAATCCGCTCTATTTATAAGTTAAAACTCATTTTATCAGGACTTCTATAAAATTGCTCATAACCACCACCCTCCCCAAAGGTAATAAAGCTATCCTTGTATTTTTTTCCATTTCTTTTTCTTTATTTTGAGATAGAGTCTTGCTATGTATGTTCAGGCCAGTCTTAAACTATGGACCCCATGCTGGCTTTGAACTTGCAGCCATCTTCCTGCCTCAGCCTCCAACGTGCTGGGATTAGAGGTGTGAACCACTTTGCCTGGCTAAATCTTTGCATTTTCAAAATTTATTTGTATTTTGCTGTGCTAGGGATCAAACCTTGGGCCCCATGCATGTGAGGCAAGCACTCTATCACTGAGCTGCATCCACAGCCCTGCATTCTCTTATTTAACAAGTCCAAATAGCAATAAATACACTGTGCCTAAAACAAAAACACCTACAGTATTTTTTTAAAGGTTCAATTTCAACCAGAATTCTATCAAAGACAACACAGGCCATTTGTAATCACTTGAATCAGTTAGTACCCTTGAGATGGTTGAACCCGCTTACCTTGTTCTTGTCAGTCTGAAAAGGCATAACCAAAGAGCACAGCATTTGAAGCCAGTTGGTTCCTCACAGTCCACCTGGCTTTGGCCGCTGGTAACAATAAGCAACGACCCGCACTTATAAAGTGCTTCAGAAGGTGCAAGTACCACAGCTACCACTAGGAGGAAGCTACTTACATGGCTCTGCCAGAATACACTTTCACCTGCCTCTCTGAGCCTTTTTCTGAGAAGAAATAGAAGAGTGGAACCTCAACTTCTGACTTGGGAAAAAATTGTGAGAGAGTTAAGGACAATACACTGGGGATTTACCTCAGGGGCAACGTGCCTGCTTTGCAAGCGCAAGGTCCTGAGTTTGATCCCTGCGCCCCCCCCAAAGGAGTTAAGGACAGTCTTACCGTTTCAATGAGCCACAAATTTATAGCTTCTGGAAAGATAGGATCAAAGAGGCAAATTATAGGTGCTGCTTTTCCGAAGGAAGAAGTCTTATTCCAGGTGCTACGCTGAGCCCTTACCCTCCCACCAGGTTGTGGTGATGGTGGGGTTGTTAAAGCTATGGAAATAACCCCACATAAGTTGAGAAGACACTCAGACTAGAAGCAATGGTTTTTCCTTTAATGTAAATAGTGTTCGTGGACATGGAAGATATGTAAATAGCCCCAAAGATGCCTGTTCTAAATCCGATCAGGTTATAAACTAGTCACCTTACTCTAGAATCTAGGTTTGGCATTCTTCTAGCCTTACCTACTTTCAATCAGACCTTCAGCCAACAAGTATTTATTGAGCACCTACTATATGCCTACAGTTCTGAGGGATTGAACAGTGAACAAAGCAATTATATCCCCTGGAGCTAATGGAGCATATGTTCCTGTCTACTTTACTGAGAAGATGGAGCCCATCTGGTGTTAATTTCTTCAACCTAATGGAAGAAATTTTCTTTTCCCCAAACTTTACGGGCCTCTGATCTGCCCTGCCCTTCACCCCTCCTAGTAGGTTGTTTACTTGCCCTTCACTTTTTCATGACAAACATGCTCAGGGTCTCCTACACTAATAATCTTGATATAAAGGAACAAATAAATGGACAAACCCATTGATACCCATGTGCCCCTCCAGCTTCTGTCTGAGATCTCTCCTTATTTTATGCCCAACTCTCAAGGAAATCTCATTTCTAGGGAAGCTCATTTGCTTCAACTTCCTGATAGGGACTTATTTGTTAAGCCCCACATCACGACAACCACCAGGGCCATCTGTACTATACAATGCAGACTAGGACTTGAGAAAAGCCATGAAAGCAAAATGGTAAGATGATTCTGATTGAATGGGCCAAGTATTTCAGGTAAAATAATGAACTGCTAACTATCTGAGAACCTCCTGTGTACGTGCCTGGCACTGTGCTAGGCATTTTAGGTTTCTAAAGAAATATAAAATATCATCTTTGATAGAACTTTTACTGGAGAAGAAGAGACTGGAAAGACTTCTTATGGAAGTGAGCTTTGAGGAATAATTGAACTTGAAACAGAAAGAAGGGGTGGGTATATGTAGGTGGGGAAGCATGAAGTAGAGTGATGTGCTGGACTTCGAAGCTGGAAGAAATGGGCAGAGGCAGATCAAGGGAGAGCAGGCAGAAAACCCCTCCTGCAGATTCTTATGAGTTCCTCAGTTGTCTACTACCTAGCACTTCCTTCCTTCAAAGCCAAACATCTTTCGAGTCTCTTATCTCATTTTCCCATATATATCCTATCCTAACCATTCTGCCCAAGCTGCCTTTCAGAGGATTCTTTAGTAGTGATACCTTACATGATTCTTGGCCTCGTTAAACTGTCTGAGCCTCGGTTTTCTCTCCTCTAATATGGGGAATTTAATATCACTTCTCTCATAGAACTATCTAAAGGATTAAATACATTTGAAGCTTTGTTCAAGAAGTGACCATCGTTACTATTATTGTTGTCCTTGATTTCTCAGCTGGTACATTTGACTACTCCCTGCATCTTTACTCTTTGGCTTTGATGAGGTTGCATGCTATGTTGTCTTTTTTTTCAACGACTCTGGAAGCACTCCATTTTCACTGGCTCATCTTATTCCACTTGATCAATCCTTCCATGGTACAGCTCCTCATGCTCACCCCCTTTGTCTGATCTCATTCTATACCTCCCCTTGAGTAATTTCATCCATTATTCCATGTCCTTCATTACCTTGTATATATTAATTATTCTTGGATTTATTTCTCTGGTGAAGAGTTTTCTTCTGAGCTCCATATGTGAACAGTTAAGGGCTTAATTAAATATCTGGGTGTTTTGTGGTTGTCTCAAAGTCAACACTTCTGAATCAAGCTGGTGTCGTCCCAGTCACCTACACCTGAGCCTCCTTCAGCATTCCCTATTGGGGAAAAATGACATTCTTCATTCTACGCAGAAACCTTGGCCTTGTTCTTCTCCCTTATCCCAGTCAACTACAAATTCAGTTGACTACCTCCAGAAGCTAATCTTCAATTTGTCGGCTTCCCTCTCTTTTTATTGACAACTGTTGCGCTCTCTTGGATTTCTCACTGGCCTCACTTAGAGCACTTTCGCTGTCCTCCTTCCTTCCCATAGTATAGCCAACTAATTTGATCTTTCAGTTAATCAAAATGTATTAGCCAGTATAAATCTAATTATGTTCCAAACTAGTTTTAAAAATCTTTTGGTGGCCTTTCATTTGAGATTTCAAAATAAGCCAATTGTTCCAAAGGCTTAGCGAATCTTAACTACCCATAAATACACCCATGTCATAATTTTAGGTGTAGTTTCTAGGAGTCTGCTGTGATGCTCACTCCCAAGTGTTACCTTATTCTTATCTTATGCTAATAGCATGCAAGAACTGTGTAGACATTCATAAACAGTTCCAATGAATACTGCATTAGAAATCAAGCAGTACACATGCTAGGACTGCCTTGTTTTGAATCATCAAGGCTCTTGCACAAACTATGTCTTTAATATGATTAAGGAAAAATGTCTGAAAGTTCTGTACAGAAATGAAATATCCACAGAAACCAGTGTAGCAATCAAACTTGAGTCTACAGCCAGCAAAATATTTTTTTTCCTCACCAGACAGACAATGTTTACTAGCATTTACATATCAAATGAATCGCAATAGCCTATTTGGCAGTGATGAAAAAAGGAAAAGAATTCATGTGCCAGGCATAGTGCTTGAGACAGGAATGAGATGTGTAAGACCAGGTTTTGTCCCACTAGGAGCTTCCAGACCATTCAGAGAGAGGTAACTGTCCAAATACTCAATATTCCATTTATTGGCTCTTCCTATGGACAGTGAGCTGATTCTTTAGGTGTAACATGAGGAGCAAGAAGAGATCTGTTTCTTAATTTATATCTGATGAGGGGTGGGAAACAGACATCAAATAACCCCATTAAAAAAAAACATGCAAAATAATAGCTCTCACTTAGATAATGGTTAATACGTGCCAGTATGTTCTTCTTCTTCATGCTTTACAGAGAGTAATGAAATCAGACTTTAAGTGGTCCTCTCAGTCTTTATTGATAAGGAAAGTGAGGCATGGCAAGGTTAAGAAACTTGCCATGGTCATATGGAGTCCAGGTAGCCTGACCCCAGGGTTTACTCTTTAACCATCCACTGCCTCCAGTCTGTGCTATGTGGCATAAACATATTTACAAATCTGAGTGCCAGGATGGGAGGATTGGTGGTGCTATAAGAACATAAAGCGAAAGCATCTCACTTGTCTCAGGAAACACCTAAAGGCTGAGTGGGGTGTAAGTGAAGAGGAGAGAGGCACACATGAAACTGGTGACGACAGAAGGAAGAATATGAAACTCATGGCTGCCCAGATGTGGAAGTTAATTGGTGGAGGTGGGGACAGCAGTACTGGATGTGTAGGGGAACAATCTAGCAAGGCCTAGTGGAGGAGGCAGACCTCAAAAGCTTCTTTTAGAGGGCAGGACACAGGAACATCATGACTTCAGAAGGAGGCTAATGAATTTCAGGGACAGAGAAACAGGGGTGAATTAGCATTCTTTCAATCCTGAGTAGCAGATACACAATTTGAAATGGCCAAAGGAACTAAGACTTTACTGGCTTGAGTTACTGAAAAGTCCAGGTATGGCAGCAAGTGGATAAATGATATTACAATCTCTTCAATTTCTTAGCTCCTTTTTCTTGTTTGGCTTCATTCTCAGGGAGTGGAAAAACAACAGCTCTAGATTTTTATCCAATCAGCTCAGCAAACTCAGGAAGAGGAGTATTTCCTTGAAAGTCCCAGGTCTGACTCTTACTGGCTCAGTTTGTATTACATACTTTTTGCTGAACCAATCACTGTGGCTGGGCCCTGAGGTTTTCTCATTAGCCAGGCCTGGACAACATGCCTTTCCCTGGAGTCAGGGGGCAAGTTTAGACACATCTGAACCCTGGGGTCTGAGAGTGGGAGAGGGCAAATTCCCCAAAGTAGAATCTGGGATCTGTTACTGAAAGACCGGAAATGATTGCTGGGCAGGCAAAACCAGAATTCCACAAGTAGATAGTTGGCTGGAGCAGTGGTCCTCACACCTTAAGCTGAGTCTGGATTTAGCTTATTTAGCTCTGGGATGGGAACTGAGAATCTATACCTCTTACGATCACCCAGCAGATGCTAATGCTGCTGTTGCATAGCCAACAGTGTAGCAAGGGGCACATTACCTGGTGGGACTGTGTTCCTCAAATTCATTTACACTATTTGGTGCCAGACTAAAGGCTCTCCTTCCATTTGCTTTCTCTCCCCAGTCCTAACACTCCATACCAGTTTATAGTATCTCTGCAAGTCGGACACTGTTCCTCATAGTTCTCTGATCAGCTTGTCAACATTTTCAAGATTTTACCTCTATCACATCTGAATAATGTTTCCTCACTAAATGAAGCTAAGGTCATGATTATTCTTCAACTCAAGTGTTCTCCAGTTTAGACCTGTGAACATCAACCTCATGGAAGTATAAACTGTATTTAATCATTCATGAGTCTGACAAACTCTGCTATGTTCAATTGATTCGTTGAATATTTAACTCACTGGGCAAGTTTCAGTCTGGTTGTTCGTCTATATTGAACATTTGACTGTTAAGCTGTAGGCTGTTAAAAGACATGCAAAAGATCCCTTTAACTTGCTGATATAGCACTCAGGAATCAGAAGCTGTTCAATTTTCATTATGTTAACTGTATTTTCAGTCCTGTAGACTTTGCAATCCATGTATCAATGTTGGAAGAAATACTGAACTTTATCAATGTATAGAGTTTCCACAAATTAGCTTTGGATTAATGCCTTTATAGGAACTTCTGTGAAACTGAGTTTAAAGCTCTGAGTTTTAGCTTTGAGATTGTTCTTGATCTTGTTACGTGACATTTCTCAAATCTTTAAAGTCTTCTAGGCCTTAATACCCTGGTTGGCCACAGTTTGGATATTTTGCTGTCTTCTCCTCCCACAGTGGTCCCCAACGTATAGGTTAGCACATCAGTGTCATCTGAAACATTTAGGTAACATAGACTTGAGCAGGATTCTTGGTCCTTTAAGCTTTATGTTACTGATCTGGGAAAGGAGGTATGAGTGTCTACCACCTGACAGTTATGTTGGCAACTGAAGAGGATGAATGTAAAGAACATCACAACTGACAACACTAAAATATCAAAGTTGACTACTGTTATCACCAGGATCTATTTGGAAATAAGATTTAGATAGGACAATGACATAAGTAAAAATGTTCATCCTTATATTAAAAAATACAGTGCCAGGGCCAGGGATTTAGCTCAGTGGTGCCGTTGCCTGCTTCAAAAGCACAAAGTCCTGAGTTCGATCCCCAGTACCAAAAAAAAAAAAAAAAATACAGTGCCAACAAAATTGTCAACAGTATTTGTCATGTTTTCACCGCAGGTCCTAGGCCAGTGATGGTGAACCTTTTAGAGATGAGTGCCCAAACTGCAACCCAAAATCCACTTATTTATTGCAAAATGAATACTGAGGTTTTAGTTTAGAAAAAAAAACCTCATACATTAGCACCTTTTGTCTTAAAAAAAAAAACAAATAACACCTGTGCCATGGGTCCACCACCACTGTCCTAGGGGAATACCGGCAATCAACAAGCTCTCAAATCTTATGTGTATAAGACTAATTTCCTCCCGTATGTTACCCTTGGTTAGATAAAAGCTGTCTTCAATTACACTAATTTCTCCTCGAACTCAATTTGTCATGATGTGTATTGGTTTAAGAATTTATTACACATTTCACTTGCAGAACTTTTGTGTAGAAAGCGCACTGAACTGCCACCTTAGCCTGTAGAATCCTTTCCCACAATTGGAAATAGGTTCTTTGAATGCACATGAACTCACCTTTGAAGTGCTGTATAGGCTATCGCTTTGCGTCTGCAACCCTGACCTTATATGGCGCAAATGTATAGAAGCCTAACTAGCCTGCATCTCAAAACACTAGAGGTCAGGTGTCTTGTTTTCTTCAGTCTGTGGAAAAGTTTTGTTCTGGTTCTTTTCATTCTGTGGACAATATGTAGTACTTGTCTAGAACCAGGACTTTTCCTTTGTACCTGCTAATGTCACAAACTGCCAGAGTATTTGGCCTCGGTTCAGACCCGGATTCCTTTCCTTTCCAGGCACCCTTTACCAAGCAGCTGGCCCGCTGCTGGCCAGGGCTTTCGGGCCGCTTAGGGGCTGACCCCATTTCACTTGCTGGTCTCCATCGGTGCTTCCTCACTAGAACCCTGGGGAGAAACTAAAAGTTGGAAGTAGTCATTCCAAACACTCACTTTCTCCTCTCGCCAAAAAAAACAAAACCCAACAGTGCTGGGCGTAGGGAATAAGGCAAAGAAGGAAAGCCGAGGCTCAGAGCGCGTGGTCCCGGGTCGCCAGCTCCTCTAGCCCGCACCCAGCCCGCACCCGGCCCGCGTCCAACGCCTGGCGTGGTCCTCATTCTCCGACCCCGCCGCCGCCCAGACGACGAGGACGGCCTGGGGACCAGCGGGTGTGGTTGCTGCAGCTGTGCGACCTGGGCCGGCCCGGGGTTCCGGAACGGAGCGGAGCAGGTCCGCAGAAGGAACAGCCGAAGCCGCGCTCAGGCCGGGAGGCGGCGGCCGCGCGAGCGCTCGCTCTGAGGGCCGGGTGCGACTCCCTCCTCCCCGCACCGGCCGGCCGCGGCCCAGGCTCCCTCGCTCCGCCACTCCCCGCCCTCGCTCCCGCCCAGCGCGCCGCCTCCCGCCCTCCCCGCCTTCCCTCGCCGCCTCCCGCCCTCCCTCCTGGCCTCGCTCCTCAGCCAAACTGAAAGCCGGACCCCAGGCCGCCTCGCCACCGCCTGCCCGGCCTTGCTGGAGCGCTCCACCATGGACAGTCCTGTTTTCACCTCATAAAGATGGCGGTGCGGGATCGCTGCAACCTTTAGACTAATGACTGTCCGAAACATCGCCTCCATCTGTAATATGGTGAGTGGCCGCGGAGCCTCTTCCTCCTCCTCCTCCTTTTCCTCCTCCTCCTCCTGCTCCTCCTCGGGGGTCCGTGCCCGCGGCGCCGCGAGGCGAAGAAAGGGAAACCCGAGCCGCGCACACGCCAGGCGGCGGCGGGGTGGGGACGAGGGCGGCGGGGTGAGCGGGCACAAGTTCCCGGCCCCCGGGCTGGGCGGGCGCTGGCCGCTGCCCCCGGGCCCCTGGACTGGGGGACCCCCGCCCACGCCCCCGTCTTGGCCCCGGGACCGAGAGCCAGCCCGCCTGCTGCCAATCCCAGGGCCGCTGAACCCCCGCCCTCAGGTTGCGGTGGCACTGGCTTGGGAGGAGGGAGGTGGCCGCACAGGGATGTCCCGGTGGACGGATAGTAGGGGGGAGCTGGGTGTGGGGGGCACCTCTCCTCTCCCTGCGCTAATAAACCCCCACTGGATTCCGTGACTGCCCTCATCTCATTTTGAGTTGAGTCCTTCGGTTGTATTTAAAATTCACTTTGTAACAGCGATTAAATCAGTGTATCTGGAGAAATTTGAAATGTAATAGTGCTGGAAAAAAAAAAGTGCAAAATGTGGTTAAAGAGGTGAACTTCAACCTGGTTTAGGGAAGCACTGTAATTTGTTCGAGATTCCTCAGAGTCCTCACCTGGGGAACAGGAACAAGGTTCTACAGCAGTAAAACGTGCAGGCCCCAAGGGTGGGCCACAGTTGTGAGCATGGAGGAGGTCTCCACGGTTTTGTCTTGGTCCGTGGTAGATGCAGAGGAGGCTGGTGGGCATGGATACGGCAAGGGGACATCACTGGGCTCTGACCGGGTCTGGGTCCGTGGATTCTCCCGTTGCTCTCCCTTCCTTTTCAGTATCTGCAGGAACAGCCTCCCGCCTTTGGGTCCCCAGGATGTACTTTGCCTGCACCCTCACTTGTCAGAGCCTTCGGGAGCTCAGCTTGGTGTAAGGGATTGCCCACTTGTGCAGGATGTGAGGGGCGTGTTTTGACTGTACCCTTTAGAACGACCCCATCCTCCAACTCTGTCCAAACTAGAACATGTGCGCTTTCAGTACCAGGTTTGGGAAAACCTCCCTCCCTGGAAGCTGGTGATACTGGCCCCTTCTGAAAACATCTGAGGTGGCTTGATTGAGAAGCCTTGGGAAAGGTGATCAGGCTGCCCTTCCCCCATCTCACGAAGCTTTTTAAAATCTTCTGTTCCACATTCTGTTGCGAGAGCAACACATGGCAAAGGAGCACTAAGGAGCCATGTGTTAGCTCCGGGTTGGAATTGAGACCCACTGGTGCTGGCTTCAGCTTTTAGCACTTCTGGGCAAGGCCACTGCCTCAGCCAGCAGAGCAGTTTCAAGGGCTTCCCAGAGCGATAGCTGCTTGGTGTTGGTGCAGGCAAGTTAGATAATGTGAGTAGTACCCGGAGCCTTTCCATCTCCTCTTTTTTCCCTTCCTTTCTCCAGGAGGAGACAGGTTTCCTGCTTCTCGATGTGGAGCGGCATTAATGTTGCTTGGTGCAGTGAGAAGGTGATGCCTTTCTTCTCAGTGCCTCACTGCTTCGAGCTCCTGAGGGGAACTGTGAAACCACAGCAGCTCTAATGCTGCCACCTGTGCCTGTTGGGGTGGCCTCAGGCCTGCCTTGTCCTGAGGCTTGGTCCTTGCTCTTGGTGGCAGTGGCAGTCCTGTCCTGCTTCTGTATGATGACAACCCTCATTCTGAGAGCTGACTGGAAACCTGAGAGCTAGCATGTCCCAAGAGGAAGCCGGCCTCTGGCTTTTTTTCTTTTTCTTTTTTGCTCTCAGTGCAGCCAGGGCTTCTTGGCACACCTGGTGCAATGTCACAACCTGTTTTCAGGGAAACTCAGCCAGGGAGACAAGCTGCCGGGAGGACATGAGAAGAGTAGGCCATTACTGTGTCTGGAGACTTGGCATCTCCTGTGTTGACCTAAAAAGGCACCAAGTTTAGGATCTGGGTGAAGTGAGGATCCAGCAATTCCTAAGTAGAGAGTTATATCTCCTGTTCAGAAATTGTCGAGCAAATAATGAGGGGTTTGGGCTGTAAAACCAGACTTCTAGGTTCAAGTCCTGCTGCGAATGGGTACTAACTTTGTGTCCTTGAGCAGCTTGCTCTCTGTCTTGCTGTCCTATTCTATAAAAAGAGGATGATAATGTTTGCTACCTCCCCAGATAGTTGTATTATGTGAGTTACTGAGCCTCAGGGTGTGGTACCTAGCAAGTACTCCTACTGTACTAGTTGTTAGTGTCTGTATCTTTCTCATTATTTTCATCTTAGTTGTTTACAGGACTATAGAGATTGTGCCTACTTTGACTTGATGGAAACAACCACTAACACAAACAACCCACAGGTTCACTTACGCAAACTAAGCTGTGTGGCAGTTTACAAAAGGCTGGGATGGGAATTCTTAACCCCGCCCCTTATAAAAGGCTGTTTAGTTCGCCTCTGCCCCTCCCAGACTCGCTTCCCAGAGGACAAGGCTTCGTGATGAGGAGACTGCTGCTGTCTTTTCACACAATCAGATATAAATGTTTCCTGAACCCCTCTTCAGAGCTTTCACTTGATGATGAATTGCTTCCAGGTAGGTCTTTTCTGGGTCTTCATTCACTTCGTGCTTCTCTCTAGGGCTCTTGCTGATCCTTCCCACTCCTAACTCCATTTGGTCCCAGCTGTTTTGAGTAGTTGCAGTAAGAGCAAGCAAGGATTACTTTTTTTTTTTTTTTAAGCCAAGTTCTTTGGTGTATTTTAAGCAGGCTCATATGTGTCCTTGAAGGGTGTTAGAAGATACTGTCCTTCTGAATAAGACAAACAGACCAAGACCTAGCACTGAAAAGCAGACTTGTTTCCTCCACCGGAGAAAAAAGAACCCAGCAAGGCAGAAACAGAACTTGCTGTAAATCCTTCCTGTGATTGAGAGCTTAATACCACCTTTTCTTCCCACACTCTTGTGCCAGTATTTGATATTGGGGACATGGAAAATATCCTCATCCCTCCTTTACCTCCTACCCTACTGAAATTTTATTGTTGTTTGGAAGTTTTAATGTTGGTTCCTATTAACTCCTTCCTTACCATAATTCCTGATCAGCTTGCTTAGGACAAGTTAGCTTGGGCACACAGCAGGGTTTGGTTCAGAGATAGTAAAGCTTGTTTGGCTGGTGTGTTGTAATTTTGAAAATGCTGTGGCTGCCACCAAGCATGAGGAAATGTACTCTGTTGGTAATCCTCTGATTTTTGTCCAGTCCAATGGATTTAACTTTCTATGTATTTTTATGGCCCTGTAAATGGAAAGTTTTGTTTGTATTTTGTTTGAATTGAGAAATTTTCTAAAGATGCATTTGGAGAAATCAAATGTGACTTGTACTAAAATTGGCTGAAATTATCTTACCTTCATTTCATTTGTTAATGTTGGAGAAAATGCCATCTATTAAATAGATTCCAAGCTTTGTACCTATAAATGGCCATCCATTGAATGTTGACGCCAGTATTGCCAATGTTGATGCCAATATTTAGTTGAGGATCTGCTATTTTAGTGTTGCCACATAGCAGTGCTTAATAAGTGAATGAAGTGAGTCCCTGTCCCTAGTGAGCTTAGTCATACCTTATCTTGGAGGCCTAATATTGGTAAAGATGGAACAATTTCAATACAATGTGATATTGGCATAGGTGAGGGTGAACAAAGGCTCAAGCAGGAGAATGGGAAGATGATTCATGCAACAGGACATTTCTTTAATAATGATATGCTTTCTGCTTGTGGCTTTTATTTTATATGAGGACATGATGGTAGTCAGTGTGAGCTAGAATGGAATCTGTCTAATGGTGGCTTTGGGGAAATTGTATTTCTGGGTAATTTTGGTTTTTCTCATGTTGTAAAGCTTCATAGTGTGTAGTATTTCTTAAAGTCTTTATAAAAATTTGCATCTCTTAATGGTTAGCAACCATTTGAGTACCTAACTACCTTGTTTAAAACTCTATAGAACTTGTCAGATATTAACATTTTAGCATTTGAGGAACAGCTCCAGGATATTTCACACTGGTTAGACTGCTAGATTTGAATTCTTTTGGTATTTTTGAGACAGGGTCTCGAAATGTAGGTTAGGCTGTTTTGAACTTACTATGTAGCCCAGGCTGGCCTCGAACTTGCAGCAGTCCTGTATCAGCCTCTGAAGTACCAAGATTACAAGTGTGTGCTAACATGCCCCGTTTGAATTCTTTTAAATAAACGAAGTCATCTTAAAATGAAGGGAAAGTAAAATTAGCAAAAATTTAAAACAAAAATAGAATGTTTTTATAAATATAGTTTTTATTTTTGTCAATTCCTTGTCTGAGGCAAGTGTTTGAGAATGGTTGACAATTTATTTAAAAAAAAATATCAATCTCATAATTTGGGGAAAGTGATAGCTTGGATTTTGTTAGTCATGCTTTCTATTATCAAAGATAATTGGCAACTGTGAGTTTAGTGTATTGTGTCAGCTAGGAATGGTTAGTTTTGTGAGAGGGTACTCTGATAGTTGTTGGATTTTGAAAAATGCAGCCTGAGGTTAGATGGGTTAATGTTTAAAGAAAAAGATTCTGCTCTTCTGGCCCCACGGGTCTAATAGGCAGGAGTGTATGTTAGGTCAAGACCTGACAATGAGGTATGGAGATTTTTCTCTTTCTTGGAATCCTAGGGGAAAACAAAGGTGAATGTCAGTGTTTAGTTAGAATTGAAGATTACAGTACCTTTTCTGGATAGCAACTTTGTGTTTCAGTTCAGCCACACTATAAAATTTCTTTATTTTTTACTCGTGTGGAATTTTGGTATCTGAGGTTTTAATTCAAAGCAAATTTCAATTTTGATTCTCTTAGCAATTTAGAGTTTTTGCTAGTCTAGATTCTTCCCCGCTCCCCCGCCTGGTTTTTCTAGTTAGTTTGAACTGGCTGAGGGTTTATTATGATGGTATTCAGTTCAGTAGTATCATCAGAAAGATGTCTCTGAGTGGCTTTTATCTCTTGCCTACCCACAAAGCCAACTCAAAGCAAACCGACTGGAGAAGTTGTGCAAGATAGTTTCTTTTAGTCTAGTTAACTTTTCTGGTCTAAATATTTTAATGCAATTTCTTATGATATATCTTTAGCTGTGAAACCACATCTAAGGGTTTGAAAGGCCTGGTCTTTTGAGACAAAAGACCACCCAAAAATGAATCAGCAAAAACTATAAGACAATTTCTGTGTCAGTTACCAGCACAGACACTAAAGGTTTTTTGGAATATTTCTGTCCTGGAATTATGGGTTAGAATTTTGAGGATGTTATACTCACCTACATGGGATTTTACCACAGCTTTAAGAATGATTATTTGCTCTAGATGGTTTTAAGATCTTGGTGGTATTGGGGTGGGAGACCCCATTGGTTCCCAAGGCTTTACTTTCTACTCATAGGTCCAGCCTCCCTCTTGCCCATGGAATTCTCATGCCCCTTTCAGAACAGAACCGAGTGCTTTAAAGTAGCTCAGATGTGGGATTCCTTTTCTGGGTGGACGTGAATTTTAAGCATTCAGAAAAGTGTGTAGAATAACAGAGTGAACATTTAGTATTCCCCACCCATTGAAGAAATAACATATTTCAAATACAATTAAAACCTCCTGTGAGCCCCTCCTCCTTTCATTGTCCCTATCCCCAGAGTGACCACTATTCTGAATTTGGTGAATATTGCATGTTCTTATACTTTTACTAGATACATGTGCACACATAAATCAGCTATGATGTTGTTTTAAACATACTCTGTAGTACTGAACTAATCTGTTTTTATTGTTTAAATTATGACTTTGAGATTTCCATTAAGATACACATAATTCTAGTTTATTTTAATTGATGTATAGTATTCCTCTACATGAATATGCTATAATATTCATAGTTATTCTTTTTCTTGTTGATAATTACTTAGGCTTATAGGTTTCCATCTGCGCTGTTTTAGTGCTATGGATAGTTGTGAACTCGTCTGTCTGTGTGAATGTTTAAAATTTCTCTGTAGTATATACCCAGAAGGGAATTGGTGGGTCAAAGGAAAATGGATGTCTTTTACTTTAATATGTTGCTGGCTTGCTGTCCAAAGTGGTTGTATCATTTTACCTTCTAACCAGCAGTGTTTGGGGGTTCTAGTCCTTCCATAATCTTGCAGACGCTGATATTGTTAGTGGTGGCATTTTGCCAATCTGATGAGTGTGAAATTGCATGTTTATGGTTTACATTTGCACTTTCCTATTTACTTATGAGGTTGAACATCTTTTCATGTGCTAGGTTGTTTTTAGCCAGGGGCTTGGGAGCAGTTTTCCAGGGCTTAGGAATTGGGTTTATAGTTTTGATTTTTATCTGCAGTCAGAGAGATAAAGAGGACAATCAGGGACACCCAAGTAACAGTCAGGAAAGGTAGGGAAGAATTGGAAGATTCAGGTCCAAGGAACGATGACAAAGATGATCGCCATGAAGGGGTGAAAACTTGGAACAAAATGACGATAGGCTGGAATCAAGAAGATATCTTGTGTGCTGAGAGTGAATTTGGGATACATTTCCTCTGCAGCCAGCCTTATTCAAGCTACTTTGTCTATACTTCGTTGGATTGAAATTGGCCTTGGTGAAAATTGTGACAGGCCTCTTCCTATGAGTGCAGCAGCAAGGCTGGACTTGTGCAGTTTTTCTGTTTACGCACTTGGTTTTTGAAGCCCTTATGGAAAGGCACTGTGAAATTATGGTTATCTTCTTCACATACATTTCTTTGTCCTTTACATACACCATGTAGGAAACCATTTTTATCAGGATTTGCTGGAATGTTCTGATGGAATTATTATCCTACATATTTAGAAAACATCCCCTGTACTTTAATTTTGAAAGTATGACAAATGTCACCTTATTGAAGACAGAAATACATGATTTTGTTTGTGACAGGGTCTCACTATGTAGCCCAGGCTGGCCTCGAACTCGCAGTGATCCTCCTGTGTCAGCCTTACAAGTGCTAGGATTACAGGCATGCACCATCATGCCTGGCAGAAATACATCAGTTTAAAAGTATGGTTCACAATAGCTTTAAAATATATTTCCTAAGTGGTTCTTCAGTATAACAAAGAATGATGCGCACATATAAATTTTCTTATTAAAAATTCAGACTCCTTCTGCACCTAGAAATTTAGATTAAGTAGGTCAAAGGTGGGGCCCCAGAATCTGCCTTTTGAGTAAATATTCCTTTCTCTTTCCACTTCCTCCACGTTGTTACAGGGGACCTGAGGATCATGCTTTGAGAAGTACTGCTTTCCTTGGTAATAGTTCTGGCCTCCTAACAAATATGGCTTATAAGGGCCAGGGATTTAGCTCAGTGGCACTGTGCCTGCCTTGCAAGCACTGGGTCCTGAGTTTGATTCCACAGTACGGGGGGGTGGGGCAGGAAAAAAAAAAAAGAAAATATGGCTTGGGCCAGGGATGTAGCTCAGTGCCATTGAGCCTGCCTGGTAAACACAAGGTCCTGAGTTCGATCCCTGGTACCAAAACAAATATATATGTGGCTTTTGAAAATCACTTGCCATGTGAAAGCTTTCTTAAAATCAGTGTAAATTTATTTAAGGTAGTAATTTAACTTCAAGAGCTATAGATTGTTATCATCCCATAGATGTATCTCTTGATATTAAATAGCCAGGTTTTTTTTATTACTTATGCTCCTAGCACAGGGGTTCTGAGGTCTGGCTGCATATCACGTCACCTGTGAAGATTTAAAGGAAACTTAAGTAAATATATTACAAAACATCAACACCCCAAAAAGTATGGAAAAAAGAATGTAAGATATGTCACATATCCAAAAATCTACCTTTCAGATTTAGCAGATATTAAATTAAGCTATATTTGATTGATATTTTTTGATATAGTACCTAAAAAAATACACTCACCTTTCCCCGTTTCTCATCCTTCCTCCCAGAACAAACCAGTTTTGTGAAGTTGGTATGGTGTTCGCCATACATGTCTTATATTTATTAATCCATAAATGATTTATCAATGTTTGCATATGTACAAAAATATGTGGCCTTTTCCTACTATCTTTCTGTGCTCTATTAGGTTGGAGATGCATTTGAAACTAGAGATCTGGTTTATTCTTTCTGACTGGCCTGTGCTTAACTGATGCTTTGGCTTAACTGATGCTTTGGTTTAGTTATGTATTCCCTTACTTAGGGATACTTGGTAGTTCCTAAAATAGTCTCTTCAGGAAGCAGTGCTGTCTTGAATGTTCTTGTTGCTGATGACTTTACACACACGTGCCTTTATTTTTCCAGCCCTGGAGGTAGAATTGCTGCTCTTAGGATATGCCTGGCTGCAGCTCTACTAGGTGTGTGGTTTGGATATAATTTGAGTGTGTCCCCCAAGGTTTCATGTGTTAGAAACTTGGTGCCCAGTGTATGCCATTAAGAGGTGGTGGGACATTTAAGAGGCAGAGCTAGTGGGAGGGTGTTAGGTCATTGGGGACATGCCCTCTGAAGAAACTAATGTCATTTTTATGGGACCCTGGTTAGCTCTCATGAGTTCTTTTATTTTCTTGAGACAGGATCTCACTGTGTAGCCACAGCCTTGAACATGCCATCCTCCTGTCTCAGCCTCCTAAGTGCTGTGGTTTCAGGAATGTGCCACCATGTCCAGTTCAAATCAGACACGTGAAAGTGAAAAGGGGATAGTGAAAATTACTATCTTTTTTTTTTTTTTTTTTTGGTACCAGGGATCAAACTCAGGACCTTGTGCTTAAGAGCCAGGCACAGTGCCACTGAGCTAAAATCCCTGGCCCCAGAAAATTACTGTTTTAGTTGTAATCTGAACCATTCAGGACAAATGAGCTGGGAGTCACCCTAAGATGAAGCCATCACAGGACACTGTCATGTAAATGTAGTTTCAGGGTGCATTGTTAACTAGGGACATTGGTATGGAGAGTAGAGGGGCAAATAAAAATAAATGGCCAGGTGCTGTGGCCTCTGCCTTCAGCTGAGCTTTTAGGAAGCTAAGGCAGCAAGATTGCCTGAGCCTGTGAGTTTGAGGCCAGCCTGAGCCATATAGGATGACCCCATTTAGTAAACATTAAAACATAAAAAGATGGGGTAACATTCAGAACTAGTTGTACCATATGCTAGGGATAGGATGCCTATTATTCCCATGCATTTCTTTCTCTAGAGAAGAAAGTGGGATGGATCCAGTTCCTCAGTTCAGCGACTTTCACATGCCAGTTTGTTATGCTTCTTGGTTTCACTTTACCTGTGTTTCAGCTGGACTTATTTACTTAGTAATTTTCCTTAAATCTGTTTACTTATTTTAACTTAACCTCCTGTTCGAAACTCTTAAGTCATGGGTTTGATGTTCTAGATTTGTGCTTTTTTTTTTTTTTTTTTTTTTGAGACAGCGTCTCGCTATGTAGTTCAGACCAGCCTTGAACTCACTTTGTAGCCCAGGCTGGCCTCAAATTCTCAGTGATACTTCTGCCTCTCTAGTGATACTCAGTGATTCTCAGTGATACTCAGCCTTCCGACTGCTGGGATTACAGGTGTGTAGCACTAAACCTGGCTGTGCTTTTTAAATATATATCCAAAAAATGCTAAAGTTAAAAATGTTAATTTCATTGTGTGCTGTCTAAGATGATCTCCCCTGCCCCAGGCTTCATGGCCCCTAGTTGTGAGACAGGAGCTCAGAGAAGAGATTCTTTGTAGTCCAGGAATGGGCTATTAGAAGAGCAATTTTGCAGAATGAAGATCTGGTCCGGAGCTTTCTTGATTGGCATGTGGATGAGATCTGGTTGGTGTTTTCCCATGCTGTGTATTGGGTGTGAGAGCTTGATATTCTGTACCTCTCAAAGACTTCATTCTCATCCACAATGAGGTGAGCGGTCATTATAGGATTTAACTGAACCATTTATGTCTAGTACCTAGCTTGGTACTAGGCATCATTACTGCTTGTCTTGACTGTGTCCCCTCTTTTCATTAGCAGAAAAGTACAAACAATGTATTGGATAGAGCCCTGAGCTAGGCATCCATAGTCCTGGGCTCCAGTCCCTTTGTGGTTTGCTGACCTCGAACAGGCCCTATTCCTCTCTGGGTCCATATAGTCAGACCCATTGCTGCTGGAGCAGTGGGGAGAAGATGAAGGCATTGCAAACTTGCTGTGGCTTCCAGTCAAAAGAGGACCAGGGAAGGGGCTGTTGGGAGGATGAAAGGAGAAAGAAGCTGTGATTTCTGGCCGAAATGTTGGAAGGCATAGTGTTAATGGTGTATGGCCAAGCTTTTGTAATAGTCAAGATATAATGTTTTTCCTTTTCTTGATAGTGAGGGCACGTAATGTAGTGAAAGATACTTAGTCATCTAATGAGTTGATAACATATCCTTATGTGTTATTTGGTGCACACAGTTAGCCATTTCTAATTCAGAAATACATGAAGTACCAAGCCCAGTTTCTATTTTTCAGTGTTTAGTTTTTGAATAGGTAAAAAAATGTTCATATTGCAGAGATTTGAAACTGCAAAAGAATATATTTTCAAAATCTATGTTCAGAATACCCAACATCTGCAAGTTAAAGAAGAGGTTTATTTTGTCTTACAGTTTGTAGAGGTTTCAGCCCCTAGTCGGCTGGCAGCACAGCAGAGGAGAAGCATGACAGTAAGAGAGAGAGAAAGAGAGAGAGAGACAGACAGATACACACACAAACACACACTGTGCCCGTAGTGACCCTCCTCTTCTGATGAGATCCCACCTCCTGACAGCAAGTCAGCAATAAACTCATCAGAGGACTATTCCACTGATGAGTATCTTGCTTCTGCAATTCACTCACCTCCCAAAAACCTACCTATGAGTATATGAGGTTTTGGGAGACATTTTGATATAAACCATATCAGAGGTGTCTTATGCATATTTAACCAAATATGCCTTAACTTTACCCTTAGTTTTTAAAGACACAAATAGTACTCTATATGATACTGTATAGTATATATGGATCTCTCCTGATCTGCCCCTTGCTTTTTGTATCATGAAAGAGTCTATAAAGAGCATCTTCATTCTCTTTTTTATGGCTGTGGGATGTTGAGTTGTTTGAATGTATTGAATTCACTTAGCAGGTCCCCACTGACTACCAGAACTTGTAGGTAGTTTTCCAGTCTTTGGTTTTTTTCAAGCAAGGTTGCAAGGAACAACTTTGTCCATACATCATGTTGCACATGTGAAACTGTATCTGTTGACTGACTTCCTAGAAATGGATTTGCATTTGTAACTGAGGGGTTTTGCCAAATTGCCCTCCACCAGCAACCTGCGTTGCCTGAAACCTTGTGAAAGCAGTGTGCCATCCAGAAGCCTTTTGAACTTGCTAAGGGGAGGAGGGAAACGGTGTCTTGGTGTATTTTTAGTTTGCATTTCTCTCAGAAGTGAACGTGAGGAA
Organism: Heterocephalus glaber; assembly: GCF_000247695.1. The sequence continues at coordinate 16,951,238 of NW_004624761.1, forward strand.
AAAAAAAAGTGATCGTGAGCAGCAATTCACATGTTTTAAGAGAAAGAACTCAAATGTCACTTAAATGTTTTGCTATTGGCAATTGTTTTCAAAGTCTGTAGGAAGGGACCCATTTTATTTTTATTTTCAATCTGTCTCAGACCAATATTTTTGTACAGTACCATAAAAAAGAAACACTAGCAAAATGGAATAAAAACTCAAAGATAAATAAAACACAAACCTCAATTTTTTATGACTAAACGTGGCATATAGAAAATTGCTCTATCTACTCATGTATACATGTTTGCAGTTTCTGAACTTAGCACCCAGCAGTGTTAATACTTTGAGTAACATTGCTGTTAAGGACTCCTTGCTCATCTCTTTGCTCCTGTTGCCACTCTATTTGTGGTGGGGAGAGAGAGCTTAGAATTTTATACTTTGTATTCCATAATCAGTACATTTCAGGATGTTTTCCTTATGTTAGATTAAAATTTCTCTGATGTCACAGTATTCATGGTTCCCAAGAGTAGGGATTCCCCTGAACACATTCAGGAATGGTGAGTCCTTCAGTTCTCCCTATGCTGTGAGGAGGGGGTGCTGGGGTCGAGTTTTTCACAAATGAAGACCTTGAGCTTGGATAGGGGCATGGAAGGATGGGGGAGTATGGGAGGATGAAATCACTGGGTAGTAAAATTTGCAGAGCTGGCCTTTTTGACCTGGGTCTTTGCCACGATCCCCACATCCCCCACATGGCCTTTCTCTAAAGCAACGGGAAGAGGACCTCAGTGTAGAGGAGGAGGTTGAAGGACATCATCATAGAGGAGGTATATTTTTGACTTTGTAGGACATAGATTTGGGAATGAGGTTCTTGCTTTTAGCTTACGAGTTCAGTTACTGTTGGTAACTATATTTCCTCCTCCACCTTCAGCTACAAAATAGACACAGGCCCAGTGGTTTTTGTCCTACTTTTGAGCTGAAGTTTACCTCTGCATCAGGATTTCATTGTGTTGTCTCTAAACACGTGGACAGCAGTTTTATCAACCAGATGCTTGGGCTTACTGTTCCTTCCTGTAATGACTTCAGACCCTTATACAGGTAGGTATCCCAAGGTCAGCTTTCTTCAGTAGTGGATGTTTTGTCTTCTTATTAATGGTTATCAAATAAAGTCATGTTGTTTTTTTCGGAGTAATTTTCCCCTATCTAGTACAAAGGATGGAAATACATGCTGTCACATTGCAGAATAAAATACCCTTTACCTTTTTGTGGAGTGACTGGCTCCCTGTTAAAGCCCAGAGAGGAGTAGCTGTTCAATCAGTAGTCGGGGTTGTAGAGCAGTGGTCACCACTGACTGCTGCTTCATGCTAATGCTTGACCTTTGCAAGTGACTTAAGCTTCATTTCTTTTTCTCCACCTGTGAAGTATGGATAGTGAGATCTCATCAGTGACTTAGCTGGAAGGGAGGGGTCCTGCTCAGTGTTGCTCAGTAGGACAGAGTCTCCATGGCCACCAACTTGCTAACTCAGCAGGTCAGGTATCCATAAGCCCCTGTGGATATGTGGCCAGTGGTTAGATAACATGTGACAGCCAGCAGCCAGAGGGGACATGCTCAGAAACAGTCCTGGCTCTGCCCAGTCCCTATGGCTGCAGTTAAGGAATTACTAAAAACATCAATGAAAAAGGTGCATCCTCTTGATTTGTGGTCAAGAGCTCAGATTCTGGGAACTGAATGGAATTCTCGCTCTCCCCTTAATGGCTGAGCAAGGTTGGCAGTTTCCCTTTGTTTTTCTTCTCCATGTGTAGAATGGAGTGAGTAAGACTAATCTGTCCTGGATTATTGGGCAGCATTAAATATATAGAGATGAAGTTCTCTGAATAGTGAGTGGCATATGCTGCCTACCCTTACTGTGCTGACCAAGTATATACAATCAGCAAATTTATCAAGCACCTTCTGTATGTCAGACCCTTTACTGGATGCTGACAAATGAATCACACATAATTGCTGCCCTTACAGAGTTTATGGTCTAGGGTAGGTACTCACAAGCTTTTCTGTAAAGGACTAGATAGTAAATATTTAGCCCATAACATCTCTGTCACAACTATGCAACTCTGCTTTGGTGTTGTGAAAGTATCTGCAGTAAGTAAATTGATTGATCATTGTTGTGTTCCAGTAAAACTTTATTTACAAAATCATTTGTAATCTGCTGTAATCTGCAGACCTATTGTGTTCCAGTGGAAAGCCAGATGTAAACAATCACAATTATGCTGCTGCACATTGTGATAAATACTGTTAAGGAACAGACAGGATTCTGTGAGAGGGGCCAGGGAGGAAGTGACATTCAAACTATTGATGAGAGGGAAGAAGAGTGTGCCAAAGGGGCTTTGAGGGGCTAGAGCCCTGGCCTGGATAGTTTGAGTTGAGAGTCTCTATATTACAACTGCATTTGTATCTATTAAAGGCATGACAGATATTCTGCAGCTTTCTTTGGATAAAATTTTTTTCTATGTGTAATTCATGCCAATTCTTTCCTCCCGTACCCTTTCTCTCAATAATCCCAACACTGAAAGGTGAACTATATTGATACAACAACACATTTTGTTCTGCATACTTCTGATGTTTCTCTGTCTCTGTGTATTCCATCATTTTTGTTTTATTATTGTCAGTATCTATATATGAATTTAGAAGTTGAGAATTAAGATTGCAACTTATTTCGTTATTAGGTGTAAAGTGATTTATTCCTTAGATTTTATTTTTGCTCTTTAACAGTTTTCTCTTTTTAGAAAATTAATGTTCTTTTCTTGTATGGCTAGATAAAAAGCCCCTGAAATGGTTGTGGAAAAAAACCTCTCTTCTTGATGTTTCCTGTCTTCCCTACTCCCAACCCCAATTGCACTATGCAGATGTTAGAGAGAAGGATTTGTGTGTTCCCATTCTAGGCATGGCTCTGAGGTAGGGATGCTCCTGGACAACTTTGTGACTCCATCTGTTCTCCACTTCTTGCAGTTCTGTGATTGTCAGGAGACTGTGCCTCCTGAGAGATGGTACTGTATAGTAGGTGGGGGCGTGTACTCTGGAGCCAGACTGTGTGCGTTCAAAGCTGGTTTCACTACTTATGTGTTGTGTAAATGAGGGTAAAGTTATTTGCTTCCCTATGGCTCTGTTGTATTTTCAAGATAGGGGTGTCTCATAGGATTATTGTAAAGAATAAAATAAGTAAAATATACATAAAGTCCTTAGGAACGTGACTGTGTACACCAACAGCTATTTATGAGCCATTTGTTATTGTTATTAGTTACAACTGAGCCACCAGCGGCTTTAATTCCTCCTTAGCCATCCCTGAACCCTTGTAGGTGGCTCTTTTCTCATCCTGAGACCTAGGGCTGTATCACCTTCTTCTATTTGTTTTCTTTTACCATAAGGCTCTGAAGTGGCCGTGGCCTTTATCATCAGAAGTCTAGGAATACTAGTCTCTTTGAAAACTAGTTAAGTACTATTGCCATTTGAACAGTTGATAAGTAGTCTTCTGAATGTCGACTTAAAAATGTGGTTTTAATAGCAACATTTACCACTCCTGTCATCTGTTTCAATTCTTGCTCTGTAATTAATGATTTATTCTCTGTGTACTTAGATGTAATCTTTACATGTCCTCTTTGGCCTTTCTTGGGTCCCCTCTTACTGGTACAGACTTGGATGTTCTGGGATGGCTTTGGAGATCTTGGGCAAATTTGATCAAAGTAGTCTCCAAGGACCCTTCCTGGCTTGGGTACATTTGTTTTAGGCACACCCCTGTTGTGCTAATGTTCTCATTGTTTCTTACAGACCTCCCCATTGTTCTGATTGTTTTCTTCTCCTGGGCAAGAATTTTTCTTCAGTTTTGTCCCCCAAGGAAGAATGTCTGGCTTATTTTCCTTATAAGTTGCTTTAAAAATGATTTTTAAAAGAGATTCCTTTCTATACCTAACCTATGCATTTATGATTCATTCTTGCTGGGTTGTTGTTGTTTGTTCTGTGTGTTGGTAGCACCCTTGGCAGTCATAGAATTGCTTTCAGAGGTGCTTTGAAAAGCTAACATTATAGTCTTCTTGTTGGAACTTGTCCCAGATCAGAGTCTATTTTTAATAAAGTTGGCTGCATTGTTTTTCAAAGGTTACCACTTTTTTTTCCATTGATAGAAATAAGAACTTTTGTTTCTTATACTTCCAGACTCTGTGACTTACCCCTCTAGATATGTTGTTTGTTCACCATCTAGTCATATAACATTTCTTTTCAGTGCCTCCCATTTTGCCTTTTGTGCCACCGTGCTGGGTGCTAGCAATAGGAGTGCAGGCTTTGGGGTTTGCAACACACTCCACAATTTGTTTAGTGCTGATAGCATTCCCAGTTTTGCTTCACTCACTCTGCTGCCCTTTGGAGTAGGCAGGCTGGATATCAGCAACTTGACCTCAGCCAAGAAACTGACTCTTCAGAGAGGTCGAGTGACTAAGATCAAAGATAAATACATACTGGGAAGAAAAAAGGGCAAATACAACTCTGATGTGTGTGTTGTGGACCTTAAGTAACTATACTGTAGGGCATTAGTTTACTAAACTTTTAATACAAAAATAATTCATGGTGATAGTAAAAAGTTCAAAGAGTTGAGAAGATAAAAAGACAAGTCCTTTCATAACCTTCTCATCTCCCAGCCCCACTTTCTGTCACCAATGACCATTGCTAATAATTTCTCAAATGTTAATTGGGCAGAATGGTGTGGCTTTAGTTCCAGTTACCTGAGAGGCTGAGGTGGAGCCCAGGAATTCTGGGCCAGCCTCAGCATCATGGTGAAGACCTTATGTCAACAAAAACTCCCCCTACCAAAGGCCTGGAAAATAATCTCTTAAGTGTTCTTTTAGGAATTTCCATTAAAGCATAGACATTGAATATAGTGGCCTGATGTGCTTTGCTTAATGACTGACATTACCAAGATTGTCCTAAACACACTGTACCATGTCTTTACTTAGCACTGTATCTTGGACAAATTTTCATGGTAGTGCTTATAGAGTATGTTTATCTGAAAAATACCCAGATGGGATTCCATCATATGCATTTCCATAATTATTTAACAAGTTTAAATTACTTCTAATTTTTTCTGTTAATAAACCTTGCTGCAAGAATCATGGAGATACTGCTGGTTGTTCCCTCAGTACCTATTATTTTCATTTCTAATTTAAGAGAAATTTTACCTGGTTACAGGTGCTTGGTAAAGACCACCCCTGCCAGAGTCCCTTGCAGCTTGGTATGGCCACTTGACTAGATTAGTTTCTAGCCAGCAGGGCTATATGGAAAAGTAATGCATGGAGCATCTAGGACCATCCTTGAAAGAGAGTAAGGTCCCTCCCTATTTTTCCCACTTCTTCCTCGCAGAGATTATTTAATGGTAGGAGCTAGAGTAGCCATTTTTATTCCAAAGTTAGAACTGGACTCTTGAGGACAACAAAGCAACAAAACTAGAGGAACCTGGGTCCCCAGCACTGCAAGACCACCACATCAGGCATGTGGTGAATCCTCTTAACATTTACATGAAAGAGGCAAATTTCTATCTTGTTTAAGCCACATTTAAATTATTTGGTCCTTTTGTTACAGTCTCTATATCTCTTCCAGGAGCCAGGGATTTAGCTCTTGCCTCGCAAGCACAAGAACCTGAGTTCAATCCCTGGTACCAAAAAAAAAAGAAAGAAAAAGTGTATCTCTTCCTGCCTGTATGAATATATATGTAAATAAAAGTAGAATTACAGGGTTGAAGGATTTGGTCTTTTAAATAAAGTGTTCATTGATACTGCCTAATTAATCTTTAAGCACTCATCATTATCATCTCATAAGGCATTCCTTATCATGTATGTCATTTAATCATGCCAGCATTTACATTTAACATATTTTACTCCCAAACTGTTAAAGATGCAAAGATTCATGTTATCAAAGAAAAATGCTAGCATGTGAAGCAAGAATTTGGTTCTAAATGTCAATATCAGTGACATTGTGTATCCATAGAAACCATTTCCTGGAGTGTGTCTGCAAAAAGGAGTGGAGAAGGTGGTGGAGAGTACCACTCATGTCTCATTGAACAGTATGGAGGGAGAATACACACATGTATGTCCAAATTAGCATGCACACTCTAGCTACTCAGGCATCTCTAGGCATCCATATCTGTGCATCCATCAACCATCTGCCCAGCCTGTAGTTATTGTGGTCACTGGGAATTTTAGTATTGGAAGGTCAGGTATGATTTTTACTCCCATGATGTCTATAATTTAGGGCAGTGGTTGTGAACCTATGGCACATGTCTTGTTTTTCTTTTAAGACAAAAGATGTTAATGTATGAGTTTTTTTTTTTAAATTAAAACAGTATTCAGGTTTAATTGCAATGTTAGCATTTTGTGATAAGTAAGTGGGTTTTGGGTTGTAGTTTGGGCACTTGTCTCTGAAAGGTTTGCCATTACCATTTTAGAGGATAGGACAGGTATTAATAATATAAGTAACAATATGTAGAGGAAACACACAGGTTGCTGAATGGGGAGTTGAGGTTGAGGAGGAGCTATGCTAGTTTCCTATGACTGCTGTAAAAAAAGTACCATATATAGCTTAAACGTATAGCTTAAAAAGACACAACTTGATTATTTTACAGTACTGAAGGTCAGAAATTGTGAAACCACGGTGTGGCCAAGTTTCACACCTTTCTGAGGCTCTAGGGAGAATTGTGCTTCCTTGCCTTTTCCTATTCCTGTAGGCTGCTTGCATTCCTTGGTTCATGACCCCTTCTGCTATCTTCAAGGCCAGATTGTAGCATCTTTAACCTCTGACCTCTGTTTCCACTATTGAATCTCACTGATTCTGACCTGCTTCCCTCCCTCCCACAAGCATGCTTGTGATCATATTGGGCCCACCCAGAGAAACTAGGATAATTATTCTATATCAAAATCCTTAATTTAATCACCTCTGCAAAGTCCTTTTGGTCATGTAAGGTAACATTGCCATAGGTTGGGGATGGGATGTGGACATCTGTGAAAGGGGCATTGTTCTGTGTGTCACAAGGTCTGCCTTAATGCAGAGGTGGTCTGTGAAGAGTTCCCCGAGGAGCTGGTCTTTAAACCAGGTTTGTAGGATGGTAGTATAAAGACAAGGGAAGGGCACTCAGGTGATGAGTAAGGAACTGGAGGAAACTGGTGAGAGAACAGTAATCACTGGGCTAGGTAAAGTGTGCAGGAGAATAAGTGGCAAGGTGAGATTGGCAGTAGCAATGAGAAATCACTGAAAGATTCAAAGCAGATTTATATTTAAAAAGAACACTTCACCACAGTATGGACAGAGTGGTTAGAGGTAAAGAAAATGGACATTGGAGGCTATGGAGGAGCTGGTGGTAATTCAGATGACAGAAACTTTCACCCTTGCCTAGCTGGTGGCAGACACAGCTGACAGAGTAAAAGAGAAGTGCAGGGAATGGAAAGATTTAAGGAGGGTGAATCAATAGGGGACAGTGATACATGAGGGTAGAGTGCAGCATGGAGTGTCGGGTGTGACCCCAAGGTTTCTGGCATGAGCCAAGAGGAGGATGGTGTTGTCCTTTACTAAGTGGGAAACAACAGAGGAGGGAGAGATCCAGTTTGGGGAGATGGATATTGAGGACTGTGAGCAAACAAGTGGGAATGCCTACATTCACTCAGTGTGTAGCCCAGAAGTGAGATGCAGATAAAGTTGGGAATGGTTGGTATGTGGCTGCTGATTGAAGCCATGTGAGTAGATACTGCCTGGACCGTGGAGAGAAAGGCATGAGTTGGAGGAGGGCTTCAGACCACCCCTGGAAAAAGTCAGCCATCTAAGAGTGCCCCGCTAGAGTCTGAGATGTTTGGAGCTTATCAGGGAAGAAGTGGAAATAGAAACCAAATCTTTTGAGGAGAGATCTGGAAATGAGGAAGTAGAGACAAGTCTTACAGAAGATTTTATAATGGGAAACCTCAAACATACAGGATCATTTTTCTATGCCACTGCTACTGTCTTAGAGTTCGGGATGTCAAAAGTCCAAAATGTTTCTCAACTGGGCCAAAGCCAAGCTAGTTCAGGCCTGAGTTCTTTGTAGAGGCTCTAGTGGAGACTGTGTTTCCTCCTTTCCAGTTTCTAGACGTGGCCTTCAGTCCTTCGCCATGGCTCTTCCTCCATCTTCAGAACTTGCAGAGTTGAGTCCTCACACACTGCATAACTCTGATCTGATCGTTCTGCTCTGCCTGCCACTGTGAAGGAGAGTTATGATGACACTGGGACCACCCACATCATCCAGAACATCCTCCCTAGTTTAAGGTCAGCTGACTAGTGAATTAGTACCATCTGAATTTCCCCTTGGAAGATAATGTATTCACCAGTTCTAGGCATTAGGACAAGGGTCTTTGGGGGAACATTATCTGCCTATGTACATACAATCATGTGCTGGCTAATGATGCTTTTGGTCAGTGATGGGGCTTGTATGTGACAGTGGTTCCCTACGATTGTAATGGAGCTGAGAACATGGATTTGGTGATGCTGGTAGAAACAGACCTGCCAGTTACATGAAAGTATAGCACATATAATTATTTATAGTACAAAATACCCAATAATGGTAATAAATATGTTGCTAGTTTCTATATTCCATTATAGTTTTTATTTTAGGGTGTATTCCTTCTACTTATATAAAAGGTTTACTGTAAAACAATATGGTATTACTCCAGGAACAGCCTCATACAGCTCATGTTTACTGCATGCGTCTTTTTTTTTTTTTTGAGACAAGGTCTTGCTATGTAGTTTAGGCTGGCCTTGAACTCACTATGTAGTACATGCTGGCCTTGAATTCTCTGGTATCCTCCTGCCTCCATCTCCCAAGTGCTGGGATTACAGGCATGTGCCACCATGCCTGGCTGACTGCATGTGTCTTAACTGCATCATTTTCTCTTGTGTTTGGTAATCTGAGGTTGTTTTGTTCATCATAGCCCTAAGAGCTATAGGCTGTGCAGTATACCATCTAATCTAGGTATGTAATCGGCTGTACCAGCATGCTCTATGATATTCACACAATAATGAAATCACCTAATGACATGTTTCTCAGAATGTGTTCCTATAGTTAAATGATGCTTGACTGTTCGTGTAAAAGTATAAACAGAAGAGTATAGTGAGCCCCTCCCCCACTGCTCAGCTTTAACAACACAATTTTATCTTCCTCCCTTGTCCCACCTCACAAACCTTAGCAGTCATCTGATTCATTCAGTAAATATTTCAGCAGAGATAGCTATTTTAAAAAGTTAAGCTCTAAAGAAGGGAGAATGAGGGCCCGGGGATTTAGCTCAATGGTTTCTCCGCCTGACTTGAAAGCTCAAGGTCCCAAGTTCAATCCCCAGAACCAAAAACAAAAAAACAAAACAAAACAAAAAAGTGAGAATGAGGTCATAATGGGGAAGTGTATGGAGGAGTGTGGGTTTCTAATGTGGAGATGCTGATGAAAGTTGAAATTCTGATGAGGTGGATCTGATAGGAAAAGAGAGATCCTTGGGCAAGAGAGACATCTCCATCACTAACAAGAGAGAAGCATGTAGTTTTGTGAGTAGCAAGTTAAGGGAATCCCTGTCTGCTGGTTAAAAACTTTTTTTTTGAGGGGGAGTGGTAGTGTGAGAGGAAGAGAGGGGATGCTGAAGTTCTGAGGCACTTGGGAAAAGTTGCAAATAGTCATTGTGGAGTGGTGCATGAATGTATTAGAACAGTGTTAAAATATGGGGTTGTGTTGAGGGCCACTGGAATTGGGTGAATTCCAGAGACTCTAGTTAGTGTTTGTTTGACTTTTTTCTTTTTACTGTTACACATTTGTCTGGCTGTGTTTGTATGTTCAAAAGAGGTAGATAATTTAGTTCATCCTTTAAAAAAATTTTTTTGGCCTGTTGTTATGGCTAAAGGAGAGGTTAAGGGGGACCTAGAAATCATCATCTACAGAGTGAAAGTTCCCATGTGACTAGGATGGGATACTTAAGCAGTGGGCAAGGCCGTGGATAGTGGGCACCTGGACTTGAGAATTTCGAGTGGCAGCCTGATCCAGGATACATCTTTGAGAGAGATGGCTCAGTGGAGTAGAATCAAAGATTCCTGGGACACAGGACATTGACTCACTGAGACAGCAGGTTGTGAGATGGCTCATCCACATGGATGTTTAAACCCATCTAGGATTTTGGTAGGAGTGGAATGAAAGGTGAGCCAAGGTGAGAAGAAAGGAAGGATCTTGTACAGTGGTGGGAGCCATGGGCCTCAGAAAGAGGAATGTATTGATGAGAAGGTGAAGGTGTAATTGTTTGGAAGCAGCATCACAAATCAGGCCCAGCCAGCTTCTCCTCTGACCTTTCCAGACTGTCATATGTGTGTGAAAGAGAATGGGCAAGCTTGACCTTAAGTGTGGCGAGAGCAAGTATTGACCTTAGGGAAGAGCCAGTTTTCACGAAGGACATAGTTCACTCACTTTGACCTCTCCTTGGGCATGCTGTGGGATGCTGCTCCGAGCACCCTGCCGAAGTGGGTGCTGCCCCCAGGTCTGTTCTCTGGGTTGCTCTGCACCCTTCTTCCCCAGGCTCCCTCTCTGCAAAGGGGAAAGTAATAAGATAGGGAAAAAAGAGCAGACTCAATCTAAGACTTTCCACCTAGCAAAAGTCATGGATCCACTTGAATATATTGCTTTTTTTCATAAAGAGAGATTTAATAAGATCTATCTCTATGTGCTATATTTTATATTTAACATTTTTCCTGGGCTATGAGCCATATATTTTAATTTTGCTGGAAAAAAGGCTATGGCTATTTTAAATTCCCATCATTTACATTGATTTATGGTTGAGATGTAACTTTATTGAAAATTTATAGTATTTTTGTCTATACTATAAAACCCTGCCAGTGGTGTTATTTCAAAAGTTCAGCCTTGTAAATGGAGTTACATTATTGTGACGGCAATGACCTCCCCCCCGGCCCCACAACAGACATTGAAGCTCTTCAGAAGACAGGCAGAGGAATTTAGATTAGTGGGATGGTATAAAAGATCTAGAAAACAAGTTGTCTTAGTCACTTTCTCATCCCCGAGACACAGTACCTTATACCTGCAAACTACAGGAAGAGAGGTTTGTTTTAGCTCACAGTTTGTAGAGGTTTCAGTCATGGTTGGCTGGTTCCAGAGCAGAAGCAGCAAGCAGAAGGGTCTGGGCAGAGGAAAGCTGCTCACCTCTTGGTGAGCCAGGAAGGAAGATAGACCCTTGTAAATCACGTCCCCAGTGACTCACCTCTTCCAACCAGACCCCACCTCCCAACATCGGGTCAGCTGTAGCAGCCCCATAATCCATTCACCTTCCAAACATGTGAGGCTTTGGGGCCATTTTAGATCTGAAGCATAACACAAGTGGAAACAAAAGATGTTATGATAAAAGGATTTACTGTCATTTTTGTTGTTCTGTTTGCTTAGATTTGGGTTATTTTGCATGTGATGTTTGCTCGATGACAAGTGACCATTTTGACTTGTAGTCAGCCTGCTGTTTGGCCATTTCTTCCTGTGAGAGAGGGGATGCTAATTATGAGCCAAGAATAAGTAGTAGCAGCAGATTATTTCTTAGGAAACATGTCTTTTTTATTTTATATCTGTCCTAAGTCTTTGAGTTTCTGTGAGCTGCAACTCTTCTCTGATAGGCTGAGAGTGTGAGAAGGTGGCAGAGTGAGGGCAGAGCCACAGTAGCTGATCCTACCTGCTGCTCACACTTCCATTGTCCCACTGTACTCACAAATTCTGCATGCACAGATCAGTCATCCACAGATCAAAAATATTAAGAAAATTGAGTCTGTGCTGAACATGTGCAGACTTCTTGTTATTCTCTATACAATGTGGTTTAAGAACTATTTGCACAGCATTTCCATTGTGTTTGGTGATTTGAAGTATACAGCAGGATGTATGTAGGTACTATGATTTAGATCTTAAGTGTCCCCCAAAGGCTCAGTCCTCAGCTGATAGTGCTAGAGGTGAGGTCTGGTTGGAAGGAAATGGGTTACTGGGGACATGTTCTTACAGGGAATATTGGGACCCTTCTCCTCTCTTTGCTTCCTGCCTGCTGTGAGGAGATTAGTGGTTTCCTTCACTACTGGTCCCAGCCATGATGACCTGCTTTGCCATAGGCCCAAAACAATGGGGGCAAGGGACCATGGATGGAAACCATAAGCCAAAATAAATCTTCCCTCTTTATGAACTATTTATCTCAGGAATTTTGTCGTAGTGTATATGGAAAGTTGACTAACATGGTAGGTACATGCAAATACCACACATTTTATATGAGGAACTTGAAAATCTCCAGAGGGGTCCTGGAATCAGTTCCCCCACAGATAATGAGGGTTGACTGTCACCTACTTATTATACTGAACTTTAGTACTCATCCTAATCCCAGCAGATTTATTCAGGCCTAGGGTAATAATGAGAATCTGTCACTAGTTACTGGCCCTTAGTGGGGCTCAGTCAATGGTTTAATGGTTAAGATTGTTCTGTATAGGGGCCGGGGTTTTAGCTCAGTGGTTCTGCCATCTGCCTCGTAAGTGTAAGGACCCAAGTTTGTTCTGTATAGCATTTGATTAAAATTGTGAGTTCTTAGTCTGATTCCTGAGTTTAACTCTTAGCTCTATCCCTTAACTGACTGTGAACCAGGACAGATTTTTTAAACCTTGTAAACCTTAAGTTCCTTGTCTGTTAAATGAGAATCATAATAGTACTTAGATCAAGGATGGTTGGGATGATAAACAGCTCAATCCCCAGCACATAGCAAGAGTACCCAATAGCTGTTAAAATTATCGTGTTGGACTGTCTTGTGGCTGACTTACTAGTTTGATGCATCTGAGAACTGTTTCAGATGTATTTGTCCATTATTCATAATATTTTTTTAGAATAGTAAGGCCTACCTTTCTTGATCATTTTCCTAAAGATGTATCTATCCCCCCTTCATCATCTCTCTCTCCTTCAGACATACTTCCTCTTGTCTCCATCTCCATTTCTTGTTCTATTTTTTTCTGTTGTACTTATTACCTCCTAATATACTGTTCAGTGTATTTGCTTTGTGTTCCAGACTGTCTTCATGTATAAAATGGGAACTCCATGGAAGCAGGCATACATGTCTGTTTTATTCCCTGTTCTCTTATCAATGCCTGGACCTAGAGACTAGAATCTGGCTCATTGGATGCCCAGTAAATCCTTACCAGAATGAACGAATTGACTTTGAAAAAGATAATATTTGCTCTGTGCCTTGGTTTTTGTAGCTGCCCTATGATGATGTTTTACTCAGAAGTTCTTGGCAATAGTTTGCTCGTTTGCCTCTCTCATGCCTCCTTTCCTAATGGGAGGTAATCGAAGCCACATAAACAGGTTGAGGAGAGGAATAAGTTGGATGAGAGGAAAATAAGGATGAGAGTATTAACTAATTCACTGGTTTACTTGTCATGCTTTTTCTTTCAGCATAAACATCCCCAAACACCTTGTCAACCAGAGTAGATGTTTGTCTCAGTAGTGAACAGCTTATGTATGCTTTTACTTTCTTGTCAATTTTACATGCAATAGACCTTTTGTTATTTTTCTCTTTTAGGGCACCAATGCCTCTGCTCTGGAAAAAGACATTGGTCCAGAGCAATTTCCAATCAATGAACACTACTTTGGATTGGTCAATGTAAGTATTTAAAATGCATTATGTTTATTAAACATTTTAAAGTATTTTGATTTAATGCCAATTGCTCATGTGCTTTAGTTAGAAGAGGAAGCAAAATGTTGGAGATGGAGCATTTTAATTTATTTTTGAAAGTATTAGCTGTCCCAGAAGAAAAGAATTTAATTACTACATTAGTGGTTCAAATTTACATCTTTCCCTCCCTATGCTTTGAGGGGTTTCTTTTGGATACATAACTTTTTAAAAAAAATTTAATTTTATTGGTACATTTCAGGTATACAGTATACTGACATTCATCATTGGAAATTCACACCTTTACATAATCTTTCTTGGTTCTTATTTTTTCCCCCTTCCCCTGCCCTTCCTTCCATCCCTCCATTCCTCCCTATTTACAAAGACTTTGTTTCCATTTTTTCATTTTCTCATATTAATTCTATTCCCTTCTTTCCTTTTCCCTACCCCTCTCACTTCCCCTTCCCCTTCCCCTTTGCCCCTTTTCTTCCTATTTCACATTATCTATTATACCTTTTAGTCCTTATTTACACTTTCAGTTTCTCACACTAGAGAAACTATTCGGTATTTACACGTTTGTCCTATTTATTTCACTTAAGAGTATCATCTCAGTGTGCATCCATTTAGCTATACATATCTATAATATCTAATTTTATGGCTGAGTAGTACTCCATTTTATGAAAAACATTTTCTTTATCAAGTCTCCAGTTGATGGGCATTTGGGCTGTTTCCAAGTTTTAGCTATTACAAACTATGCTGCTATGAACATGGGTGCACATATATCACTGTGGTATGATTCTTTTAATTCTTTGGGGAAGATCCCCAGCAGGGGAATAGCTGGATCAAGTGGGACTTCCACTCCTAGTTCTTTGAGGTAGCTCCATACTGATTTCCACAGTGGTTGCACCAGCCTACACTCCCACCAGCAGTGGAGCAGTGTTCTTCTTTCCCCACAGCCCTGCCAGCATTTGTTATTAGTTGATTTCATGATAGCAGCCATTCTTTCTGGAGTGAGGTAGAATCTCAGTGTTGTTTTCATTTGCATCTCTCGAATGACCAGTGATGTTGAACATTTTTTCATGTGTTTATTTGCTATCACTACTTCTTTGAGAAATGTCTGTTCATTTCAGCTGCCCATTTTTGGATTGGGTCTTTAAATTTGGGAGGTCTGGTTTTTTTAAGTTCTTTATAGATTAGAGATAATAGAGCTTTGTCTGAGGAACAGCAGGTGAAAATTTTTTCTTACATTGTGGGTTGTCTCTTCACACTGTTGATGGTTTTGCTGTGCAGAAGCTTTTTAATAAGAAGAGATCCCACTTGTTGATTGTTTGTGCTAATTCACGGGCAACTGAGGTTTCGTTCATAAAATCTTTTTCTACACCAGTGTCTTCAAGAGTTCTACCTAACCTCTGTTCCAACTGGTTCAGAGTTTCTATTTTAATATTTAGATCTTTAATCCATTTTGATTTTAGTCTAGTGCATGGTGAGAGCTTTAGGTCCAGTTTTAATCTGTGGCACGTTGAAGCCCAATTTTTCTAGCACCATTTATTAAAGAGTCTATCTTTCCTCCAGTGAGGGTGTTTGGCTCCTTTGTCAAATACGACGTGGCTGAATGTATCTGGAGTTGTTTTTGCATCTTCTAGTCTGTTTGATGCATAACTTTTATAGTAATTTTATTAGCTTTTGTAGGCAAATTGCTTTTGTACGTCCTCCTTTTGTCATCTGGGTGAACTCTTCAGCCAGTCTTTGTTTCAGTGAGCATTAGTATCACCAGAGTTTTAAAAGTGGTACCAGGTCATCATCAGTATAACTTGGTAGGGACCTATCTGAAATAGGGAGAGGCTGTGGGGGAAAAGCTGGGACCTGTTTATCTCAGAATTATATAGCCTCATTTTACTTGTGCTTAGCAGTAGTCCCTTTGTATCTGCCTAGATTTATAGGTCCTTCTTCCTTGATAGTTGATGATAACCAGGTAGTAAGGCAGTATTAGGCATCCTTCATGAACTTTCTTTCTTACCTGATGCTTTCTCTCTGGGGTGGAAGTCTTAACTTATAAATAAGTTATCAAGTGTTAACTTATAAACACATGACTTTCTGGAACAACTGATCTACACATAGTCTGTCAGTGCCCCAGCATGACAAGTAGTAGAAGAAGCTAGAAATACTCTGTATGTAATTGAAGCCTGGGAGATAATGGAAAGAGCATTGGCCTCAGTGCCATATATATAGAGCTGCATTTGAATTCTGCCTATAGTGTTCACAAGCTGTATGTTCTAAGGCAAGTTACCTTCCCTCTGAGCTTTGAATTTGCCATCTGTAAAATGGGATTGTGATGGTTTTTACCCCCTAAGGCAGTGATGGCAAATCTTTTAGAGCTTTCAGTGAGAAGAAACAGCCAGCCACGGCACTCATGCCATAGGTTTGCCACCACTGCTCTAGGGTGATAGTGAAAGATGGATGAAAGCTACTATGTAAGACACTGATGTGAAGCTGAGGCATGTTGTGGACACCTGTTGTGGACATGTTAGTTCCTTTCCTTTCCCAGGAGTTATTCACTGGATCGGGGCCAAGCATTATTGAACGTTGTCTAGGTAGAAGTGAGACACTGAGTAGAAGAGAGAAGAATGGTAGGAGAAAGGCTAAACACTGGAATAAGAGATTATGTTGGCAAAATACTGACTTCTAATTTTAATACCATTGTACACAGGCCTCTGCTTAGCTCTCTTAAGACAGTTATTCAAGTCATGGGAGTTCTGCCCTGGCTAAGGAAAATACAGGTGTAGACTGGAGAAATAATATAATTAAGACCATTTTTTAGTTTGTGGAAGAACTGTGAGATCTGCATTTATTAATAGCTTAATTTATGATCCTTACAATGGCAATTTATGAAAGTTCCAACTTCTTGGAAAAAGGTTTGTGTCTTGTTACATAATTGTATCAGATTTAAATATATAAAAATAGGAAAATTTCCAGCTCAGCATGTGTAGACATGTCATGTAAGTGTGGAAGAACATCCATCTCACTTTTGGGTAGCCACACAAGCCAATAGCCAATTCTGAGAATGTGTCCATGTTCTATTTTAATCATCCTTCGCACTTTGGTAGTCTGTGCTATGGATCTTGCTATTTCCTTACGATATTTTCTTGTTTGTTAAACTGTGTAGGAACAATTCTAAAGTGATGGTTTCAGCTGTGTTCTACCAGAGTTGGTCTTATAGTCACTTGGACCCTAGTGGGATGATGCCTTTCCCTTCTGTAATCATAATCTTAAAGTCCATGATTTTGAGAGGTATAAAATATTATTGTGTGGACTCTAATCTGATTGTAGGAGCCAGGGACTTGTGTTATACTGGATTGGGACAATTGCTACCTTGGAAAAAATGAGGCTGGGGGTAATTTAGAAGGTAAGAGGTGGGAAGCTGGGAGGGTGGCTTGAGGACATCTTAACCTTTTTTTCTGTGGAGTAAGGAGGCATCTGGTCTGAGCCAACAGGCAGGGACACTGGAATCTTGAAAGAGAAAAACAGAAGCTCCCATTTGGTTAAGGTTGATTCAGCTGTGCACGTAGTTCCTATTTCCTCAGTTTCTTTTTGATTTGGAGTTTTAGTTTGTCATGGAAGTTTTGATGTGCTGGAAAGTCAGATCTTTTCTTTAGTCAGCTAGTTACTGGGTCTTCAAATTATGTAGATTTTTTTTTTCTCTCTTTTTCTGTATGCACTAGATGGTGTCATTAGATGCTTTATCTAGACAGAATGCTTATTGTCATTTTATAGAGACTTGTACAGGTTAGAGAATTGTGTACAGTAGGGTTCCTTTACCTGTGCTGGATACATTTCAGGATCCCTAGTAGACTCCTAAAACCATGGCTAGTAATGAAATATATATATTTGTATACATACATGTATATGGTAAAGTTTAATTTATAATTTAGGCACAATAAGATACTAACAACAATAACATGTTCTAATAAAATAGATCATTTCAAACAATTTATTGTAATAAAATGATCGATATTACTACAAGGCCATTATTAAGTAAAATAAGAGTTCCTTGAACATAAGTCCTGTGACACTGACTGTGGACTGATAACTGAGATGGCTACTGAGTAACTAATGGACCAGTAGCACGTACAATGTACATGATTCGCATCCCAGGCAGGATAGTGTGAGATTTTATCACACTACTCAGAATGGTACACAATCAAAAACTTAGGAATTGTTTATTTCTGTAATTTTTCATTGAACATTTTCAGACTGTGGTTGACTACAGATAACTAAAAGCATGGAAATTGAAAGCACAGATAAGGAGGGAACACTCACTGTATGCCTTTATACATGTTCCTGTTAATCAGGTAGTCACTGGTGTTTAAAGTAGTCAGTCTTTTTTCTGATATGGTGACCTGGGCTTTGATATAGGGAAACTGGGTGGATTTGTGGAGTCTGGGCTTCTTGCTCTGCCCTCCTCTTCCAGAGGTGGCTTGTCCCTGGACAGTGATCTGAGCCACCCCTCTTGTCCTTTGGCAGTTTGGGAACACGTGCTACTGTAACTCTGTGCTTCAGGCGTTGTACTTCTGCCGGCCATTCCGTGAGAACGTATTGGCATACAAGGCCCAGCAAAAAAAGAAAGAAAACTTGTTGACATGCCTCGCAGACCTTTTCCACAGCATTGCCACACAGAAGAAGAAGGTTGGCGTCATCCCACCAAAGAAGTTCATTTCAAGACTGCGAAAAGAGAATGGTGAGTAGCAGTGTGTCATGGTTTTAGGGCTCTAAAATAAGGAAAACTGACATTTCTGTATATTCTCAAAATGAAAAGCTTATTTTTTTTTAAAGAGGGAAAATAACTGTAGTCAGCTACTCAGTTGTCATTTTTAAAGCAAAGATATTTGTTTTTCTCTATCCATTATACGTTAAGCAAAAGTGGATTAGAACTATGCTTTAAAATTCAGATGTAGCATCTCGTTTTAGAATGATTTTTTTTTTTAAACTCTATTCCGGGTAGGATCATTGTAAGGGAAAAAATTGCCCAAGGCAGCCTTCTCAGTGGGACATTCATTGGATTAGATAGGCTGATCTAATAATTGAATGAAATAGTACTCTCTTATGAACTTGTCATAAGTGATTAGAGTAAGTACATATTACCTAATCAGATTCTCTACTGTTGTAAAAATAATACCTCTGATTTTATTTGCCAAGATGATTGAAGGTTATCAAATTGATGATTTTTATATGATAAAAATATCCTGCTGTCAACTGATTTTTTTGTCTTCTTTTTTGGGGGGAGGGGGACTGGTGGTGGAAACAAGCTTATATTCCAGAAGTTTTTTACTGGGATTTTTTCTGACTGGAAATATTTGAAGTGGCAATTTGTGTTTTTCCCAACATTCCACCTTACTTCAACAGACTTGCATGGTTGATCAGAGATGTTTGTTTTGCAGTCTTGTTTAGTTTGATTGCTGTCTTTTAACAGTTGCTGTAGTTTATACATACTAGAATAAAAGTAATTCGAGTAGAGAAGAAGGCGGAGCACTCCCAGTCTAGTTGTGAATATGATTAATAATGGGGTTTCACAGCTGCACTCATCGCCATTGTCCTGGTGGCCAGGAGCAGCTTCTGGAGTCATTCGTAATTGGTGTCGGGGTGCTATCCGATAGACACATGCTCCTGCATATTCCTCATCTCCCTTATGTGTTTCAGTTAAGCTGTTTTCATTTTGGCCTGGGGTTCAATATGATTTTTGGGGAAGAGACTCCAGTTGCTCTGGTTAAATTATGCAGTGATTAATTGGTCATCAGTAGTAACATCATATTAAATATTGATATTTTGTCAAGGATCTTTTCAGGTAATTTCTGTTCTTCTGTACAACTAATAAAAATTTGAGTCAATTTTTATATACATGACTGTAGGGAGATAGAGAAAGTTGGTGGGTATAGGAAATGGAAATCTTTGGAAACTTACTCATGGCAGCTGCGTAGTAGAGATGAATTTATATTCCATACCTGTCTGCCCTTTCAATATAAAAAATTGAAGCATGGCCTATAAAACTAAGCATGCCTTCTTGCTTTTCAAGAATCAAAGATTGAAATAATGACTTCTCCTTTCCAGATCTCTTTGATAACTACATGCAGCAGGATGCTCACGAATTTTTAAATTATTTGCTAAACACTATTGCGGACATCCTGCAGGAAGAGAAGAAACAGGAAAAGCAAAATGGAAAATTAAAAAATGGCAACATGAACGAACCTGCAGAGAATAATAAACCAGAACTCACCTGGGTCCATGAGATTTTTCAGGGAACACTCACCAATGAAACCCGATGCTTGAACTGTGAAACTGTGAGTGTTAAGAGTACTCGAATGTAACTTGCTTAACATAGTTGGACAGCCTGTGTTGTGTGTGAGTGCAGTGTGGTGTTATAACACATACCAGTGGCTTTTCAGTATATGTGGACAATCCTGTTGCATGAATCCTGTTCATACATATGAAACTCAAGTGCAGATTTTTGCAAGCATGTCTTCCAAGGTATGTCGGCTAGCTAAAGCAGAGTGATAAGGAGGGACCTCCTGAAATGCTGGATTGCTTTGCACTGTGAGCAATTTTAGGATTTACAAATTGAACTCTTGAACTGGGATCTTTCAATTCTTATTTTAAAAAGATTTTGGTCATGAGAAAATCAGGTGTGGTTTGGAACAGACTATTGCTGGGACTTAAAGGGAATCAGCTTTGGTACAGTGAGCTTGAGTTCAGAAGAGGATCAACTCCTGTTTCTCCATGTGAGCTGGAGAGATGCAGTGAGTCACTCCTAGTGCTGTTTCAAGGGTTGGGTGAGCTTATATGTTTGAAGTGGTTTAGTACATGGTAGGCACCTAATGTTAGTTGAATTTGAAAACATGTACTACAGAGCACAATTCAGGATGTCATATTTGTTTGTTATATTTAATTTAAACTTTGTGCAGTGTCATTTTTGCTGGGTCAGAGCCTGGCTGTGGATCTAGGCTGCCTGAGTTTGATGGCTTTGAAATTTAATAGCTGTGGGACCGTGTGTAAATTATGCCTTTCCTCATCTTCACTGTCATCTATAAAATAGGGGTGAAGAGAATTCCTGTCTCATAGGTTCCTGGGAGGATTAAATAAGTCAACGTTTGTAAACACTGAGAACTGTGCTTGGCACATAGGAAATATGCAATAAAAGTCAGCTATTGTTATTTGTTACAACTATTAACAACATAGACTCTGGGTTCATCAGGAGTCTCAGAGTTTCTTGTTATATGAAAAATTCTTTGTAATCATGCATTTTTCTGGAGAGAGGCAGTAGTTCCCAACAGATTCTGCTAAGGGCCTGTGTCTTTGTCTGGGTGGCTTAAATGACAGAAGTTTCTTTTTTTTGGTACTGGGGATTGAACTCAGGACCTTGCACTTGCGAGGCAGACGGTGGCACCACTGAGCTAAATCCCTGGCCCAATAGAAGTTTATTTCTCACAGTGCTGGAGGCTGGAAGTCTGAGGCCAGGGTGCCAGCATGGTTGGATTCTATTTTTTTTTTTTATTAAATTCTTTTATTTTGGTACATTGTAGGTATACAACACAATTACATTTCTCATTGGGAATTGGACCTTTACATAATGCATCTTGGTTCTTATTTTTTCCCCATTCCTAGCCCTCTCTTCATGCCCTCCACTCTTCCCTATTTACAAAGACTTTATTTCCATTTTTTCCATTTCTCATCACTTTTCCTTTCCCTTCTTTCCTTTCCCCTGCCCCTCCCACTACCCCTACCCCTTTGGACCTTTTCTTCCTATTTTACATTTTCAATTATTCATTCTAATCATTGGTACATTTTAGGTATACAATATAATGACATTTATCATTGGAAATTTGCACCTTTACATAGTCTCTCTTGGTTCTTATTTTTCACCCTTGCCCAGCCCTCCCTTCAACCCCTCCAGTCCTCCCTATTTACAAAGATTTTGTTCCTATTTTTCCATTTTCTCATATTAATCCCATTCCCTTCTATCCTTTCCCCTAGGACTCCCATTTCCTTCCCCTTTGCCCCTTTTCTTCCTATTTCACATTACCTGTTATACATTTTAGTCCTTATTTACACTTTCAGTTTCTCACACCAGAGAAACTATTCGGTATTTATACATGTGTGTCCTATTTATTTCACTTAAAAGTATTGCCTCAATGTGCATCCACTTAGCTATAAATGTCTCTAATTTCTCATTTTTTATGGCTGACTAGTACTCCATTTTATAAAAACACATTTTATTTATCCAGTCTCCAGTTGATGGGCATTTGGGCTGTTTCCAAGTTTTAGCTGTCACAAACTGTGCTGTTATGAACATGGGTGCACATATATCACTGTGGTATGATTCTTTGAATTCTTTGGGGAAGATCCCCAGCAGTGGAATAGCGGGGTGAAATGGGACTTCCAGTCCTAGTTCTTTGAGGTATCTCCATACTGATTTCCACAGTGGTTGCACCAGTCTACACTCCCACCAGCAGTAGCGCAGGGTTCCTCTTTCCCCACAGCCCCACCAGCATTTGTTATTGGTTGATTTCATGATAGCAACCACTCTTTCTGGAGTGAAGTGCAATCTCAGCATTGTTTTCATTTGCATCTCTCGAATGACCAGTGATGCTGAACATTTTTTTATGTATTTATTTGCTATTTCTACTTCTTCATCTGAGAAATGCCTATTCATTTCAGATGCCCATTTTCTGATTGGGTCTTTAAATTTGGGAGGTCTGATCTTTTGAAGTTCTTTATAGATTCGAGATAGTAGACCTTTGTCTGAGGAAGAGCAGGTGAAGATTTTTTCCCGCATTGTGGGTTGTCTCTTCACACTGCTGGTGGTTTCTCTTGCTGTGCAGAAGCCTTTTAATAAGAAGAGATCCCACTTGTTGATTGTTTGTGCTAGTTCACAGGCAACTGAGGTTTTGTTCATAAAATCTTTTCCTACACTGATGTCTTCAAGGGTTCTACCTACCCTCTGTTCCAACTGGTTCAGCATTTATATTTTAATATTTAGATCTTTAATCCATTTTGATTTTAGTTTAGTGCATGGTGAGAGATATAGGTCTAGTTTTAATCTTTGGCAAGTTGAAGCCCAATTTTTCCAGCACCATTTATTAAAGAGTCTGCCTTTCCTCCAGTGAGGGTGTTTGGCTCCTTTATCGAAGATGAGATGGCTGAGTGTGTCTGGCGTTGTTTCTGCGTCTTCTAGTCTGTTCCACTGGTCCTCAGGTCTGTTTCTTTGCCAGTACCATGGTGTTTTTATCACAGTAGCTTTGTAGTAGAGTTGCAAGTTGGGGATCGTGATACCCCCTGCTATGTCTCTGTTACTTAGAAATGCTTTTGCTATTCTGGGTCTCTTCTTGTTCCAAATGAATTTTTGGATTGTTTTTTCAAGGTCTATGAAGTATGCTGCTGGGATCTCAATTGGAATTGCATTAAATCTATATAGCAGGGTTGGATTCTATTGAGGGGTCCTTTCCTGGCTTCTCACTGGATCCTCACATGGTGGAGAGAGAAAGCATGCTTTCTCATGTTTCTCCTTACAAAGGCACTCATCCCATTACAGGGCTCCACTCTGAGAACCCACAGGCCCCATCTCCAGTAACACCACATTAGGGATTAGGGTTTCAATTTAAATTTTGAGAGGAAACAAAAATGCAGTCTTTTGAAAGTTGTAACTCAAAAATGGGCAAGAGATGCGGATTTACACATCAATATCTATGGGAGGGCTTTTGTTTTTGGCAATCTTTATAATGTCTTTCCAAAAGCATTTGAATCTGTGTTCTGATTTGTTTCTAGTAGAAACAATTTAAAAACATAGCTAAGCAAAAAGAGAGTAAAAATTAGAAGAATCTTGCCATTGAGAGATGATAAATTTGTAACGTTTTCTAAAACTTGTGATCACATTAGATCAGAGATAAACATTTGAATGTTTCAAAATATAACTTGCCAGAACATTTTCTGTACATACTTGTTTTTGTAGAGATCTTGTCTTCTCCCTTTTTCTCTTCTCTCCCTACCTTTTTCATTCTTTTTATACTTTGTCCAGTAAAATTCAAATGAATACAAAAATAGTAGTGTAATAAATCCCACATGTGTAATAATTCCTGTCCTTTAGTCCATCTTAATCTCCTTTCATACCCCTCCCCCTCATGAAATTTTTGAAAATTCCAGAAAACATCTGATTTGTAATTTCTTCATTATTTGTATATATCTCTAAAAGGTAAGAAGTCTCTTTTTAAAAGCATGAAATGTTAATACATCTAGAAATGATTCCTTTGCATCGTTATTCACTCAGTGTTCAAGTTTCTCTGATAGTGTCATACGTTTTTAGCAATTGGCTAATTTGCCTCTTGATCCAAATATGGTTCATAGATTGTTCATACATTTGGTCAGTTTGTGTCCTAACCTATAGTTTATCCTCACCCTTTTTTTCTCTTTGTAATTGAACTGTTGAAGAATCAGGTTGTCATTATAGAATTTCCCGCATTGTGGAAATATCCTTGTTAGCTAATGTGCTGCAAAATGCCTATCTGCATCAGAAGATATGTATAAGAAGGACTGCAGCAGGAGTTTAGAGAATCCATATACTCAACACCCAGATTGGGAAATGGAATCTTATTAATATTCCTGAAATCTGCTGAATGCTTCTTGGCAGTTTAATTTTTTTTCATTCTCATCCTTTACTCCAGAGTTAATCGCTGTTCATTCATGTTTATCATTGTGTAATATGCTATTGTAGGAATATACCACAATTTATGTTCCATTCTTCTATGATGTGTCTAGTATTTTTGGCTTTGTGGGTGCTGCTGCTACCAAACTTCCTATAAGAGTCTGCTAATACACATGGGCAGTCTTTCTGGAGTGTCCCCATGGGCAGAATTGCTGGGTCATAGAGCAGGAACATTCTCAGATTTACTAGGATTATCAAATTGTTTGTAGAGTGCTATAAGTTATATTAATGGATTTTCTATTGTTGACCTTGTCTTGTATTTTTTTTAATAAACCAAGCTTGGTCTTTAATGTACATTGTTGGGCTTTGAGATCTGAAATTTTGTTTAGGGCTTTTGAAACTGTATTAGTAAGTTTGACTTGAACTTTTCCTTTCTCGTAGTGTACTGGTTTGCTTTTGGAATCACCATCCTTATAAAATAAGCTCTTTTATTTGGAAGAATTTTTTAAAATAAATTTTATTTTATCCCATTCCTCCATTTCTCCTTATGTTCCCTCCCTTCACTATGTATAAAACCTTTATTTCCATTTTTTCCTTCTATTTTCACTTTTTTTTTCTTGCCTCTTCCTTCCTTTCTCCCTCCCTCCTCCCTTATTCCCCTTGCCATTTGAACAATTTCTTCCCATTTCCCATTTCCTAATATCTATTATACATTTTGGTCCTTATTTACCCTTTTGGTTTCTCACAACAGAGAGACAGTGCAAAATTTAAACATGTGTGTCCAGTTTATTTCACTTAAGAGTATGGTTTCAAGGTGCATCCATTTAGCTAAGAATGTCTCAAGCTTTGCCTTCTTTATGGCAGAGTAGTACTCCGTTGTATATTAAAAAACCCACATCTTTTTTATCCATTTGTTGGATGATAGGCATTTGGGCTGTTTCCAAGATATAGCTGTTACAAACTATGCCACTATAAACATGGGTGTGCATATATTGCTGTGGTATGATGTTTTTAATTCTTTTGGAAAGATACCAAGAAAAGGAATAGCTGGGTCAAATGGAACCCCTAGGTTTAGTTTTTTGAGAAGTCTCCATACTGATTTTCATAGTGATTGGACCAATCTACACTCCCACCAACAGTGGAGAACCCTTCCTTATTCCCCACAGCCCCTCCGGTATTTGTTATTGGTTGATTTCTTGATAGCAGCCATTCTTTCTGGAGTTAGATGGAATCTCAGCATTGTTTTAATTTGCATTTCATGAATGACCAGTAATGTTGAACTTTTTTTTATATATTGTCATTTATAAGTCATAATCTGAGAAGTGTCTTTTCATTTCAGATGCCCATTTTTGGATTGGGTCTTTAAATTTGGGGGAGGGTCCTTATATTTTTGAGTTCTTTATATAGTCTAGATAAGAGTCCTTTGTCTGATGAATAGCTGGTAAAATTTTTTTCCCATGCTGTGGCTCCTCTTTACTCTGTTGGTGGTTTCTTTTGCTGTGCAAAACCTTTTTAATAAGATGAGGTCCCAGTTATTGATTCTTTGTAGTATTTCCCTGTGGTCTGGGTTTTGTTCATGAAGTCTTTACCTATTCCTATGTCCTCAAGTGTTCTACCTATTCTCTCTTCTCATTTTCTTTTTTTTTTTTTTTTCAGTTTGATTCATGGGTTGCTGCTTGTAATTTGCTTATGGCAAGTAGCTTTATTGCCGGTATTCAGAACCCTTAGGAAATAACTACTTCTCAGAAGTGTCTTCCAGGTGTAGCTGGATGAGAAGTTTCTGCCTACTTGGCCCAGCCACCAGTTCTTTGGCACTGGCCAGTAGGTTTTTTTTTTTTTTTTTAAGACTCTTAGGGAATCTCAGTCTTAGTATACCAGGAGAAACAACGGTAGCACAATTATTCCATCTTGGCTAAAGTAGTACAATCAACAATAACAGTAGCATCAAATACAGCCCAGAAAATGACAATAGGGGTAACTATTAATTTTCTACCTTTAACCATATGTACTATATTTGTGGTTATACAACAAAATCTAGAATAAATCCAAAAATTGTATGCAATAAATAAGCCCTTCATATGGCAATTTTACCCTCAGGGGAGAAGATTTAAAAGGGGCAAGGGGGTAAAAAATAGAAATAGAAGAAGAGGAAGAGATCAGAAGCAAGGCTGAAGGACAAACTTTAGGAAACTAGTGAAGTAGACAGGTGAGAAAGACAAAAGAAAAAACTAAAAACAAGAACAGCAGAACAACAACAAAAAACTAAAAACCATGTTCCAGCAAGGAAGAAAAAACAAAACAAGAACCAGAAAAGAGGAAAAAAAGAAAGAAAAAGGAAAAGCAAACAATAAGCCCCCCCAAAACGTCCAATTTAAAGTGTGTCTCTGTTGTCACTGGTAGGCAATGCAGGCAGAGTCCAGAGCCAAATTGATTAATCCCAGCAAGCCAGTTATAGCTTCATGGTGGGGTAGTGGATAATCCCAGACAGCCTGTCCCTTTAGTTTCTCTAAAGTTCAGGCCAGTTTTTATCTATGAGGCTGGAACCCAATTCCTTAAGCCTACAACAGTCTTTGTGTCTCTTGCCAGCTTGAACTCTGCTCCCTGGCCTGCCACTCATTTGAACTCAGCACCCGCACTGAGGCACCTGGAGCCACTAGATGGGGTTGGTGCACAGCTGCTCTGAGTTCTGAGCTCAGTTGACCCCTCTCCAAGATGGCTACTGGCTATTCGCCCTCTCCTAAGTGACTCCTGAGCCCGGATAACTCACCAGTATGCTTCGCTGCATCCACTGCTTCGTTCATTGCCGTTGTCTGTGGAGGCCTCTGGGGCAGGTTTGGTCCACCATTTCCACACCATGAGTCCAGGCTCTGGGAGAGAGCACTGCTTGCTACCTTCTTCCATTTTGTTAAAATCTCTCTCATCGTTCTCCCTGTGGATTTCAGTTCTCACCTCAGATCTTCCCTGTTTTCCGGGGACCAACTTCCCTTGGTCTTCTCCTCATGCTGCTACATACCAGTGTCAGAACACCAAATCTCGGGAAAGGTCTTTCTCTGCTGCTCACCACCCTGCCATCTTCCTGGAAGTCCACCTGAAAGGATTTGTATACATTTTGATCTCTGATCTTGGAGTGTTTGTTAGAACTCATTACATACTATAGCATCTCTAACATTTGTTGTTCAGTTGGGCTTGTTTTTGATATTTTTGTGAATGGCCATCTACTCCTTTGTGCCTTGGTTTCCTTTGTTCAGTATCTCTCATGAGATTCTTTTGTGTTGTTGAATGGTGCTGTAGTTCATTCATTATCATTGCCATATAGTGTTATAATACATGAATAAACTATGGTTTACTAATCTACTGTTCATGAATATTTGGTGGTTTCCAGTTTGAGGCATTTATGAACAATCCTTCTATGAACATCTTAATATATGTAAAATGTGGTACACATAATGCAAGTTTCTCAAAGAGGTATACATGGAAGTAGATTTGTTAGGTCATATAATATGCTCATCACTGCTATCATTAGAAAGTGTCAGATTCCTGAGGTGGTGACATTAGGTTACATACTCAGCATATAAGCACTCTTGTTTCCGCACATCTTTGCGCCTAGTAGTCTCAGATGTCACTTTTGTTATCTAGTGGCTGTATAACTATTCTTTTACTCAGTAAATATAATTTGTTTTCCCTAACATCTGTTATGCAAAAGTCGGAGGCACTGAGGATATAGTGAGAGTTTTACCTTTCTGCAATTTCTACTGTAAAAACAGATATAAGAAAACTAGTAATTAGCTTATGTAATTATGACTACAAAATTCTGTGAAGGAGAAGTGCAGACTGCTCCGTGAGCTTATGATATGGAAACCAGAACAAAGGGTCATCATGTTCCTACATCTGTAGTCAGGAGATCTGCTCCACACTGTCCAGCTGATCTAATCCTTTTTGGTTATTTTTGAAGTGGACACTGTTACTGAATCTACCTTGGCAGTATTCTATATGGATTTTCATCTGGTGACAGGCTCAGTCACATTTACAGTTTCTTTTTTGCCTATGAACAGATCACCTGATTCTAACATGTGAAGATTATATCCTAAAGTATTTACACTGCAAAAGCTGTTATCTAGCTTGCTATTTCCTGGAGGGTTATCATGGACTGGGGAGCCTATGCCAAAATTCCTCCAAAAATTTGAATACCATAGAATTTGTTATGGTGGATGTCCAAATGTTTATATTTGTTTTGTGAAAGTAGATGAGAATGTGTGATTGTGTCTCTCTGGAAGATGAGATAATCTTAAGAACATTTTTTTTTTTTTTTTACTCCCTGAAATGATTATATGATTTGAGGCAAGAGCCCCCCTCGACTTTCTCCCTGAAGTTACTTGGGTAGCCCCCTTCATTTCTCTTAGTTCCTTCAGCTGGACAGGATCCTAGGAGTCATCCAAACCTTCATCTCCCAGTGCCCAAGTCCCTTCTCGGGTATCCCACACAGTTGGACACCAGCATCTGGTGGACACTGTCCAGAGCCAGGGAACTCAATCTCCCAAGGATGCACTCCATTTTTAGAAAGCTCAAATTATTAGAAAGCCTTCTGCTTTCTAAGAAAACACATCACTCGCAGGCTATTCTTCCAGTCATAAAATGCCAGCGTGGGCCAGGGATTTAGCTCAGTGGTTCTTTCGCCTGCCTTGCAAGTGCAAGGACCCGAGTTCAATCCCTGGTACCAAAAAATAAATAAATGAAATAAAATAAAGTAAAATACCAGGGCTTAGCAGAAACCTGTGTCCCTTTGAAGAGTTTTCTGCCACAGGCATAAGGCTTCTGTCAGAACTGCCAAGACCTGCATTAGTGAGATCTTACTGGAGGCTTAAACTGTTCTAGATCCCAAGCAGCAAATTAGCCCCTAGGGGCACCTTGTCTTTGTCCCAATTTAGCCTCTTGTTTCTTCACTTGTGGAAAACCTATGTGCCAGTCTTCATGGTTTCAGAAAACAATGATTTTCCCCCTTGGGTCTTACCCTTTGTAAATGTTGCCTGTGATTGCAGTGCAAATGTCAACAGAGGGATTTATGGAGACAAACAGTTTCATTCTGAAATAGATTTGGAAAGACTATTTTAAGTGCTGACTTTTCCAGATAGGTTTGATAAAGGCCCTTTAGAATTGGAGCTTGGAAAAATTTCCTCTAGTTTAAGTGCTCCCTTGGTTGTACTTTGTTTGCCTCATAAGATTTATTAGGCCAGTTGGAGCTTAATTTTGTTGTTGTTCATCTTAATTTTTCCCCTTTTTATTTAAGCTGAATTTTTCTCTGCTAATCTATGGGTTTTCAGTGCTCCTCAGTGGCTTTAAGACACATTTATGTTTGTTGCTAGAGCCAAAATGTTTAAAGAATGGTTTTATTAAGTACCAGTTTGATAGCTCCTTCTTGCTTTGTCTGCAGATGTTCAAATTGTCTATTGGTTCAAAGACCAACAGAAGTTCTGAAACCTTCACAGACAGAGGAGAGGGGCTAGGTGATACAGGAGGTCTGCTTAGTCACTCAGTGGAGATTGCCAGGCCCAGGGTTTCAAATGGGCAGGACTGGCTGCTCTTTCCAGCCCACCTTCTGGTGCCACCTCCAGCCAGCACGTCATCATTTCACGGCTGAGCACTGCAGAGCCTTGCCACCTTTTTCACTGTTGCATCTGGTGGGGTTGGGGAATCGGGGGCCTAGGGTTCCTCCATACTGACGACCCTTGCCTCTCTTCAGGTCCTTGCCCTCACTCAAGCAAAGAATAGAGAAGTGGGACTCGTAGCAGAAAATGAGAGAGTCAAGACTGATAATAGTGCAAAGCAAAAGTTTATTTAAAGTATCACAAATACTGAGAAAGTAGAAGAGGAGCAGAGTAGCAGCAGAGTGGTGTTACAAGATAGGGGATGAGTATGGGAGGTGCCCATACTTATAGGGGCAAACTGTTTTGTTGTTTGGCGTGGGCTAAGCCAATCAGGGTCTTAGCCTTTGTTTCTAAGAAGGGGACAAGGTCAGTTGGGGATTTCTTAAGCATGAGTACCATTTTCATAAGGATACAGTAGGGTGCATTTTTTTCAAGCACATGGTACACAGATAAACATGTGATAATTTTACATTCATCAGCCATAGATAAGCATGTGATGATTCTACACTGTTAGTCATCAGCTTTTTCTGCCCTGTATTTTTTCTAAGTCTCTGCCCCTACACCACTAACCCAGGAAAGGAATCTATGCATTTAGAAGCATGTTTGGAATATAACTTTAATTCCTCAAGAGCTTATCAAAGCTTATGTATGGCATATACTGTACATTCATTTGTTCTATTGAGTGATTTATAATTAATTACTTTAAAAGGAAGAGCAAGTAGAGTCCCCTTGAGGGGACTCCATGCCTAGAATTGGGAGAGAGAAAGGAGAGTAAGAAATAGGCTGTTCTTGCTCAGAATGTTGGAGTCTCTTAGTGATATATGTTTCCTTGGAGACAAGATGTATTTTCCCTCAGACCAGATCCTTGTGTGTGGGAAGAATATGGTTTTCTTTTCTGGCAGCTTTCTTGGGTGGGGGTAGAGAGCTCGGGAGAGGGAGAGGGAGAGGGAAGGAGGAATGGAGGAAGAGAGAGACAGAGGGGCAGAGACAGACAGAGACAGAGCGTGAGAGACAGAGGAGAGAGAGAGAAACAATTCTTAAACCCCCCAAATCTCCAAAAATTATTGTTTCATTGCTTAATCGCTTATTGCTTTTGATTCATTCTGGGGCAGGGAGAGGGTTGCTCTTGCAAGCAGGTAAGCAGTGGCTTCTCACACTCTAAATCTGGAAGTAGTTTCATTTAGAATTAAGAAAGGTACAGTAAGTTTCTTTATTTAGTTAATGAGATTTCTACTTTTTTTCCCTATTTCTGAAAGTATTAAATAGAGAAAAAGAATTGCATTCAAGAGTTTAAGTAAAATCTTATCCTATCTAACTTCTGTATGATTCCAGCTGGCTATAATCCTTTTAGCATGAGAAGGGCCATTTAGGTTAAACAAAAAGTTTTGCTAATATTACATGCTGGGCATGGTGGCCATACCTGTAATCCCAGGATTTGGGAGCCTGAGTCAGTAAGATTGAGGCTGGCCTCACTGCATAATGAGTTCAAGGCTGGCCTGGAATACACAGTAAGACCCAGTCTCAAAACAACAAAACTAAAACTAAAAATCAAAAAACGAGGAAAAAAATGGAACAAAGTTTGTAAATAGGGAGGGGTTGAAGGGAGGGGAGGGGAATGGGGAAAAAATAAGAACCAAGATATATCATGTAAAGTTCCCAATGATGAATGTCATTGTATTTTATACTTAAAATGTACCAATAAACTTTAAAAAATCAAAAGAACATCTGTAGATTATTTTTAAAAAAAAATATTTTAAAAAAGAAAATCATATTTTTGCCTCCCTGATGCCACTGTTAGCATTTAGATATCTTTTCATTTTTCAGTTTTGTTCACTTAGTAAATATTTATTGGATATCT
Source organism: Heterocephalus glaber (assembly GCF_000247695.1). The sequence goes on from NW_004624761.1 coordinate 16,983,120, forward strand.
ACTAAATTCTGGAAATTATTTTAGTTACTAGGGATAGTGGTTAAAATAGAAAAGATGGCTCTTTTGTTTACTAGTATACGTATATAAAGCTTTATACTTCCTCTCTTATTGCTTTAGTTGCCTTCTACAGTTTTGATTATTTTCTTTGCCACTAGTTCAAAATATTTTCTCATTTCTCTTATGTTCTTTTTCTCATTTCTTATGATTGTTTTCTTTGACTCATTAATTTCCAAATATTTTGTATTTTCCTAGATAGCCTACTGGTACTGATTTCTTTCTTTTTTCTCTTTTAAACAAGATCTCACTATGTAGTTCAGGCTTGCCTTGAACTCACTATGTAGCTCAGCCTGGCCGTGAACACACAGTGATCCTCCTGCCTCAGCCTCCCAAGTGCTGGGATTATAGGTGTGTGCCACTATGCCCAGCTATGGTACTGATTTATAATTCTGTTGTGGTTGGACAGTATATTGCACATGATTTCAGTCATTTGAGGTACGTTTTATGTTCAGACACATGATCTGTCCTAGTAAGTATACTTGAAAACTGCGTCTCACAATCTCAGAACTATTGATATTTTGGATTAGATAATTCTTTATTGTGGGGAGCTCCTCTGGCATTATAGGATGTTTAGCAACATCCTTGTGCTGTACCCCCTAGATGCCACCAGCATCCCCTAAGAGGTGACAATGAAAAAAGTCTCTAGACATTGCTAAATGTCTCCTGGAAGCAAAATTTCCCCTGTTGAGAACCCTTCAGTTGAACAAAATGTGTATCTGGTAGTTTTCGATTGTAATAGTCTCTGTCAGTTAAGTATGTTACTTGATAAAGTTATTCATATTTTTGATGTCTTTGGCTTCTACCCTCCCTAGCTTTTTATCAGCTGTTCAGAGAAGGCTGTTAAAATCCTTATGTGGGATTTTCTTATTTCTCCTAACTCTCAACTCTTGCATCATAAATTTTTAAGCTTTTTAAAAAATGACTTTGTTGAGGCACAGTTTTCACACCATAAAATTCATCTATTCAGTGATCTTTTAGAAATTTACTGTATTGTGTGACTATCACCATAACCCAGTTTTGGAACATTTCTAGCATACCAATAAGATCCCTTGTATCTGACAGCTAACCCCTCTTGCCAGCAACAGGATGTTTTGTATGAATGGAATCATAGAATGTGGGCTTTTGTGTCTGATTTCTTTCACTTACATAATGTTTGGAGGCCCACTGTATCATAGCATGTATCTGTAATTCGTTTCTTTTTATTGGTGAATATTATTCTAGCTGGGCATGATGGTGCATGCCTGTAATGCTAGCACTCAAGAGGCTGAGGCAGGAGGATTGGTGTGAGTTTGAGGTCAACCTAGGCTACATAGTGAGTTCAAGACCAGCCTGAACTACATAGTGAGACCCCGTCTCAAAAGACAACAACAAAAAACATTATTCTAACTTCATGTATATTTGAGAATCTGTTATGAAGGCCTCCATATTTGATTGCTGTGTTTTTCTGATAAATTGACCCTTTTATCATTAGGAAATGTCTTTTATTTCTCATAATAACTTTGTCTTAAAATCTATTTTATCTGATAATAGCATATCCCTCTACATACTAATGCTGTCTTTTTTCCAACCATTGACCTTTTTTTGTTTGTTTTGGTACCGGGGATCGAACTCAGGACCTTACACTTGCGAGGCAGGCGGTGGCACCACCGAGCTAAATCCCTGGCCCTACCATTGACTTTCAATCTCTTTTTATATTTAAAGTTTAGCTCTTGTGTACAGCATATAGTTGGTCTTGCTTTTCAAAAAACAATCCATTTTTTATTGCCTGGGGATTGTAGCTTAGTGGTAGAGCACTTGCTTAGTGTGTGTGAAGCTTTGGGTTTGATGCCCAGCACATTATGTAGAAAAACAAAAATTTGAAGAAAAGGCTTTTATTATTAGGCAATTAATATTTACTAAAATTATTGATATATTTGGGTGTGGGGCTACCATTTCATGTTTTCTCTTTTGTTTTTGGTTTTCCTCTTATACCTTTTCTTTCTATGAAAATATATATTTGAGTATGTGTATTTTTACAATTCCATACTAACTTTCCTGTTTGCCTTTTCTTCTTTGTGTGTGTGTGTGTGTGTGTGTGTGTGTGTGTGTGTGTGTGTGTGTGTTTGGTAGTTGTACTAATATTCAGTTTCCATAATCTGCCCAAATCTGTTACTGTTTCACATAAAATATAGAAAATTCTTAAAGGTACAGGTACATAGTTCCTCTGCCTGACTTTACCTTTTTCTTTATGCTAAATCCTATAGGACAACATTATTTTTCCTTCAAAGGGGCATAAATATTATTAAAAACAAACCACCATTCTTGAAGCCAGTTCTTTCTTGAGGGTCTGAACTTTTTGGCTTGAAGGACTTCCTTTAGCCTTTCTTCTAGTGTAAGCCTCTTAATTATGAGTCTCCTCAGTTTGGTTTATTCTTGAAGGATTTATTTATGGCATAGAAAAATTCTAGCTTGATAATTTTTTCTTTCAGCATAATAAAGGTGTTGTTTCATTTGTGTCCTAAGAAGTTTCTCATGGTTTGGGAAGTTAGCTGCTAATTGAATCGTTTTCTTCTATGTAATTTGTGGTTTTTATTTTTGCTGCAGTTGTTTTAAGATTTGCTTTTTATTCTTGGATTTCAATAGTTTGCCACTGATGTTCTGTAGCACCTTGTTTATTTATCCCATTTGGTATTTGTTGTGTAACTTGAATCTGTGAATGTACATATTTCTTCGTTTGGGAAATGCTAGCCGTTATTTTTTCAAGTAGTTTTTCTGCCCTGTTCTCGCTCTCTTCCCCTTCTAGGACTCTTATGTGTATGATATTATCTAAAAGACCCCTGAGTGTTTAAGTTTTATTTAATCTTCATTTCTTCATTTTATTAGATAATTTCCAAAGATCTGTCTTCAATTGCTCTTTCCTCTGTCATCTCCAATTTGTTAAGTTCATCCCATGCATTATGTTTTTCAGTTCTGAAATTTCCATTTGCTTTTTTTATTGTTTCTGTCTACTGTACTTCCTTATATTTTGATTCATTACAAGTATGTATTCTTTTACTTTATTGATTGATTGATTGATTGATTGATTGCAGTACCGGAGTTTGAACTCAGGACCTTGTGCTGAGCTACATCCCTGGCCCAAATGGCTTAGGTTTTGTTTTTGTTTTTGGTACCACGGATCAAACTCAGGACCTTGCGCTTGCAAGGCAGGTAGCGACACCACTGAGCTAAATCCCTGGCCCTTTTACTTTATTTTTTGTCATTAAGTTAAAGACAACCCTCTTTTACTTTAGAAGATAGTTACTTGTTTTTTAAAAATCCTGATCTGCTAATTCCAACATATGTGGCATTTCAGGATGGTCTTGATTTTCTTTTAAGAAAGTCTTCTATTTTCTTGATTCTTTACATATTGTAAATTTGGCTCTTGTCCAGGAGATTCAGAAACTGCAGAAATTCTGGATTTTGTTTGTCTGTTTCAGTGAGTATTGGGTTTCTTTAGTTTTAGCAGGCAGTTATCTTGGGGTCAAAGTGCACAGTATTTATTGGGTAACAGCTCAAACCTTGGGTCATTCTGTTTGTCTTCAGCTGAGTTGCTCGGAGTGCATTCCAAGCATGATGTGTAGCTCAGTGGTCAGCCAGATGTGAACAGAGTTGTGGCTACCATCTCAGACTGTTTCCCTTTTTTCTAGTGGATTTAGTTTCTCCAATTTAGTCTTTGGCTCCCAGACCAGAAAAACTGCATTTTCCTCCTTAGGCCCCTAGGTAAAGGCTGTGAAACCATGCACTCATTCTAACATTATGTACAGCTCTCTTCCTGAAAGCAGATACTGTCCACCTGCCAGTTTGTGTTCATATTCTGACACTTTTCAGGTGCCTTCTTCTAGCTTATGGTTATATGAACTTACAGTTTTCTGAAAGAGTACATATTAGTATGTTAGGATCTTTTTTTTTTTTGGTCTTTTTGAGACAGTTTCTCTGTGCAGTTCAGCTTGGCCTCAAACTCTTAGCAGTCCTTCTGCCTCAGCCTCCTGAGTGCTGGGATTATAGGTGAGTACCACCATACTTGGCCATAGTATGTTAGGACCTTATTACTGAGGCCAATCTTTGAACTTTCATTTCAGTAAGTGACAGATAATAACGAATAAAATTATATATATTAACATAGATTAAAATTTAAAATTATATATGTATGTTATCTGTCTGTGACAGTTCTCTTGCTTTGTTACAAAACAGCTGAAAACTCTTGAGGCTTAAAGCTATCATTGATTATTATAACCCATACAACTATCGCTTGAGTAAAGCTCAGCTGATATAGGCTGGACATAGCTGTGCTTGTGTGTTTGAAGGTCTGCTAGCTTATTTGTGCATCTCAGGTTGGCTGAGGGGGTTCACTCTAGACTGGGCTCAGCTAGGGACCTTAGGAAAGCTCTCTTTCATGGATCTCCTCCCATCTTCTGAGAACAGTGTGCTAGCCGGGGCTCAGCCTTATGGTGGTGACAGAAGGGAAAGAGCAAGTTCACCAGTGCTTGCCCAGTGCTCCGTTTATAACCTGTCTTCTAAAATCCCCACTGGCTAAGCAGGTCAGGGAGACACATAGTCACCTTTCCATGAGAGGATCAGTAAGGTCATATGTCAGAGAAGCCAGAATATGCAGTGATATAGTAAGTCCCCATCTTATGAACATTCCAGTTCACATTCCAGTTTCACAGATCTGAATGGACCTCCCATTACAAACATTCATAGATGCAAACAAATCACAGAAGTCGCTCATGTGTCTGCCAGACATTGTCACAATAGTGCTGCTTTGTGCTTACTGTACTGTGCAGTAGTGTACAGTAATACAGTGCTGAATCAGAGCCCAGGATGTCCGGAAGCATTATTTATAGTATTTGTGTGTGTGTGTGTGTGTGTGTGTGTGTGTGTGTGTGTTTGGGTTTTTAATGCTTTACATTGTATATTTGTGTCAAAGGTGTATAAGACTCACTTTGTTGGACTTAAGAACAAATCCAACTTATGAATGTTCTCTGGAAATGGAACTCCTTCACAAGTCAGGGACTTACGGTAATGATATGCTAGAATGCCGTGAATGATTTCTGTCGTAGAAGGAATAAATGCCATAAAAAATTAGTGCAGAATGCTAAATAAAGAGTGGTAAGGGAGGGGATATGTGTACAGATATATACATGCCTTTTAAAATACAAAATAAGAATGAACATATATATAAATAATTATAGTTTACTTTTTTACTTAGTGTTATACTCACCATGTGATAAACCATTTCTGACTTTTTGACCATCTTAAACTATTTAGAATTTTTAAATCTCTCCTTCATTTGTTCAGTGCTCATTTTTAAAAGTACTTTACATATATTACTTTATTTCATCCTTGCAGCAATCTTGTGAGATACTGTTAGCTGTCCCGGATTTACAGATGACGAAACTGAGGTAAAGAGAGGCTAAGTCACTGGCCCTAAATCATCGAGTTTATAATGGGCAGGGATAAGATATGGAGCTGGGCGATCTGTCCCAGTAAACACTTTTGTGTAGACTTACACATAAAAGGCTCCGCCCACAACTCTGAGTATTTCTATAGTTAATTTCTGGAATTTGGGGACATAGGTTGTTCTCACACTTTTTAAAAATTAATTTTATTGGTACATTTTAGGTATACAATATAATGACATTCATCATTGGAAATCTCTCTTTGTTCTTATTGTTTCCCCATTCCCCTGCCCTCCCTTCAACCCCTCCATTCCTCCCTATTTACAAAGACTTTGTTTCCATTTTTTCATTTTCTCACATTAATTCCATTCCCTTCTTTTCCTTTTCCTTACCCCTCCCACTTCCCCTTCCCCTTTGCCCCTTTTCTTCCTATTTCACATTATCTATTATACCATTTAGTCTTGATTTACACTTTCAGTTTCTCACACTAGAGCAACTATTCCATATTTCCACGTGTCCTTTTTATTTCACTTAAGAGTATCATCTCAATGATAGACATTAGTTATAAATGTCTCTAATTTCTCCTTTTTTATGGCTGAGTAGTACTCCATTTTATAAAAAAAACACATTTTCTTTATCCACTCTCCAATTGATAGGCATTTGGGCTGCTTTCAAGTTTTAGCTATTACAAATTCCATTGCTATGAACATAGGTGCATATATATATAATCACTATGGTATGATTCTTTTAATTCTTTGGGGAAGATGCCCAGCAGGGGAATAGCTGGGTCAAATGGGACTTCCAGTCCTAGTTCTTTGAGGTATCTCCATACTGATTTCCACAGTGGTTGCACCAGTCTACA
>NW_004624761.1:16991105-17022570 GCF_000247695.1 Heterocephalus glaber
GTATGTTGAACCATCCCTGCATCCCTGGGATGAATCCCACTTGGTCAGGGTGTATGATCTTCTTGATGATCTTCTGCATTCTGTTTGCCAGTATCTAATTAAGGATTTTTGCATCTATGTTCATTAGTGAGATTGGCCAATAGTTCTCTTTTTTGGTTGGGTCATTCTCTGCTTTGGAGATCAAGGTGATGCTTGCTTCCAGGAATGAATTCGGGAGTATTGCTTCCCCTTCAATTTCATTGAAGAGTTTAAACATTAGTGGCAGTAGTTCCTCTCTAAATGTCTTGTAGAATTCAGCAGTGAAGCCATCAGGACCTGGGGTTTTCTTAGTTGTTAATATTGTAATTACGTTTTCAATTTCATTGATTGATATTGGGTTGTTTAGAATTTTTAGGTCTTCTTCATTCGACTTTGGTAATTTATACCTGTCTAGGAATCTGTCTTTTTCTTCTATGTTTTCCATCTTATTGGTGTATAGGCTCTTGAAGTAGGTATTGATGATCCTCTGGATTTCTGTTGGGTCCATTGTAATTTCATCCTTTTTATTCGTAATTGCATGGATTTGGGCCTTTTCTTTCCTTTTTCTGATAAGGTTGGCTAAGGGTTTGTCAATTTTGTGTATTCTTTTGAAGAACCAACTCTTGGCTTCATTGATTTTTTTGTATTGTTCTCTTAGCCTCCATTGCATTGATTTCTGCTCTGATCTTTATAATTTTCTCCTTTGTATGAACTTTGAGTTTGTCTTGCTCTTCTCATTCTAGAAGCTTGAGGTTCAGCATCAGGTTGTTTAATTGGGCTTGTTCTGTTTTCGTAATATACGTATTCACTGCTATGAATTTCCCTCCTAAAACTGCTTTCATTGTGTCCCATAGATTCCGATCTGTTCTATTGCAATGGTCATTGAATTATAGGAAGTGTCTGATTTCTTCTTTAATTTCTTCTGTGACCCATTGGTTATTCAGAAGTCTGTTGCTCAATTTCCATGTGTTTATGAAATTCTTGTGGTTTCTTTTGCTACTGACCTCCAATTTCATTGCACTATGGTTTGATAATATACAGAGGATAACTTCAGTTCCTTTGCACTTACTTAAAAATTTGGAGAAGGACCTGTGTGCAGCTGAAAACAATGTGTATTCTGATTTTGTGGGTGGAACACTCTGTAAATGTCTGTTAAGTTCATTTGTTCATGAGTTTGATTGAGTTCCAGTATTTTGTTGATTGTTTTTTATCTAATTGATCTATCTATTTGTGACAGTCGGGTATTGAGGTCCCCGCTACTATCGTATTAGTGCTTATTTGAATGTTCATGTCCGTTAGTATTTGTTTTATATAGTTGGGCACACTAGTGTTGGTGCATATATGTTTATGATTGTCATCTCTTCCTCTTGGATTGTTCCATTTACAAGGTTGTAGTGTCCTTCTTTGTCTCTCTTAATCCTTGTTGGTTTGAAATCCACTGGGTCTGCATAGAGGACAGCTACTTCTTTTTTTCGGGTTTCTGTCACATGGAGTATTGTTTTCTACCCTTTAACTTCCAGTCTATGAGTTTCTTTTTGAATTAAGTGTGTTTCTTGTATTCAGGATATTGTTGTGTCTTGCTTCTTGACCCATTCTGCCTATTTCTTTTGATTGGTGAATTGAGACCATTAACATTGATGGTTATAACTGAAACGTCTTGACTTATTCTTGTCATGACAGTTTCTTTTTGTTGGATTCTCCCCCTTTGCATTTAATTTCTTGTTGTGCCTGATGGATTCATTCTGCTGGACTTCCTGTGGTTGTGATTCTCATTGTCTTTTCCTAGGATATTGTCTAAAATTGTTTGCAGTGTTGGTTTGGTATTCATGAATTTCCTAAGGTGGTCTTTGTCATGAAAGTATCTTGTTTCTCCATCAATTTTGAAAGATAATTTTGCAGGGTACATCAGTCTTGGTTGGAGGCTGTTTTCCTTTAGGTCTTTAAATACATCACTTAAAGCTCTTCTTGCCTTGAGGGTTTGTGTTGAGAAGTCTGCTGTGATTCTGATGGGCTTTCCTTTGTATAAAATTTGTTTCTTTTCTCTAAGTGCTTGTAAAATTTTGTTCTTCTCTTGGGTTTCTGAAGTCTTAACTATTATATACCTATATGTAGATGTTTTTGATCATGGCTATTTGGAGTCCTATGTGCCTCACTTATCTGTATGCTAAGTTCTTTTCCCCTGCCTGGGAAGTTTTCTGCCATCACTTTTGTGATCAGTTTTTTTATGTCATCTGCATTCTCTCCTGTTTCTTCATTGACTCCGATCAGTCTCATGTTATTCTTCTTTGCATCATTAGCAGCTGCTGGACTGATTTCTTGTGGTCTCCTACTATTTTAAAGAAATTTTTCTTTTCCTTGTCACTAATAGCAATCTTATCTTCTATATGTGAAAATCTGTCTTCACTTTGGCTCATTCTGCTGCCTATACTTTCAATGGAGTTTTTAATCTCCTGGAAATTTGTTTGCATCTGTTTTATGTATTCAGTTTGTTTCCTATGTTGGCGTTCCATCATGTTCCTCAGCTCCTCTATTTTTTTAATCTTTATCCTCTCTAGTTTTATTAATCATCTCTTGCACTATGGGCACAATCTTTGCTGTTATGCGAGAAATTATTTCTGATTTCATTTTTGCAGTGTGAGAGACTCAGGTCCTAGCTTTGGGAGTGGGGGCTTTGCTCCTCAGTGCTCAGGGCAATGGTAAGGCAGCCCGAAAGGCTCACCTCCTTGGTGATGGGAGGCCTCTGCTCCTTGGCTCTTGGGGCAGTGGTATGTTGTCACACTTTTAAAGGTGTTTAATTTTCATTGTTTTCTTTATCCTGCTGTAGATTGGCATCTACTTATGAGTCCCTGGGGTACCCTCAAATGGCTGCCCCAAATACCTACTTTTGTAAATTATTTATTTTACTATTGTTAGAAGTGTCCCACCTGCTGTTTATAATAAAGACAGATGTATGACAAAAGAAAAAAAGGTTGTTCTGGGGCCATGTTGTCCTTCCTGCTGTAAGAGCAAGACAGTAAGCCCCAGTGTGATCAGCACTGAGTGGAATGTAAGTGCTTTCTCAATGAGCTTCACTGCGTATGAGATCAGAGTAGATCTGAGATGGCCTATGGTAGCCTGAGAAGCAGCCAGGGTCAATGAATTGCCAGGAGCCAACCAGGCCACATGAGCTAGGGCTCCAGGGCAGCTTGTGATAACAGACAGCATAGGGTTGTGTAAATGATGACTGCTTCTGGCTGAAGGATGCCTGGATGTGTGGTTCCTGTACTCTCTGGCTCCCCAGCTTCACACACAATTTGAACAAGGAAGCACGGATGTAAGGGAGTGAATTCATGGGATTGGCAAAAAGTGAAAACACCCTGATGAAGAGCGACCATCTTAGTAGAAGCTTTTTGGTGTCTCTTGTCCTTTTTCATTCCCATCATTCTGCCAAGCTGCGCTATCTGGATGTTTGTCTGAAACTTCCTGTGTTGAAACAATGGAGGAAATGACCAGAGAGGAAGAGCAATTGGTTGAGTTTTAATTATTGTAAGTTTTGAATCAAAATTACAACAGGGATGAGGCTGAATAGAGAATCTGGTATGTTCTTTAGATTGGGGTGTTTTTGATGCAACTGGTTCCAGTGAGCACATATAGCCATGCTTAACTCTTACTGCAAGTTATACTATTGGGAAACCTTGTTCGGAATTGGATTCAAAGTTTTGGGTCTGGGGATGTAGCTCAGTGGTGGAATGTTTGCCTAGCATCTGTGAAGCTCTGGGTTCAATCCCCAGGACTACAAAAAGGAAAAAAAAAAAGATTCAAAGTTTTAGCTCCTATGTCTACTATGTATTTCATTCATAATACATTTAATACATTTTTCCCTTTCTTTTCTTCAGGTTAGTAGCAAAGATGAAGATTTTCTTGACCTTTCTGTTGATGTGGAGCAGAACACTTCCATTACACACTGTCTGAGGTAACCTCAAGAATTCTAACTGTGGTTTGAGCTTTTGATCAGGCTAGTAAATAAATGGGGGAAATAAAATCCTGTATTTCTTCAGGGCATAATCTTCCTTGCTCTTTAACCAGCATAATCCTATTATTTTCTGTTTCTTATTTCCCAAGAGAAATTAAAAATAACTATATGTGGTCTGTAGAAGAGTCTCATTGAGCAGAGAGAAGATCAGATGGGAGTCATTAATCACTGAATTTAAAAATAAAATTTTAATCTTTAGTACAGATGTATGCTTTTGCTTTCATCAAAGTCTTCTCTTGCTTTGACTACCACATATGCATACACATGTATAGTTCCATTAATAAATGCCAAAGATGCCTAGCATTCATTACTCTTCTTAAGATAACCTCTTCTGTCATTTTAAAAATTATGCATTTGCAGAAATAGTGAGGGAATTTCCCTTCACTCCATTTTTTTAGACATGTAGACAAGATTCCCACTTCCATTAAGAGAAAATGAGTGCTTATAATTTTCTCAGCCCTGTTCTCAACACTGAGGAGAGGGGAGTAAATGGTAGCTAGACCCCTGCTCCCATGCACATACATTCTAATAGGACTGCACAGATGATGACCAGTGCTTTGAAGGAAATCAAACCCAGAGAGTGTTGACACTGAAGGCACCAGTGAAGACTGAGTAGTCGGGGTGGGCCTCCCCAAACACTGGTGTTCAGAGACATTTAGCTGAAACAAAGCACCGTTGATTTTTATCATTAAGGCTCAGGTGACAGGACTATTCTTTTAGGACCTCAGATTACCTGAAACCTTTTAGAAGAATAGCCTCAAGGAACTGGCCGGGGTAGTTGCCTGGCCCATCTTTTAAGACAAAGGCAGTAGGAGAGCAGCTCAGAAGAGCTTGGTTCACCCAATGTTGGTTGTGCTGTAAGTAGGGGCACCTGTTCCACTCTGTTTGCCCAGACCTGTAAGTCTTCACTTGGCCCAGTTCTCAAAATGCTTCCTGCTGTTCTGGTGTCTCAGCTCTTGTCTCCAAATACCACAGATCCAGGTGTCAAGGATAGATTTGCATCTTTTTGCAACTGTATTTTGTAGGCCAGGATGACCTCTCTTTCCCCTGCCTGGTTCTGTTAATGATACCAGTTTTCAACATTCTTGTGAAATGAAGCCATTTTTGGTCTCCCCAAGGTTTTATGATTGTAGGGTATGAAAAAAGTTAAGATGTTAGCAACATCAGTCAAAGATGATGGAATGCGGTGAAGGTTGACTGCTTTCCATCCCTTCTAGGAAACTCCTGGGCTATTCAGAGGGCAGGTAGCAGTGGGTGCAGTTTTGAGATGAGCCCTTGTGTCTGATGCAGGCAGGGTAGAGGCACTAGGAAATATTAATGCTGGGGTTGGGGTATATGTACCAGCCCCCCAAATGCCTTTGAAATGTGAATACACTCCCACTCCCATTTCACATCATCTCTAAACTAGACCTTGGCCTACTCACCTTCCACTTCTCTCACATGTACACCTAAAGAGAAACCTGCCAACTTGGGATTCACCATTGAGAGTTCTGGGATGGGGTGGCAGCCTTCAAACTCCCCACCCCTACCTGGGAGTGCAGGGCAGACCCAGGGAACAAAAGTTAGCAGATTCATTTAGCTTTTCCTTTTTCCTGTCTGAGACCCAAGAATAAACAACAAGGATCTTTCTTGGTCCCTTTCATGATTTAATTTGATTTGTTTTCTTTTGTTTTTAATAGTAGAACTCATGAGTTTTCTTTTTAAACATCATGTCTGTATGTCTCTTATGATGTGATATTTCTTTCATCTTTTTATTTTAATAACTTAAAAAAATCAAGCTACCGTTGTGGGATTTGAATGTAAGATTCCTGCCACATCCTTCCAGAAGGGCTTTAGATGATCCATTACAATGAATTTTTATTGAACTTCTGACCTAGAGAAATTGTATAAATAGTGCTTAATTTCAAGATATAGGTCTAGAGAAGATGTACATCCATAGAGTAGTTGAGTTACACTTCTGGTTAGTATTTCAGGAGGTTCTGTGTCTTGCAGCAAGGTAAGCCATTTGTATGATAGTAGAAACTGAAAGTTTCCTTTTTCTTTCTGAAAAGCTCAGGGATGCCCTCAGGCAAAAACCTAAAATACATGCAGATTATCTTAATTGTCCTTGCCTGCGGTTTTGGTATTTTTTGTCTTCTGCTTCAGGGCCTCCTCCCTCCCTTTGGCTCCTTCACAGAACCTTTTCTCTTCAAAGTGCTCAGTACTGAAACAGCACCTTCCCCTTCCTCTGTCTTCAGCTCACTTAATATCCTCATTGTCTCAGTGTCGGGGAGGTCAGCCAGGTGTTAAAAGGAAAGCAGAAGCTCTTTTCACTTGAAAATTAATCTCCTTTGAAAGAAATTCCTTTTCTACTTACTTTGAGAAACTTCTTTTATGTACTAAGTTAATGGATACATCCATTCTCACTGCTTCTCTATTGCTTTTTCTGATCTGTGCTTCACTTTTGGTTATTATTCATAATACAGTATGGTGTTTCCCAGTATCTGACACACAGCCTGACTTATGGATTTCTTTTTTAAAATTGTCTTTAATATTTGATTCAGTGGTTCTTAAAAATAGGTGTGTATCAGAATCAACTGGGAAATTGGAAAAATAGAGCCCAGGCCATATTCAGGAACTTCACTGAAACTAGGCCTCTGTCTTTAATTGATGTTCTGGTGATTCTGATACTGTAACCAAAAGGATAAAACTGATCTTTAAAATTTAAGATTTTTTTCTTTTAGAGATCAGCTGCTTCTCTAAATGTCCTCCTGCCCAGAGGATAAACTGCCACCCCTTTCTCACCTCAGCAGATGATTGGACAGAGAGGTAACACCTCTGTCTGGAAGGAATATGCAGATGTTAGCCCCAGGAGTTTAGGGTTTGGTCCTTTTCATAGGGAGGGAAGAATAGCTGTGGAATGAAATGACTGGGAAATTTCCTTGCCTATTGTCTCATTGTATTTCTCCCTTTTATTCCTTTCTATAAAAGCCTTTTCACACCTAAATATGGTGAGGCAGTAAGAGGCCTCTCTCCATCTCCTTGACAGCTGGCTTTGAATAAATCCTTTTTTTTTAAACCACAGATCTGTTCTTGGAGCAGGGAGTGGTGCAAACCTGAGCGACCGATAACAATACCACACAAGTTTGAGAACCTCCTTGCTACTCAAACAGACATCCCCTGGGATCTCATTAGAAATGCAGACTGTCAGGTCCCACCTTGGAATGAATCAGAATCTGCAGTTTGATAGGACTCCCAGGTGGCTCAGATGTACTCAAACAGTTGGGCTTCTTTGGAACAGGTGTGGCAGTGAACCAGAATTTGCAGGAAGTTTCAAAAACAATAATACCTGGATTCAGATGTAATTTTTGGGATGGGAGTAGAAAGGATGGATGCCATTGAGTATTAAGATTGCTTCTGTTTCTTTTTGTTGTTGTTGTTTTTTGAGACAGGATTAGGCTGACCTCAAACTCACTATGTAGCCCAGGCTGGCTTTGAACTCATGGTGATCCTCCTGCCTGGTGTGTATTGATCCTCTCAGCTCCTGAGAGGCTGAGCAGGGCGTGGTACTGCCACTGCCCAGTGGCCTGGCACCATCAGGGCAGCCACATCAGTTTACCCCATGTGCTTCTCAGCGAGTGTCAGTTTCCACATGGGGGATGTGGAAATTACCAGGAAGCGTGGCTTGAGAGTTTTTTCCAAGTCAGTTTTTGAGCTATTGTGTTGAATTGGTTAAGATTGTAATTGAAAATGTGTTGAATATAGATGTTAACTTGGACATGATAGCTGTCTCCACACTAGAGGAAAGCCATCCCCTGCAGGAACTCACTTTCCATTTATTGAAGTTTTTTTATATATGTCAAGAAAGTTTTATAGTTTCCTTTATAAAGGTATGTATTTCTTATTAGATTTTTCCTAAAGTGTATCTTTAAGTAGTGTTTGATTGCTAGTAAGACTTTAAAAAAAAAAGAAATACAAAGAGCCTTGCACTTTCCCCCTAATCTCTTCTCCATGCTTTTGTAATTTATCCTAAGTGTGAGAAAGAGCCTCTGCTTTGACTTCCTCCTTGAAAACTTCCTCCTCTACCTTTGTCACCCACTTATTCCAACAGCTGTTGCCTTAAACTGACAGACCTGCATTGGCTCATTTTACTGCTGAGGTCAGCCCCTTTTCCTGACTTTTCCATTTCTTAACTCAGATGCCATGAGACGATGACCCTGCTTCTCATGGCACTAGGCTTCCAGCCAGCTGGGCCAGGGCAGGATGGTGAATATTCGTAAATTGAGTTTTTAAATTAGTACAGGTTGCATATCCCTTATTTTAAGTGCATGGGACCAGGAGTGTTTTCTGACTTGGGGATTAGGGATGTTCAACCTGTACAATTTCTGCTGTATATATCTTTGAGTCTACAAGAAACATATTTTGAGATGTAGGAGTGAAAAGAAAGCATTTAATTCCTTATTCTTGCCAAGCTCTCCTTAGTTATTTTGATTCTTTAGCTGAAGAGATTTGTTGGGGGGCATTCCACAACTATAAATCCCACAACTATTGTCCATATTCCCCTTCCCTTCATATCCTACTCCACGGAGTCAGGATTTCACAGCAGTTACTCAGTGGAAGTATCCGTTGAGCTAAGTTTATGCATCAAACAGTTGAAATCTGAAAGTTGAGTATAATTGCCTTCTAAATGGTTTCTTTGGCTTTTGACCCCCTTCAATTCTTCCTCTTTAGTACTACCCAAAGTGGTATTTCTCAGAAGCAGTGTCCACTGGGGTCTTGTTCTTGCCAAGACTTGATTGTGGGGCTCTAGCGCCTGAGGATCCATTCCAGCCTCTTGGCGTACTCAAGGCCTCATCATGCACAGCAGCCCTGGTCCCTCCTGTGCACCTATGTCTGTGTCAAGCCTCAGGGCCTCTACAGTTTCCTGCCTCTTGAACCTCGGCACGCTTTCCCTCTTTGAGAACATATCTCTGTCATTGCCCTTTGGGGAAACTTCCTGAAGTACCCCAGTTAAAGTTCATTCTTCTTCTTCTTTGCTTTTCCCTGGTTCTGTTCTTTTTTTTTTTTTTGGTACCGGGGATCAAACTTGGGTCCTTGCGCTTGTGGAACAGGCGGCGAAACCACTAAGCTAAATCCCCGGCCATCCCTGGTTCTGTTTTTGCTAGTTCATTCATTCAGCCAATAAATATTGAGTGCTGCCATTATAAGTCAGGCTGGGGCTACAGCTGTGAGAGAGGCAGGCAAGTGATCAGATAAATAGGAGAGTGTTTCAGATGGGGGCATGGTTGCTGAAGAAAAACAGACAGCAACGCGATGGGGCTGGGTGATTGGACAGAGTGAGCAGCCAAGTCCTCTCTGTGTAGGGGATCTGTGCACTGAGGTCTTAACAGCTAGCCCAGCAGCTATGCAGGCATGGGGTGGAGGAGTGGTCTGTGCTAATGCCCCAAGGCAGGATGAGTGCAGTCCAAGGCCAGTGTGTCTGGAGCCCAGCGGAGCCCAGAGAAAGCAAGGTGCCTTCTGATGACCATCCCACATGCAGAGAAGTTTGGCTTTTATTCCTTTTTCTGTTTGTAGTAGCGGCGATTGAACCCAGGGCCTTCACACTGAGCTACAGCCCCAGCCCTTTTTCATTCTTCTTTTGAAACAGAGTCTCACTGAGTTGCCCAGGCAGGACTTGAACTTGTAATCCTCCTGCCTCAAGCTTCCTCACTGCTGGGACTGCAGGTGTGCGCCATGGTGCCTGGCTATTCCTGTGCTTTATCTAGTTAATAAGGAAGCCGTGACAGGGGAGTTCTGTGCCATGCCATGTGTGTAAGTGGCAGTGAACATTTCATGTGGTGACCGGCTCCTGTGCATGGTGCTGTAAACTGAGCTGTGTGAGGGCGGGTAGTCTGGGCATCCCCAGGGGACTGTCAGTGAATGTCTGGGGATTTATTAAATGAACAGGCTGTTTTGTCTTTTGATAGGTTCTGTGTAAGAGGTAGAGTCATTAACATCATTTAAATGCCATTTTCTATTTAATAAAATCTGACCATTCTGCTGCCAGGACACTCTGTGAATAAGGAAATATCACAGGCATTTTTCAAGACTGTAGGGTATTATATTCAGGATGTTCTTTTCAGCCTTTTGAAGCAAACCACAGAAATGTTAAGTAGAATCTCTACAACCAGAAAAGAATGAAAGGGCATGACATTTGAAAAATGAAAACTATAAGTAGCAAGTAAAACCTTATGATAAGATGAACACACATAGAACAAACACAGTGGCTTTTGTTCTTGGAAAGAGGCAGGCCAGTTTTTATACTCCGGGGAGGTGGGGAAGTGGTGGAGAGCAGGAATGGGGTAGGCTGCACTTACCTCCTATAATTTGAGATTTTCTTGGTTCAATATAAGGGCATTTGTCTATGATTTAAATTTCACTATTTCCTCTCAGGTCCATGAAAATATGGATCCTGGGAGACATACTGTTTTTCATTAACTTCACAATAATGTCATCTTGTGGTTTATGTGATTATCTTTTTTGGACCTGACTTACAGTGTTAGGGTATATTTTTATGAGAGAGTATTTTTCTGTTATAATCGTTAATATCTAGTTTACCAGTATCCACTGTTAAATCCTGAACTTTTCTGCTGAATCTGTTGGAAACTTTAGTTTGTATCTGTTTGTATCCTCCCAAATAAAATTGTATTTGAAAACCCAGTCTAGTAGACATGCTGTAATGGTGTATATAGCCCCTAGTCTTAAGAAGGACCGTTTCTGATTGCTCCTTTCCTTATTTTCACTTAAAAATCACCCTACAGCTAACAAAAGGGTTTAAAACGTGGTGTAGGGCTGGGGATTTAGCTCAGTGGTTTTGCTGCCTGCTGCGCAAGCACAAGGACCGGAGTTCGATCCCTGGTACCAAAAAAAAAATAAAACGTGGTGTACCAAGTATGTTTGGAGTTTTTAAAAGCTGAAAATATTTTTCTCTACAGAGACTTCAGCAACACAGAAACACTGTGTAGTGAACAAAAATATTATTGTGAAACATGCTGCAGCAAGCAGGAGGCCCAGAAAAGGTGCGTAAAGGATTTGGCCTGGAAGTGGCTTTGTGTCAGGAGGAGGAACCAGACTGGTGCACAACAGGTCTGGTTTTGAGTCTCAGCTTCATGGAGCTTTGGGGCCCATTTATTTTCCTCACCAGTAAAACTTACACAAGAATGCAGACCTTGCAGTTGTCCATTTGTCTGATAGTTTGCACTTTCCTTCAGCCACTCAGCCAGCAGATATTGAGTGTTGCTATCTGCCACATACTTGGGTAAATAAGTGGGGATCAACTGTAATCATTCACCTCTTGAATGAAAGATAAACTATATAAAATACTTAGCACATGGGCCGGGGATTTGGCTTAGTGGTTCTGCCGCTTTCCTTGAAAGCACAAAGACCCGAATTCGATCCCTGGTACCAAAAAAAAAAAAAAAAAAAACAAATACTTAGCACAGAACATACCATACAGTAGATACAGTACCATATGTTATTGTTGTATTACTTAGACATTGGGACTTCTTTACAGAGATTTTTAAAAATCCATCATTTGATAAGTTGTGGGGAGTCAAGAACACATCAGTTGCAAGGAGAGGTGATAAGAAAGTTACTGTGTTCTGAATTGAATATAGGACTCAAAGTTTCCCATCATTTTACCAGTAGTTGTCAATTACAGCTCTTGGACAATCTGAGATTACTAGTTGTTCCCCTTTATTTGCCCACAGAGGTCAAGAAGCTTGACGTTTTAATCATCCCAAGCAGCCTTACTGAGAGTTAAATTTATCTTGCTAGTGGATCTGGAGTTTTCGTGGTAGCTTGAAGGAGCTCAATATTGCTAAAGCCGAGGGGAGGCATGGGGGTGGGGGGGCTGGGGAGGTCCAGACCTGAGACTGAAATGATTTCTTTGCTAAGCCTCCTCAACCTTCTAGCCTAGACATGTACATCTTTCTTGATGTTTCAGAACTTAGAAAAGATCAGTCACTGCTGAAGTTAGCAGTGTAGGTGGTAGGTGATGTTTCTTGTTAGAGGACAGGGAACTCACCTGTGCTTTCCTTCCTAATAATCTGTCTGCCTAAGGCAGCCCCAGGTCTGCCTGTGTGGTGTGAAGGTGTTTTCTGTTTAGCTCTGGAGGCTTTATACATTAAAATGTCATCTATTCCTATAAAATAAGACATCTCCCATAATTCTTATATTTTTTATGAATTTTTAATTTTAATGAACAGGGTTTTATTCTTTTAAAATTTGTCCTTTTCAAACAATATGCATTGAAAGTGGGTACAAGCCAAACAGTGTTTACAATTTGAGCACACCCGTAGTGCAGGGGACATGGAGAGTAACTAGAAGCCTCTCTTCCAGGAGTGCTATCTACAGAAGCTCTTAGGGTTGTAACAGCCATCTAGTGAAAAAAGCTTTTTGTGTTTATGTGAGTTTGGGACATGCTGCTTCAAACAAACCAGAACAGTTCCTTTGCTGCAAGATTTCCCAGACCTTCATTGTACTAATGTACTCAGAAAGTTTTAAATAGGAAGTAGCCTTGTCTAAACATAGACATCAGAACACCACACCTGCTAACATCTCCAGTGCTCTCTAGAGCCTAGTTTGGGAAATGTATCCCCAAATCAACTCCTGCATTTCAAATGAAGAAAGTGAGAGCCACAAGAAAGGATTAACTTGCTCAAGATCACAGGAGTCGGGAGTGAGAGTGAGCCTGCCACTCTGTGTCTGAAGCCCAGGAGTGTGTGCTTGAAGCTTCCTCCTGTCATCCACAGAGCGTGAAGTTCCGTACCCTTCTGGCTTGTCTTCTTCCCAACTCCCTTTTCTCAAAAGCTGTCAGTCTTGTCAGTATCTCAAGGGGTGGATTGTCTAAATATATTCTACCAGTGACAGATGCCATTGGCACATCGTGTTTTTATTGGTACACAAATTCTAGAATGTCTGCTTTGCCCTGAGACACACTACTGTGCTTTTCTCTGGCTGGCCATGCTCCATTGAGCTAAGGGTGTATCTAAATCAGCTTTCTATTGGCAAACTAACTTTTCTTCTTGCAAACTGTTTGGCTCTTTGCTGGTCTACAGGGTGCTAGACTCTTTCTGATGTTGTTTGTACAAATGACAGTGTATTCTCTTCCTCTGACAGGTGTTGGACTCAACTGATTTTCTGTTCTATGGTTTCTTAGGATGAGGGTAAAAAAGCTCCCCATGATTTTGGCCCTGCACCTAAAGCGGTTCAAGTACATGGAACAGCTCCACAGGTACACCAAGCTGTCTTACCGAGTGGTCTTCCCTCTCGAGCTCCGGCTCTTCAACACCTCCAGTGATGCCGTGAACCTGGACCGCATGTATGACCTGGTTGCCGTGGTCGTTCACTGTGGCAGGTAAAGGTGGGCTGGAACCAGGTGCGCATGATAAATGCAGGGGTTGTTTCTTTGCTAAAATGTACCTAGCTGCACCCTTGCTGTACTGGGACACTCAGTACTTTTGGGAATGTCATCCAAACTCTTATTGGTCACCCCAAAACCTGCAGACTTGTGTCACTTAACAGTGGGGATGTGTTCTATGAATTATGATATTACCTGATTTCATTGTGCAGATATTGTAAAGTGTGCTTACTCTGAGGCTACCACATCTCAAGCCAATGTCCTCTTCTGGGACTGATCTGCCATTGACTGAGATGTAATCATGTGATGTATGACTGTACATAGACATACCTAGAGACACATATAAAATAAGTAGCATTGCAGTAGTGGTAATCCAGATATTCTATTGTAAGGGAAGTAATTTAATAAATCTCCATTAGAAATGATGCTTGTGGTGAGTTTTAAATAGCACGGAGAAATAAGAATTTATGGTGTAATTTTAGGTTTTTTTTTGGTACCAGGGATCGAACTCGGGTCCTTGCACTTGTGCAGCAGGCGGCGATGTAATTTTAGTTTTTAAAAAGCACGGTTACATGTAGAATGATCTCAAAAGTATTTTAAAATCTATAACAACTAAAAAAAAAATCAGATTTAATGATTTTGTGGCATTTTGAATGAATAAAAAGCTATTTTAAAAGTTTTTTATGCAAACGTTTTTAGTTTTTTCTCCCCCACATTCTACAATAAGTATATATTATCAGAAAAAGAGAAGGCCTCCAGATAGGGAAAAGCAAGGTGTTTTTCTGAAAGTTGTTTCAGCATTTAAAAAAGTTTTATAATTGGCATAAGTGTGGAAAAGTATATCAGAATCTATCTGTTCGCTATTTGCTCAATGGGGACAGATGCTTGTTCTCTCTGGGATAGGAATAGCTTTTCTCTGGTCAGTGTAAGTTTTCGCTTGAGGTGTGTTGTATAGAGCAAGCATGATTTCCTCTCCATCTGCTTGGATGAGATGCAGTGAAAGTACCATTGCCAAGAACATACTGTTATCATGTGGGGCATGGGCGGATTTCCTTTTCATTCCATGTGGAGATGGATGGTATCAGAAACTGTAGCTTCACATCTGGTACATGCCACGTTTTGTCCTGGGTGTATTAGCTTCAAGTCACAGGATGTTTTCTTAGGTCTCAAGTTATATTCATCGGTCACTTAGGAGCCAGCTTTGTGTTCTTCTGAAGAATAATTCTAACAGCCATTCTTCTGAAGAATGCAGTAGAACCCAGTGAATGGAACCCAACCATGAACACTGGGGAGACCCCACACTGGGGTATGTTGGAGGATGTATGCGGCAGGCAGAGCCTGGTATGGGTGGGCATCGCAGGTGGTGGTGACTGTGGATCAGCAAGGTGTGCCAGGGAAGCTGGGTGAGGGGAAAGAGAAACACTCATATGCACAGGGCACTTGTAGTTTGGATCTCTGTGGGTGCCTGATTCTAATCCTTGGAAGGGCTGCTGAGGGCATTTAGGGGGATTGGGGGACCTGTTGGAGATTGGTTTCCAAATCATCAGTTTCTATAACAGACATACAAGGTTCTTGGAGCCCCAGGAACAAGTTAGTGCCAAGTGCTAACTAGTTACTGCTAAGTAGGATGCTTTAAACTCACCCTCACAGGCAGGCTGGCCTATATGTGGGGAGGGAGTGGCTTCCTGGGGTTTGAACTCCTTTTGCCTGGGTTCTGTGCCAAGATCTGAAGATCCTGAAGTGAGCATGACATATGGCACAAGGCCCCTACCTGCATGAAACTTAGGATCTGGCGGGACAGATGGATGATAAGCACAGAAGCACACTGGCTGTCACTGAATATTTAATATGTGTTCAAGTGTTGGTACATGCAGTGAAGAAGAGAAAGCAGGGTAATGGGAGAGAGAATAATGAGGGAAGGTATTACAGGATTTTGTGTTGAAAGAAGGCAAACTAAGGAGAAAAGGGTTGGGATTCAGCTTTTCAACTTCAATGGTGCATTAAAGAGGATCAAGATGCACTATGTATATGTACCAAATCCCCACGATGATTCTATTTACACTAATAAAGGGGGGAAAAGCTGAACAAGTCTAGATTTAGGATTGAATTCCCCTCGTGTAAATTTAACATACTGAAAAGTAGCAATTATTCTTTCTACTTCTTTCTGTATTGTGCATTGTATACCTTTATGTGTAGGCACTCATTAATTACTAGGCTTTATGATTTGTTAATACCAATCCTCAGAATTCCCCTGTCTCCCTGGCTCACTCAGCATGAAGTCTGAAATCTTAGCAGGGAGGACCCATGCAGTCTGCCCCCACCCTCCTTTCTGGCTGTCTCCCCCTCCCTGCTCCCCAGGGCTCACTCAGCCACCCACCCTACCTTCAAACTGTTCTGTGGACTCACCAAGTACTAACCTCACTTCCGGCCTTTCCATGTGCTGTTCCCTGTTCCTGAAACTTCTGTCAGGCAGTCACATGAGTTCCCCTCTGTGGCCCCCATTTCCTTCAGGAGAGTTTTCTTCTGCACTAATCCTATATTATCAGAGAAGCCTCCAGAAAAGGTCTCCTTTCCATCAAATAATACCTTCCCCTCATTACAGTCTCCCATTACCCTGTTTTCTCTTCACTGTATATACCACTGCTGAACATGTATTAAAAGTTTAGTGTCTCAGTCTCTTTTGTGCTGCTGTAACAGAACACCACAGATTGGGTAGTTTACGTCGAAGTTTCTTTGGCTCACGATTCTACAGGTTGGAAGGTCCAATATCCAGGGTCTGCATCTGGTGAAGCCTTCTTCCTGCTGAGTCATACCACGGCAGAAGGTGTCACATGGGGAGGGCATGTAAAAGACAGGAAGAAGGCTCTGATCTCGATTTTGTAACAAAGGCACTCTCAGGATAAGAGCATCAATCACCTCTTAAAGGTCCCACCTCTCAATTCTTGTTGCCATTGGGAATGAAGTTTCTAACATATAAACTTTGGGAGACACATTCAATCCATAACACCAAGCCCCTAGAAAGTGAGAACTTGTTTTATTCGGTTCTTCCTGACAGCTGGAATTAAGACTTGACATATAGTAGGTAAGCAGTAACTATTTGTTAGTATTTGCTAAATTTGAATGTCTCTTTTCCCGATTGGACTCCAAGTCCTTAGAAGTCATCCCTTTCATACACTTTATTTCCTTGTGGCAAGCATGGTTCCAGCACCCAGGTGCTCCTCCATAAACTGTGGTCGTAGACTGAAGTCTCAGATCCTTGGGCTCAAATTACCCTGCTGCCTAAACCTGTCAGGTAGCTGGGACTATAGACCTGCACCACCATGCCTGCTATACCAAGTTCTTTATCCTGATGATGTTAGTTCCCCCCCCCCACCCCCAGTGAGTCAAGGCTAATAAAAAGCTAAATAGTTTTATAAGGAAGTAAATGTTTACTCGGTGCCTTTCTTTTGTTTGTTCTTTTCCAGTGGCCCCAATCGTGGGCATTATATTACTATTGTGAAAAGTCATGGTTTCTGGCTTTTGTTTGATGACGACATTGTAGAGGTTAGTATGCAGTTTTTCTTTAATAAGAATATGGTATAGATGAGATTTGAAGGGGATGTGGATGTTTTCTAAAATAGTCCAGTTTTCCCATAATCTGACTTGAAAACTTTGTATTTCTGTCAAAACTAGTGCCTGCTGATCCCATTCTCCATGGACAGGGAGAGAGCAGTGTGATTGTGGATGACTGTGTTCTTGTTAACTAATTAGCCATCTAGACGGCATCTCTAAATCTCGATGTCACCATAATCACAATTCCTACCATGACTAAAGCTCTCTGTACTACAGGGCAAATAATAGACTTCAGAGTTCTAGTAAAATGCTTTTATTATAACAAATTTTCCTGTATTGATTATATTGATTGTTATTTAAAATGTGTATATATATATATATTTTTTTTTTTTTTAATCTGTTGGATTTGAAAATCTTTATATTATACCAAAGCATTTCACATATTGATTTTGTTGTAAAGAAATACTAGCTGGAGTAAATACTACACTCAAAGACATGATCTATTTTAATCCACTGGTGTAACAGTAAAGGAAATGAACTCTCAGGGCCTGAATGAATTAAGAAATAACTAAGAATTATTCCCAGACCTTCCAGTTTACCATTTTGAGAGATAGAATTCCTGGCTTCTTCAAAGAATTCACAGTAATGGTTACTGATACATGAAATTGTGGCTTTCTTCCCTAGTGATTTTCAGTTAATATAATGATGCCCCTCTGTCAGGCCTATGACATACTGTTTGGTATCAAAAGTTCCTAATTGTGATTTTATAACAGCTGTGTTTCTTAAATTTTATTGTATTATCCATTAGTTTTCCTTTCCCCAGGAATCATGTTAAATAATTGCATTGTTTTCTTTTTCCTTCATTGCAGAAAATAGATGCTCAAGCTATTGAAGAATTCTATGGCCTGACGTCAGATATTTCAAAAAATTCAGAATCTGGATATATTTTATTCTATCAGTCAAGAGAGTAACTTAAAGAACCGTGGGACTAATTCAAGTAGGGGGCTTTGTTCAAAGCATTATTACCCAGTTTCTCCACGGACCTCCTTCTTTCCCAGTGGCCCACTAATGTTATCACTCCGAGTCTCAATGGTCTGGCTGTGTTAACTTCCTCCTCTTTTTTTATATGCAGCACTACTCTTGGTTTTGTTTTGGTCTGAGGTAGAGTGAACTGCAATCAGATTGTCATAAGATTTATATGAATAACAGTTGCTAATTTGAGGATTTGGGTGAATGGTATGCCACTTCTTATGTCTAGCTAAATTAGAATGACATTTCCAGGAAATGTCACAGTCTATTTTGAGTGTTTACGAAACTTCAGGGGTCTCCTTTCAATCCATTCCTTTAACTTGTCCCTCGAAGTATTGCTACACATTTTTTAGCTTATCTGACAGAAGGACAGAAGAATTGAGTAGATGTTCACCTATTAGGGCTGCAATTATAGCTTTAAGTTTGTGCAAGGGAAAATGTTTAAAAGTGAGTAAACTTGATAATAAAAATCATCCTCCACATAGACCAGGGTGAAGAGAAGCTGTGTGTGGTGGCTGGAGTCTGCACCGGGCTGTGCTGACCTAGCCATGGAATTCCAGGGGCTAAGAAGTTATGGAGCTCAGGGCAGGCAAAGCCAAGAGGAAAAAGTTTCTGTGGACAGTAAAAAATTGCTCTTCTTGTCTTTTTACCAAAATCAAGTTTCAGGAAAAAATTTCGATGCTGTTAATTTTTAGTGACACTTTAATTCTGTAAGGTCCTGTGAGTTGTATTTATCCTGTACCTGGAACTGCTAAACTTTTCAAGCTGCCTTTCCAATCCTGCTGATGTCTTGCAATCTGTGGTCCCGGGGCTGAGACACCACATTGACTGCTTCTGGCACATCTCTCCTTAGCCAGTCAGCACCACCATCTTTCCATGTTAGAGCAGTGGAAACACTGCACCTTTACAACCACCAGCTGCCCCATCAGCTTGATTTTTTAATGTATTTGGTCTGTTTACTGAGGCACTGGCAAGTTCCGGGGCTAAAATGGAGCCCTCGCTGGAGGCAGTGCTGGAGCTAGCAGGGTGTGAGGTGGGTAGACGGAAGTGTTAGTGGGCCGGTGGAGCAATGAGCAAGATGGCAGCTGTTTCTCTGGCTCAGACTCCTAGAATGCTTGACAAGACAGAGTTTTTTGGAAGAACCTCATCTCACTATAGTTACTTTTACTTTTTCCACTTTTGTTACATATGTATTTATTAGAGCATTTGAATATTGGTACCTTTTATTAAAAGGGTCAGTTTGGTGTTTTGCTGTTGAGCTGGTTTTTGGTTTCCTAAAATACTATGAGTCATAGATCTTGACTTCCTTTGAGAAGTCGGTTGACTTCCATACACTATAATATACTGTGAACATTATTTTGTTACCTAATACATCTGCGAACAAACATGCAAACTCTTGGCATAATGTGAACTAAAACTGAAAATGTTAGTGGCCATTTTGCAACCATGAAGAGGATAGCACTTTATCTAGATAAAAACTGGATTTCTTATTTTTTAAATATCTTGAACTGTTTGTTGCTGAGAACTTAAGCATGCCAACACTTCATTTGTTCATGCTTGAAGTGAAATGTTTTACTCTTCACTGGAGAAGACAAAACAGGGTGATCTTCATGTTATTGTTTCATACAAGTGACGAAAATGTATCTTGCCTTAATTAGAGGCAAATTCATATTTATAATAGTTTCTTTTTTTTTCTCCACGAAACATTCTGTGGTCAGATACCTAGGAGGTGATTTTAGTCTTTAAAGGAAAAAATCACTTTCCAATTGAAGGTGATTGATACAAGGAAATGTTGTACTATATATAACCCATATATTTGACTGCAAGTTACAAAGTTTAAGAACATGATGATTGAATTCTAATATATTTGGAACTGATTCATAAGAAAAAAACTATTAAAATTATCTTTGAATCCACTCTTGAAGCTAATTTATTAGATAAAAATGTTTCAATTTCAGGCCTGTGGAAGTAATAATTCAGTATTAAGTCATAAGTTCAGTGCATTTTTCTTTCCTTTTATGAATATGTAAAGAATTTTCCCCGGTGATTTTAACTGAAGTAATTGCTTTTAATAGAGTTAGTTAAAATTTAGTATTCATAGATTTTTGGAATAAAAAAATGGATAGAGTTTTTGGAATAAAAAATAAATATGGAGAATATTGCACAGACATTCAAATAGTTATGTGATGCAAGAAGAGAAGATTAGAAAAGATTAAAACACATTTCTCTATCAACACTCCATCAGCTTTAAAAAATTTAGAGCTATTTGGTAATTTCTCACCTCTTCCTCTTGGATTAAAAAAAAACTCTAGGCAGCTACATTTTCCCCCCAATCATTTTTCTTTATGTAAAGACAATAGCATGGACACACTTTGTTACTTTCGGTTCCCATTCCTAGCATAAAGCAGAGAATCCTGTGGAGTATGCAAGGCCATTCCACACTCACAGTGATAGCACAAAGGCTCAGCAGTACTCCCTCCAATGGCCAGGGTTTTGTGTGTCTTTCCAGCAGGAGTTAGTAGGCCTGCTGTGTTTCTCTAACTGCTGGGTGTTTAAGATAAGTTACAGTGTTTTACACTTGAAAAAATAAATATTTGCTTTATTGGTTACTTAGTAGTTTCATGTCTAGATTATGGTACAGTATGCTAAAGTCTTTTGTTTAAAAGCAAATTTTGATAAAATGCTGACATCCAGTGCTCTTATCTTGATGCATCTTCCATTCCAAGGCAATACCAAGTGGACTGGTGTGAAGAGATCAAGGAACATTATCAGGCTGTGGGTTTGAATAGAAAGCCAGTCATACTTCATTTTATGGCTTGGTATATTTTAGTTTTAAGATGAAATGGAAAAAAATGACAGAAATGGTCCCTATACATTTATTTTCATGAATATCCTTAATTTTATGGGCATGCCTAACAAGGAGCTATGTTCTAACTGGCAGTTAGGGCTTATTTTAGATATTGGATTGTAGCTTTATTACAGATGGATTTTATCTTTGAACATTGTGTTTTGATCAACTTTGTATATTCATGTGTATTAAAATACTGTGCACTAAATGTTTTGCCCTCCTGTGCTATTATATGGTCAAGGCATTTATCAGCACTATTGTTATTAACTCATGTAAATGGCATGGGTTAGTGAAAATTATTTCCTATTTTCTGCCTAATTAAATTTCTGTTTTCTAGTATTAATTTATTTTGGCTCCCATTTCTGTATAACAAAAATAGTTACTGTATTTGTGTGGCATTCACTTGATTTTGTTGCTAAAAAAAAAAGACTTGTAGTTTTTATTTAAAATAATCTGTACCTTAGTTTTTTAATGTAACCAATTCAAGCACTTTAAGCAATAATGTCAATCTTGTGAAATTTCAGTCTAACACCCTGCCCCTAAAATTGTTTGCATAAAAATAAAAAATAAAAAAATAAATAAGATAGGAATTCTCTTTCTAGAGAATCATATCTGGGTACTCTTACACACATTGACCTAAGATCCATTTTATTGAAGTGAGTCAGGAGGGAGTCTCATGTCCAGGGAATCATTTTAAACATAATCTTGAAGCAATAGAAACACAAAGAAGATTTTAGTTACTGTGATAGTAAAGGCAGCGCTACTGTCAAGGTTGATAAAATCAATTTTCTGGAGATAACACACTACTTTTTTGAGTGAAAAAGATCAACTCAATCCAGAAACTTGTATCTGGGGAATAGCTCATTGAGAAAGTCAGTGGATTGAGGCTAATGCAACTCACAGTGAATTCCTTTTCTGGGACTTTACTAATTATGAAAGATTCAGTTCCTAAAATAAAGTGGCTTCCAGCTCAGGGGTCCTACCAGCACCTGGTTTCTAGGAAGATAAGGGGATGCGGTCCTGGCTCTGGGCTTCTTGGCTTGTTTGAGCTGTGGGGATTCCAGCTTCAGTAATCCTCAGCTGGCACACAGCACTGCCTCCACAGAACGCAGCAGATGCCAGTCCCTGCCCTGGAGTCTCAGAATGAAGCCTGTGGTTATCCCCAGGAGAACCTTTCTTCCCAACTAGTCACCAGGAAGGAATCCATATATGGAACAGAAGTTGTCATCTGAATCTGTACCTGGGCCCAGCTAAGGAAATACAGCCCACAGGCCAAAGTGGGGGTACTGTGTTGTAATGTTGAGTGCCCATCCTTTGTTGGGGTGTTATGGTTGAAACTGAGTGGCAACAGGCTGTTGGGAAAGTCACCTGTTGCCAGGAAAATCAAAGGAAGAGAAGACATTTTGAGTAGGTTTTACTTTTATGACCTTGTTTTCTCCTGTCTGTCAAATGGGGCTTATAGGATAGGCCTGTTACTACCGAGCTGCTATGGTAACAAAACTTCTGAAAAATGGGAAGTGTTCATTATCTTTCTGAGTGTCTCCTCCTTTCATTGACACTTACAACACCTTTAATAGGGAACAAAGCCTTCCATATTATTCATTGCCTTATATTTATATGAAGATAAAAATATTTGCTAAGTTATTGCTGTTCCCACTGGAAAAAAATTTGGTTGTGGGCATAATCCTAAAAATAAACTACTTAGATTTTTCTAGAGATACCCTGGGTGGAGAGATTTTTAATTAAGCGATTGTTTTACACCATTTGAGTGTGAGGCATTGTGGTAGCATTTGGGACATAGAAAAATGAAGCAGATAGGGTTCCTCATTTCTTGGCTCAGAAGAAATGTCTGTGAGGAACAGAAATTTAAAATTTAAGTTGTGTAATGTGTGAGGACTGTGCTGACATTTGCCCTGGTTTCACTGTGCAGATGGCACTTTTACATAGAGTAGGTCTGTTCCTCTCCTCCGTGGGGCCCCACTTTCCTTCCTGCCTGCTTTTGGCATTGCCTTTCACCTCCTAGCGGTGACACAATCTCAAAAACAGTGTGAATCCATTATGTTGTAGCAATGGCCTTGAATGTTTCATCTCTTAATTGTCATAATAAAGGAGAAAGTATATTGAGAGCCTTAACAGTGATTTTATAAATCAGATCCTGCCATTTCTAAGCCATTTGTTTATGTTATTACCAAATAATTAAAGCATACTCCAACTTAGCCAAATTAAATCAGGGACAAGAGTCTTTAAGCTGTGTGACTAGTGATTTTATTCACTTAACAACCTGTTGTTCTCATTTTTGGGTACACATCTCATTTCAAGTGCTTTGAACCAAACAGGAGGAACTTACAAACTAAAGATAACTTCATTTTGGTTATGAGAGACTAGTCAGAAATGACATGAGATTTTGTAAAAAGGATTCCTAATTTTGTGCTCACGTCCCATGTGATTATAATGAAGTATTGACAATCTTGAGGTTATTGTATTCAAGTTAGAAATTACATGGGTGCATCTTTCACATTTTTCTTTCCCAAGAGTAAGCATACAAGGTGTTTGTAAGGCAATGTCTTAATTACTTTTCTCATTGCTGAGACAAAATACCTGACACCCACAAGTTAAAGGAGGAGAGGTTTATTTCAGCTCACAGTTTGTAGAGGTCCCAGTCCAGAGTTGGCCGGCTCCAAGGCAGGGCAGCATGGCAGAGGGAGAAACAGTCCGGGGCAGGGTAGGCAGGAAGCACCTGGCAGGGAACCTGCCTTTTTTCTCTCCCTTTATATTCCATCCAGGCTGCAAGCCTACTGATTGGTGCCACTCACACCTAGGGTGTTGCTTTCTATTACCCACACCCAGAACTATGCTAAAGCAATCAGTGGACTAACTTAGTTATCACACTCTTAATCCACTTCAGCTACCTCTGAAAAGCCCCACATATGAGTACATGAGGCTTTGAGGAAACATCTGAATACAAGCCATAACCAACAGTGTGGAATTCCACAGAAGCTCTTCCTGGGCAAGAAGGTTGTGTGAGTGTTGTAGGTTACAGTCCTGTTTGTTTGTTTGTTTGTTTGTTTCTTACCTTCTCATGATAGTAGGCTTTGAGATGAAACATCATCTGAAGAGTAACGGTTAATGAATGATGAACTCACTGCAGAACTTTCCCTCAGATGGGAATTTGCAGGGAATGTGCAAGAATAAAAGGGACTTGAATCTCAGGGATGAGAGGGGAGTAAATTTAAAACTTATTACCACTCAGCTCTTCCTGGGGTCTCCCTGCACCACCTGTCCCAATCTGTGTGTTCACCTTGTAGGGTTAGAGGGGACCTTGGTGAACCCCATAGGTGCCCCCTAAAGATTCTGTGTCTTTTCTGTTGTTGCCCTGACTTTGAGCTCTGGTAGAATTTTAGACACATTGAATAATTGTGTGAAAAAAACCTTGGACTTGGAATCACAAGTTGAGGTTCCAGTATGGGATGGTCACCAGCTGACACCATCATTACAATCACGTGGGAAGCAAAGGGTCAGAGGACATAAGATCCAGGTTCAAGTCCTTCCTGTTGCTTTCTAGTCAGATGCTGTTAAAAGTGGACATATGTTGGGGTAGGCTGCTAATGAGTGGTGTTTAAAGGGGCCCTTCTCCACGGGATCTTTGAGGGGAGACAGATGCGTGGCAGAGCCAGCCTACTCAGATAAGTCCTGGGGGTATTAAGCTGTCCTGCCTTACGTGTTCCCTCATCATCTCCCAGGCACAAGAGACAAGGCTGAAGAGAGAAAAGGAAAAACCTGCTGACAGCCAGGAACTAGCCTGGCACTCAGAGCAGGGCCATGGGCTTTTCTTGTTCAATATAAATAAACCATCGCAAAACACCAGCCTCAGACAAGGTCATGCTGTGACCCTGATGAAGTGAGATGAAAAGAATGTCTATCTCATAATTTATGTAAACATAGGCAGAAACAAGGTCACAGTGTAGGCCACAAAATACCAAACTTCCCCTTCCCACCCAGTCCTTAGCCTGTGTGAGTGCTGTTTTACCAATTCTCACTTTATCTTCACTCTTCTGACCTTGATGAGGTTGAGTAAGTTGCCCAGTGGGAATTATCCCCACTTCCCAACAGCACCTACACCACCCAACCAAAGCCCCAATCCTCCAGGTTCTTTCTCACTTCCCTTACTGAGATGACCCACAACTCGTGAGTGTCGTGTGGGTTCTGGATTCAATGAATACTAAACAGTTTGTTTACTGTATTGTGTTCCTGGTGACCTGTCTGGTGGGCACCCACAGAGAAGTGTGCTGGACTGAGACAAGCCACTTCCTGGGATCTGTTCTCATGGTGGAAAGGAAACAAGTGTCATATGAATAAATGAGGTGATCATAAGTGTCACAGTGCTTCATTGACTCCTTCCTGAGTGTTGAGGGTTTTGGTCTGAACACTAAGAGAGCCTTCCAACTTTGTGTAAATCTGCAATTGTTTTTTCTAATCTATAAAATGAGGTTAGAGATCCGGTTTGTAATGTATAGAAACTGCTAGAAAGTACAATAGGCATGTAACAAGGTGATTATGGGCACCTCCACACGCACCCTTAGAATTCCTGCAATATCCCGCTCCCTGAGATGGGGTGAAACTATTAAGATGGGGACTGAGCTGCTTCCATAGGGAAGGGTCAGTCTATTTCAGGAACTCCAGTTTCCTCCAAGAAGGAGGTCCAAGTTTTGTTGTTTTTGTTTTTTTGGTACCGGGGTGAAACCACTGAGCTAAATCCCCGGCCCTGTTTGGATCTTATCTATACCAGAAAGTTTTCCAACATCCTAGGCATAGGGGTAACAGAGGGGACAGGGAGCGGTGGAGAAGGCAGGTGGCTGTAGAGGTGTTGGAGGACACAGTTCAGGGTCTGTTGCCCTCTACTGGGAATGGCCTAGAAATCCCCTGCTTTTTCTCCACAAAGAGCTACTGTGTGTCTTGCTTTTCTTTTATGTATGCTATTTGTTTATGAGTTTTTGTAAAATCAAAGCAGAAGCCATGGCATCAGTTTTCTTGAGTCTAAGCCAAGGCTGAAGTTATATAGTCCCTTATCTTTCTGCAAAATGGGGCAATGGATTATCTAAGGAGTCAAGAGAATGAGCTCCCTGCAGATGGTGTCCTGTTCACTTCTGAAGCCTTGTGCCTAGAAAGAACTACTGAACTATTGAGTAAAATGCATGCATCTTATGGGGTGGGGGCTACCAAGCAAGAACCTACAACAGGAGAGTAGAGGACAGTTGATTCTAGCTCCTCTTTAGCTTATTAATGTCACAAAGCAGGAAGGAGGGGAAAAAAAGAAAATAACATCCTTACTTTCTTATTTTAGGAGGTATAGGGAGAGCCCACAGCAAGCCAGCTAAGGTGACAAAGCATAAT
The DNA here is from genome assembly GCF_000247695.1 of Heterocephalus glaber. The sequence continues at coordinate 17,017,335 of NW_004624761.1, forward strand.
TTTAGTCTTTATAGTCCTACCCAAAAGCACATATCTGGTTTGGTTTCCGCTATTGAAATTTTGGTTATAATTCTTTGCAAGCTATTGATTTTTGTTTGCAAAAATTTGAAGACCTTCCCCAAAGTGATGGAGAACAGGGACTTGTTTACTATTTTAGAATTTCTAGAAAATCATGTTTTCATTTCAGAGTAGTCCTACATTATTTTTGCTGGAGACACTTTTGTAATTGTGTCTGTTGACCCTAAAGTACAGGCTATGTAATGAAATTTTGATTAAATTAGGCCCAGAATTTTTCTTGTCTCCATTTGCATAGCTGGAGAAGTGAAGTATTAGACAAAAAGTCTGCATTGACATTCTGAGAGCAAGACCTGCAAAATAAGTGGATGATGAAAGTGTGAGAAGAATATTCAAGAGAGCAGACTTGCAAAGCAGAGCTGAAGGGAACAGGGAGAAATGGTGTGTTCTTCTTAGCCATGACTAGTTAGTGAGCAACTTCTGTCATGCTGAGATCTGGATGAAGTTGTTTGATGGAATTTATTTTAAAAATAGATTTCAGGGAAGGCAGGTAAGTTTTATCTTTAAAAACTTTTTATTATGGGGAATTTTTTTAAAAGTAAAAAGTAGAGCAGGATACTAAGGCATAAAACCAAGAGTCAGCTTTGATGTGAATTATGGCCAGTCTTATCTTATACTCATGATTTTCAGATAGGATTGGAAAGTTACCAAAATAACAAGCCTTCAAGTATTCAGGATCTCTAAACCCATAAAGAATAATGTAGGAGGTGTTAATACGACCCAGCTGACAACCAACTCCAAGGGATTATCCACTTATTTTGCCATTCCTCTTTCTTGAAATAATATGAATCAGTGTAAGTGTGGAAATATTTTTGTGAAACAGAGGTTTTATTTTTAAAATAGCTTAAACTTGTGTAATGACCAAGAAACATGAAATATAGTGACACTGAAGTTTCAGTATATGGGAGTGACTACATTTATTTGGAAAATTACAATGAAAATATGGCTGATCGTAACTATATAAACTATACAATAGATACATTTAGACAAAAGTGAAAATGTACACAGTTTATGTCAGTCTTTCTCTTCTGGGTTGTCACCTTTCCTTCTACTCCTTACCTTTTTGGAATTTTTCCAGAGAGATGGAGCCAGACTTGACATTTTTGTTTGTCTCAACCTTTTTCTGTGGTTCATGGCATGAACCTTCATGGCATGTCCTTGGCTGGTCTCATTGATCCGTGGATTACATTAAAGAATGCCACAGTGGAAAGAGTTCCTGGACTATGGTCCTAACTTCCCAAAGTCAAGATAAGAAAACAGAAGCTCTCTCGCATGGCTTTCCAAGTTGGTATTACCTGGAGGAAGGAAGGAGAGACCAGTGGTGGTTGCCACAGTGCACTGAAGCAGGTCACTGTACTTTGAACCCTGTAGCAGGAAGAGGGTGTCAGTTCCATCTTAGCTCTCTGAATTGCCCTTTCTCCTGGGAACTTGCAGATAGCACCCCAAAGAAAGGCATGTGGGGCCTGAGGTGGAGGAGTCTGGGCAGGAAAGAGACAGAAGTGATTGTAGTCATCAAGAGGGAGACAGAATTAGGGTCTCTTAAAAAACTTCACCTTAATACACCCATGGTTCAAATGACCCTAGGCAATCTTATGTAGCACTTACAGCACACACATGTGTATATGTGTATGATATTTTATATGATGTTAGTACATCTCTTATATAAGCTACAAAATTTTCATAAAATTAAGCAATGAGAATAATGAGGCTATTCAATGAACATGAAACTTTGAAATCAAGGATCAACATCGAAAACAGTAATAGTCTTAGCCTGAATTTTGTTTTGCTTAAATATGATTAAGAAATTTACTCAGGTATATGTTTTGAAGTACCATGAATTTTTTGTTTGTTTGTTTTGTAACAGCTGCCTTCCATATATACACAGAATTGTTTTAAAACTAGAGGAAGAACTTTTTTATTTTTTGAGATCTTATAAATAAGTTGACCTCCCACATTACCTTAATTGGGGGGTCTCCAATGAGTTGAAGTTTGAATTATAACACTTGAATAAGTTTGTTGATTATGAAGCCAAGTTTGTTTGTTTATTTGTTTTGGTACGGGGATCAAACTCTGGACCTTGCGAAGCAGGTGGCGGAACCACTGAGCTAAATCCCTGGCTCGCCAAGCTATATTTAAAAAGTGAAATTCTAATAAAAAGATTTGTGGAACCCCTGAAACACAGTTCTGTGGAACACAGTTTGAAAACCAGAAGTCTGGTGTTAAACCAGTAAGGTTTTTCTGATTTCCTTAGTCCAAACATCTTTTAGCTTTGGGTGCTGCTCTCGCATTGCTTATTTTCCCCTTGAGGATGATGTTGAATATACTTCTCAATCTCACTAAGATAGCTCTGTGGATAGGAGGATTGGGAGGAGGTGAGGTAGCAGCCTGTCCTGCTGGGACCCTACATTTCCACTGCCTTTGTGACCCCTCCAACCCCTGCATATGGAAGTGGAGTCTAAGCCACTATTAAGTAAAATCACCATGCAAGAGGAGTTTATTCTCGTGTCACCTCTGCCCTGGAGCTGAAATGTGTCTGGCATCCTTTCCTTTAGTAAGCTGCTCTTATTGCACACACCAAGGTCCCAGGGTCTATGGTCCACACTTTAACTTTTGCCTCATTTTCCACTGCAACTTCTCTATCAGTGTCCCATGACTCAAACCCAGTCTTGGCTTGGTGTTTTGTAAACTGGTAAACCAATCCAGTTGACATGTTGACTGATGCTCTTTTGGAAGTATTAGTTATTCTTATCATCCATTTATTGGAGAATTATTATCTGCTGGTGGTAAGCTAAGCACCTTACCCGAATCATCTCACTGGATTCCAGCAACAACCCTGTGAGATAGGTTCTCTCATGGTCTTATCCATCTGGAGTTGAGTAAACTGATACTAGGCACTTCCGAGTCCTTTTGGAAAGCTTTGTTCTGGTGGCCATCCAGGTTACCTACTACGAAGTCCAAGGACAAATGATGAAGTGTGATGAAATGTTTTAGAACCCAGCTTTTGTTACTGGAAAGAATAGATCCTTCCTCCCAATAACACAGAAGTTAAAAGCACAGGCTTAGAACAGAAAAACAACAAATTAGAACATAAGCTCTGGATGTATCTGGTAAGTCTCAGTTTCCTGATCTGTAAAGTGGGAATAATAACAGTATCAGTGTCTAAGTGCCATTGTGAGCATTAACTGAGATAAATATGTCAGCATGCAACACACCGCCCATGACCTGTATGAACACAGAGACATCCACTACACTCCGTGCTGGAATGTAAGTGATCAGAAGAGAGTACCTGTTGTTTTGTTATTATTAATTCATTTTCAGGCCTGGGGCTAATTGAACAGTGTCCCAGTTGGATCATCCAATGCAGCAGCACAGGCTTAAAATAGGAATAATTGAGGTTGCCCGAGTTATGAAAAAAAATGCAATTATACTAATATCATTTAGCTTAATTCTTTTATTTCTGGAAGTTAGATTGCCCCTTTGCATCATGTGCATGCATTTGCTATAGCCTGATTCAAAAGGTTAATGTCTTTTTTCTCTTAGAACAATGCCATTGATAGATTGAGGTCTTGGGCTTAGATGGAGGCCTTGGTGGTCAAACAAGAAAACAGCAGAAAGAGCTGATATCTATCGAGTCCTAATTCTTCCTCTTTGGGCTTTGAGAGAGGAGTGCTGTCCCAGGAGCTGATCATACAGCTGGTGTGTAAATTCAGTCTGTGTTTTCTCCACAAATGCTGTTTCTGCACTTCCTGGAGGTCATAGGATCTCGTGTGACCCAGGCCTTCCTTGCACACACACATGGGGCTCAGCCAGGGGCCTCTGTGCTTACGGAGGCCCCACTCGGAACACGAGCATCTCTCCAGAGCCTGATGGACAGTCTGCAGGATCCATGTGACTTCTCAAATCCTGTCCACCCACAAAGGTTCCCCAAGCAATGTAGATGGCTCCAAATTTGTAGTGAATTGGCAACCCCTTCCCTGAGCCTACTGGGCTCTCCTGTTCAGAAACACTCTTATCAAATGTTTATCTTTTCATTTCGAAACACTTGTCTTCTTCCTCCTCCTCCTCTTCCTCTGCCCCTCTGTTACAGTTGAATGGGCCCAAAATGGTCCAGGTTCTTGTGTATGATGAGAAAAGAGTCACCAGGCGCACACCCAGTAGTAAGTAGTTAGTAGCTACATGCATTGATGATCACGGGTCAGTAACAGCAGGAACAGGCAAAAAGGAAAAAGAAAAAGGCGCAATTACTCAGGCTTTCAGCTTTTAAAGGGTCAGACACCTTTGACCCCAGGTGCATCCCCGTGTGTCTCTGGCTGGTGTCAGAGATCTGCTCTAGCCTGGGGACTCCTAGGCTTTTGTTATGTTGTTTTGTATCTCTTTAGAACAATGGAAGCATGGATAGCCATTAAGGTGGTGTTAACAGTTGAATGCAGGGAAGGGAGTGACTCCCTCAACTTCTTTGTTTCTAACTGTACTACCTCCTCCTTCTCTTTCTTCATTTTCTGAGACAGGGTCTAGCTGTGTTGCCCAGACTGGTCCCACACTCCTGTGCTCAAGTAATTCTCCTGCCTCAGCCTCCAAATAAGTGAGACTATAGGCATGTATTACCACTTCTGGTTAAAATAATTGTATTATTTAAAAAATAAAAGAAGTCAGTGTTCATTGTCCATAACTGGAAAAACGCTACAAAAAGAATCTTCACAATACTTTTTTTTTTGTTGCCATTTTTAGATAATTTGATTTTGTACCCATTTTTAAAAATTACAGAACTGACACACTAATTGTGTTTATAGTAAAAAATTCAGAAATACCCAGCTTAAGAGTAAAAACTGAAAATTCCTCCTCATCAGAATTCCATTTTCTTTCTTCCAAGGTAACTACAATGAAACTACTAATGAAAGTATAAGGCCCTTCCAGAACTTTCTTGTATTAACATATGTATTCATGTACAAAGATATGTAAGTAGGTGCATATATACTTAGTTATACTTCTAAATTTTAATTTTTATGCAATTTGTTTTTTTTTTTAACTAATAGCCCCACCCCCATTAAGTTTATTGGTACATTTTAGGTATAAAATACAGTTACATACATCATTGGGATCTTGTACCATTACATGAGTATCTTGGTTCTTATTTTTTTCCCCTTCCCCTGCCCTCCCTTCA
>NW_004624761.1:17043631-17094970 GCF_000247695.1 Heterocephalus glaber
CTGAGCTGGGAGAGGTGGGACAGGGGCCGGGGGCAGCGGTAGGAATGGTGACCCAAAAGCTCTTTCCTGTGGCTTGGGAGCAGTGGGAAAAATGGTGGCTGGGAAGCCCCTTTCTCTGGTCCAGGAGCAGTGGGATGGTGGCTCAGAAGCCCCTACCTCTGGTCTAGGAGCAGTGGGAGGGATGGTGGCCTGGAAGCCCCTTCCTCTGGGCCAGGAGCAGTGAGACAGAAGGTGGCCCAAAAGCCCTTTCCTCTGGGCTGGGATCAGCGGGAGGGATGGTGACTGGGAAGCCTTTTCCTCTGGACCAGGAGCTGTGGGACAGCAGCTCAGAAACCCCTACCTCTGGGCCAGGAGTAACGGGACTCAGTACCTTGGTCTGGTGGTCTGGTGTCCTCTGCCTCTTTTTAGTGTGGAACCAGGTGGCAGTACAGAGGAGCAGGGCGGGGGGATCCATTGGATTGTTGCTGGGGCGCAGGCTGATTTGGCGTGTTCCACACGACTTGGGACCTCAGTAGCGCGTGGGCAGACCTGCCTGTCTGCAGCGGGCTAATTCGGTGTGTTCCGCGAGACTCAGGACCTCGGTAGGGTGTGTGCAGACCTGCCTGTGTGCAGCGGGGTGATTTGGCGTGTTCCGAGCCACTGGGTACCTCGGTAGGGCATGCGCAGACCTATTGAGCAAATTTCCCTGCAGTATCTCAGCTTTGCCATATGACATATATACATGTATATATATATAGCTATATATATATAGCTTTATATATATATAGCTATATATATATAGCTTTATATATATAGATAGAGGTGGATATAGATATATACTGGAGATTAAACTCAGGGCCTCAGAAATGCTAAGCATGAACTCTCCCACTTAGCTATACTCCCTAGATCCCCATGTGCTAATTGACATGCAAAACATGTTTTGTTAAAAGGGGAGGGAGCGGGGTGTGAAGATTTCTGGCCATAAGATTCATGACATTTGAGATTCGTGACATTTGAAACTTGTATTCACAGTCACATGCACTGAGACCTAAGATGGGTAGATTTTGTAGTGCATGTTCCCCCAGAGGCACACTGCCAGGTACAGTGGGTGGTGGAGAGGAGGGAGCTGGGCAGAGGTGGTCCTTCACTGGCAGTGTGCTGGGAGAAAGTGCAGATAGCAAGCCATGTTGACCTTTTGGCAGTGTTGCACTGTTGACCTCTGCACTTTTCACCTGGTGGTCCTAGGCAGGTAAACTGCCAGTCCCAGCAGGAGAAGGAAGAGCAGGTCAGGAAGAGAGGGTAAGTCCATGCAGTGCTGCATAGGCAACCAGCTGGGGAGATACTGAGCCTCCTTCTGAGGAAATACTTTTCTAACTCTGCACTTCATGGTTCCCAAGAGAAATGAAACAGTATTTAACAGTGCTTAATGGTTTCATTTTCTCCCTGATGCAGCTATTATGACATTGCTATTTATCACCAGATCAAGAAGCCAAAAAGCAGGATGAGAACCAACAACACCTTTTGAGAGACTTCAGTGGAGCAGGTACTGTGCTAGGCAGGCCCACATTTCCATTGCTTTGTCAGTCTGTCCTCCCTTCTTCTCTCCTTTGCTCATTGCCTGTCTTCTGTCTGTTTATACACTTATTAATTCATCCATTCACTTGTTCATTCATTCACATGTTCCTAAGCACTCTGTTAAATGCTGAGAACAAACTAATGACTAAGACCTATGTGGTCCCTACTATCATGGGGCTTACATTTTACTTTATATATTTCTAATCCTCCCAACAACTCATTGTAACATATGTTAGCCCAATTTTATAAGTGGGCAAATAGGCATAATCTACTTAAAAGTCTATTTATAAGTGGGCAAATAGATTAAGATGATTTACCCAAGGAAATGCCAGAGCTGGATTCAATATTTAATCTACACCCCCACCATTAGGTATTTTGAATCTCTTCCCACTCAGAAACTTGTGGAGCTTTTGGGAAAGTCACAATCTCTACTAATAGCCTCATTATAGAGGAATCCATGAGAATATGGTTGAAGAGTGTGTAAGGGCCTCTGGTCCAACACAGGAACCTGGAAGATGCTGTTGATGCCCCAACCACATTCCCTTGCTGTCATCATTTGGTCATGTATCAGAAGAATCCTCCTGCAAGGCCTGGGGATTCTGCACCTGAAGGCTTGCCCTCAGCCTGGGATGGGTAGGCTGAATGGGCCAGGGTGTTAATGTCCCTAGCAGGAGCTGTCAGTCAATGACAGGTGAGGGCTGAGGATACTTGCTTTCCCAGAGTTCCTCAACAGATGAGTCTCAGTTGCCAAGAAGCGTAACCTAATCAATAGCGCATATTTTATGGCCATCTTTTCTCATCTCTTTACTTCCTGGGATTTTCCTTAAGTCTAGGGCTTGTCCTTCAATCTTTATCTCAGGGTCTGCTCCTGGGAGATTCCATTTAATAAAGGGAGTAACACTTCATACTTCAGCATGTTCTAGTACTGACCTCACTACTTCATAGCCATATAGCCTTGGAAAGACCATGTCCTATTGAGGTCTCAGTTTCCTGAGCTTTAGATATGGAGAATAATAAGTCTTCATGGGGTGACAGTGAGGCAAATCATCAAATGAGAAATTATCTTCCTAAATTATGGAGTCCATAGAAATTTGGTATGGTGTTGGTATAGTCAGAAATCCCCCAAGTTGTTGGAAAGATACAGTTGGAGGGTCTCAGTCTCCAGTTCAAAGGCCTCCTTGGGCTGGGTCTTTTCACAAGCTAGGCTGCATCCTCAACTATAGCAGAGCTCAGATTTCTGTTCAGGCAGTCTGAGGCAGAGCCATGTTCCTTGGTCACTTTCTGGCATTGCTTGTTTGGGAAGCAGAGCAATTGGGGTTCCAGGACTTGTGTTCAAGACCCAGTTCTGATGTTCATTGACTCATCTTAGTTTGCTCATATTTAAACTGAGGCTGTCTTAGTCATTTTCTCATTGCTGGGACAAAATACCTTATACCTATAACTTAGAAAAGGAGAGGTTTATTTTGGCTCACATTTGCAGTCCACAGTGGGGTAGTTCCAAGGCAGGAATGCCATGGTTGAAGAGTTGGAGCAAAAGAAAGCTGCTCATGTCATGGCAGCTGGGAGGCAGAGAGAGAAGGGAGGAGATGGGGAGGGAGAGCATTTTCAGGTCATGTTTCCAGTGACTTGCCTCTAACCAGGCCCTACCACCTAACAGCATTCAAATACCATCCCTATAATCTAATCACCATCCAAACACATGAGGCTTTTGAGGGATATATTTCATCAAAATCATAACAGGGGGTTAATGATTGCTATATCTCTGAATGATTGGGAGGATTAACTGAAATAACAGACATGTAAGAGCAGTTCCATGCAAGGACAGTCATAAAGAACTATACATTATAATTTTGATATTCAAGACAGAGAAGGGAGATAAGCCTGTTGTCTTAGTTATTTTTCTCATTTCTGAGACAAAATACCCATTGCCTAAAGTTAAGGGAGGAAAGATTTATTTAGCTCACAGTTTGTAGAGGTTTTGGTCCATAATTGGCTGGCTTCAAGGCAGGGTGGCATCGCAGAGGAGAAACAGTTCACAGTGGGGAGAAGGTACCAAAGCAACAAGGGACAATCACAATTCTTTCTATCTTTTATACCTTATCCAGGCTACTTAGGACAGGTAGCACTCACACCCTTAATCCTAGTGCCCTTGATCCTAGCATTGCACCATGAATCAATCCCAGCATCACACATTCTACATCCAGCCATCTCTGAACAAGCCCCACTTATGACTGCATGAGGCTTTAGAGGGACATCTAAACACATGCCATAACATTCTGCCCCTGGCCCCTCAAAGACTCATGCGTATCCCTTTATGCAAAAGGCATTTAGTCCATCTCTAAGAATTGCCAAAGTTCTAACAGTTTCAGCATTGCTGAAAAGTCCAAGTCCAAAGTCTCCTCTGAGATTTAAGGCAAACTCTTAGCTGTGAGCCCCTATATAAATGGAAAGAAAGTTAAACACTCTCAACATTAAATGGCACAAAATAGACATTTCCATTCCAGAAGTTACAAACAGGGGGATAGCAAGGAATGGGTACAAAGGAAGACCAAAATCCAGCAGGCCAAATATTAAATCGCACAGTTCCACTTCCAGCATCCCCAGCAATCTGTGGCAAGTTGTGAACTCCAAAGACTTGGGTGGTTCTGCTCCTACAACACTGCCAGTAGTTCTTGCCTCCATGGCTTCTCTCTGGGGCTGGCTCTGCTACTTTCTTGCAGTTTTCCTCAGATAATCCATGTTTCTGGCTCCCCAAAACTTCCAGGGTCTCTACTGCACCTTCGGCTTCATACTCACAGCTTCACACACTGCACTCTCAGGGTCATCCTGCCTGGTCTCCCAGGCCTTCTTTTAAAATCTGGGTGGAAGCCTTCCAGATCCCATAGCTCTTTCATTCAGCATGCACCTAAAACCAGCACCATGTGGATGATGCCAGGGTCTGCTGCCAGCTGGAGCAGGAGCCAGGCTTCCTTCTCTCTTGGCTATAGGGGTCAAGTGCCTATGAAGCAAATCCCAAGGAACAACTTCCCTAGGCTGCCGTCATTCTGGAACATGGTGCTCTGGGGGTTTCTTCTCAAAGCAAAGTCTCACTTTTGCAACTCTGAGGGTTCAGCGTCTGGAGTACTGCTGGTTCTTGTGTTGTCCTCAGGCCATTTTTTCTGTTGTCTTCTCAAGTACTTGGCTTTTTCTGGCTAGTCTTTTCAATGGCCAATTTTTCCTCTGTTCCATCTGTTCAGGCTGCAACTTTACTGGAGCCTCCTTTCTGGCCAAACTCATAAGGTTTTAAATCATTCTGCTGGGCTCTTTGATTTTCAACATAGATCTGGCTAAAAGCCCCCAACTGTAGCCATGCCACTGCCTCAACATTAGATTGTCTTGAAATTTCTTCAGTAAGATTAGCCTGCCACCCTTAATTTCAGTCTCAGGCAAAGTCTCTGGACACTAGCAAAATGTAGACAAACTTTCTGCCAAACTATAACACACATTGTCTGGAGTCCAACAGCCAATGCAGTCCTTCTTCCCAGCAGAAACCTCCAGAGCCTGGTTTTTACTGGCAGCATTTCTATCAGCCTTCTGGTCTTCTGAGCTCTGACCAGAATCTCCCACAAAGTACAGCCTCAGGAGTTACAGCTCTGTTTTTTCAGCCAGCATCTCCAAACCTTTCGTAACTCTTCCCCTTCCCACAAGCCAGCTCCAAACGCTCCTAAACCATATGGTCAGGTAGAGTCATAACATCGACCCCACTTCTCTGGTGCCAAATTCAGTCTGAATTACTTTTTTCTCTTTGCTGAGACAAAGTGTCCAACACCCAAAGTTAATGTGTGAAAGGTTTATTTTATATATATATATATATACACACACACACATATATATACATATATATATACACATATATATATGTATATATTTTTGTACTGGGGATCAAACTTGGGACCTTGCGCTTGTGAGGCAGGCGCTGGAACCACTGAGCTAAATCCCTGGCCCTGAAAGGTTTATTTAGCTCACAGTTTGTAAAGGTTTCAATCCATAATCAGTTGGGGCTAAGGCAAGGTAACATTGCAGAGGAGAAACAGTTCATGATGGGCAGAAATTACCAAAGTTTGTTGCTTTGCTGGGACAGCCAAAGCTCTTTCTATCCCTTATATTTTATCCAGGCTACTTAGGGATAGCACTCACACCCTTAATCCTAGTGCCCTTAATCCTAGCATTGCACCAGGAATCAATCCCAGTGTCACACACTCTAGATCCAGCCATCTCTGAAAAAGCCAACACCTATGACCACATGAAGCTTGGTGGGGGCCGTCTAGACACAAGCCTGTGTAATGGTTTAGAATGATGGTCGCTGCAGAGGTGATAAAGACTAACAGGGACTCACTGAACCCTGTTCTCTTCTTAGGAACAGAGTGGGGCTGCATTTTCCAGCTTCCCTTGCAGTTAGTAAGAACTCTGCAGTTCTGGAGTATGAATCCACTTCTTCTTGTCTGGCCCTAAGTCTTCTTTATGGTCTTGTTCAGTCTCTCTCCTTCTCTTGTCTGCTGGCCAGATGCAAAGGACTAGGTAGATGTCCAAGACATAACTAGAAAGTCTCAGAGCTTCTAGACTGCTTCACCAACATCCAACTAAGCTTTCCATGAGCAAGAAACAAAATCATTTTAGATTAAGCCACTAAGATTTGGTTATTTGTTACAATAGTAAGACTACCCTAATATTATAAGCAGCTAAATTAGGTAGAAATTAATATATAGTCAGAGAGGAACTGGAGTCTCAAGGAAGTCAGCACAAAAATAAAGACATCAGAGTTGTGGCTGGTGGCACATCTGAAGGCTAGGCAAATGCAATGGTCAGGTCTGCATGCCTTCCTAAGGAATAAACAATAACTTGAAATTGTATTGTAATTAGCACCACCTTGTCCAGTAAGTCCAGTTAGGCTCAGGTGGATGACCAAAGCATCTGGACCCATCCCTTCCCCAAAATGCCTTTGTTCTTTCATGTATCCATGCTATGTAACTCATTTCCCTACTGGATCAAATTAACTAAGTGGCTATAATTGTAGTCCTCTAGGTTGATGATAGTTTGACCCACATTGTACCTATATTGTGATTTTGCTATATAAATTACTCCTGAAAAAGGGCCTCAGTGAGCACTACATTTGTGATGCCTTGTGGAAACCCAGGAGCTGTTCTTTTCTACCTATTTCCAATAAAGCTCTTCTAACTTCTTCCTTTGGTTTGTGACTTCATTCCTTGATATTGTGGGACCACGAACTCAGCACATTTGACATTTAACAGGTTGAGAGTTTTATTTCTCCTATATCACTAATATAGTAGATAGCAATATTCATCTTGTTTTGTTCTCTTTTATTTTACTTTCTGGCTTAGATCAAATAGAGATCATAGCCTTGATCAGCTGGGTAGAGAATGCTTTTTTTAAAAAAAGTCTGGTCGAATATGAAATTCTTGCTCCATATTGTTTTAATGAACAAATAAGCCAGCAAATTTACTGTTCTTTTAACTTTATTTTCTATCAAGATGCAAAACAAGATTTAAAGAATAACAATTCTTTGAAATTTTGGGGATATGTACTCTGGTATTAATCCTATTCCCAAATCTCATTATCCCATGGAAAATCCCTGATAAAATTTACAGGGGCTTGAGTTCTATTTGAAAAAACAAAAAGTACAATCATCTCTTCAGGATGGAGGTTTTTTCTGGGGGTGTGTGATTTGGGGAATGTGGTTTAAGCTAAGCTTTCGCAGCAGGGATTTTTCATATGAGTCAGGATTACTCTCTTGGCTAAACCCTTTAGAAGGTCACTGTGAATCAGCCATAAAGGGCAGCGTGTCCATTGTAGAAACCAGGCTAAACTTGGAATTGAAGACACACAAAATGAAACCTGTGTACTTGATGAGAGCAGGGGCAGAGGTTTTAGAGGTGGGCCTTTGGAGGGGGAGTTTGGAGGTAGGGTCAGAGATCTCGGCTCTCAAAGTTGCCATGGCAGCCTTGAAAAATCATAAGAGGTTTCTAGTAGCATGAAATGTAAATAGCTGCATTATTTTACGGGTCTGAGAATTGTGTGGTTTACTTTGTACTTCAGTTTCGAGAGAGTTTCTGGGGTTTAGAATGCAGGAACAGGGTTCTTTCATATGAGAATCACATTCCTTTCCGGAATCTGAGAGACCTAGAGAACCTACCCTATTAGGCAGTTTGTTATTTTCCTAACTGGCACCATTCTAATCACATGTCCTCCCCTAGTTTATAAATGCGTAGGCACAGCTTTTCCCATCACAAACACTGGCGTTCTCTTTCCAAGCTCCCAGCAGTCCCTGTCCCAGAGGAAGAACAAGAGAATCTGGTGCTTGCACATCTCTCCCATCAAGCCTGTGGTCCTGGGTCTGTTTTCCTTCAAGTCACATCAGTGAGATGTCCTTTCCCCTCTATTCTGTGAAGACAGCTGTATTAGTTTAATAACTTGGTTCCTTATTTTGCAAGACAGTAAATCTAATGCAAATGGATGTAAGTAAAAATGGGAGATTTCTATGGTTAATAAATGATAAATGTCTTCCAAAGGTTCATGTGCACAATTAGGAGATGGGGGTAGTGGGAGGTCTTCAGGTCATTGGTGTAAATGCCCTCCAAGGGAATAGTGGGACCACAGCCCCTTCATCTCCCTTTCTTTAGCCTCCTAGCCATGTGTGCTGCCTCATCCCAGACCCAAAAGTAACAATTGATCATGGAGTGAAACCTTTAAAACTGCAAGTCAAAATGAAGCTTTTCTGTCTATAATTTGTCTCAGGTATTTGCTATAGTGATGTAAAGCTAATTCACAGCTTATTCACCCATCTAGCTGAAAAGTTTAGAGCTCTGTTGATCCAGGAGTAAAGGAACATCATCAGGATCTAATCTCTTTTTCCTCTTTCCTTTCCTTCCATCTGTCTTTCCTTCTCGCTTTCATTGATTTAGAGCCCTACTTCCTCAGTTTTAGCTCTGTTCTCAGTGCCAGCCTGGTTCAAAGGTAGCTATAGACCTAGGTCTTTCAGGGTCTGAGATTTGAGTTCATTAAGACAGATTGCCTGAGGCCGGGGATTTAGCTCAGTGGTTCTGGCGCCTGCCACACAAGCGCAAGTGCAAGGTCCCGAGTTCTATCCTTGGTACCAAAACCAAACCAAAACAAACAAACAAACAAAAAAGACTGATTGCCTGTTTCTATCATACCTTCCCACAGAAGGTCTTACTGGGCTTCACTGGCTCTGACTGAGAATGTGTACTGTTCCTAAAACCAGTCACTGTGGGTGGGGAATTTGAATGTCCTGCTTGGCTAGGGTTGCATGTTTCATTCTTTGCACTCTGCCAGGCGATGTTTTGGGGAGAGGGAGGGCATAGGAGTAGTGTGCATTTGAATCACACACTACCCTATATAAGACCTGAGATGGTAGATTTCCAAAAAGAGAGCTCTTAGTGGAAGGAGAGTAGTGAATACCAATGGCCCCCAAAATTAGTGCTATCTCAACCTGCTTTGTATTAAGATAGCAATGCAAATCTTTAATCTCTTAGGCAGTATAGGGAGACTTCAATTTTCCTAATTTTGGAATTGACTGAGAAATTTTATCTTGGATACAAATGCAAAGTGCCTTGGAAACAATATTTCAGATAAGAGGAGTGTTTCTGGAAGTATCTGAGCACACTCCCAGCCTTGAACACCAAGGAGAAAGAAGGGTCGCTATAATGTCTAATGTCACCATTTATCCTTAGCACTTCCATGTATTCCTGCATCTAACAGAGAGCATGCAGACATTAAAAAGCTGGTATGCTAGATCATGGGCTCCTCAGTGGGTGGGGTAGGAACACAAAGTGTGGCCTTTATCTGAAGCTTTCTCTGATGAATTCTGTGAGTCCCCTAGGCAAACACAGGTTTAGGAAAATACAAGGTTTAGGAAAACACAAGGTTTACATACATTAAGGAACTGTGGGTAACCTGAGGAACAGCACTGTTTCCAACAGAGGAAGTTCAGGCGAGTGTTCTCCATGTCGTACAGCCCTTTGATACTCTTGCTCGCACTATCATATATGGGGGACACCACTGGGAGGAACTGTAGTTAAAGGTGGCAGATGGAAAGCATTTGCTGACCTCAGTCTGCCATCCCACCTCCACTGCCAGTACATTGTAGAGGAACAAGTGAAGACAAAATTGCAGGAGAACACCAACAGAACAGCTAAAGCCCTCTTTTCCAATTCCTTTTCCCCACTGGGTTCTGAAAATACCTGAAGATGTGGAAAGAGGCTTCATAGCTATCTCTATTCCAGGCAGGAAATTGGAGGCTATCTGTCTAGCAAAACCTGCCATCCCAAGAAAACAAAATAGCAATAACTAGCCTCAACATGAAAAAAACCCCAGCAGTCTCATGCCTGAGGTTCACTAGTTCACAGGCTCTGTGCACAGCTTCCATTATTCCTCATCCTCCCCCACACCAAGCTTAAGCAGGAGGACTTACAAAGATAAGGCAGAGATGTAAAATGTGGTCAGCAATGAGGCTGTGCACAAAATGTCAACTCACACTTGCTAAGGTGGGCCACCAATTTGGCTCACTCTTTGAACAGACAACCCCAAAAGGGAGACAGGGCCAGCTAGATGATTTACAATGCCCACAAGATAAAAGCCAATCAGAGGCTGCCACTCTCTTCTCTTATTATGCCCATATCCCCTAGTGATGGTTGCCATGGAGTCTTTGTCAAGACTCGACATCGGTAGATTTAGTGTCTCTCCTTGGGGGCATCTCAGCAAAATTTCAGGAAGCTCCATTTCACTCTAACTGAAGTTGCCCTGATGTGTTTGTTACTGTGGGCATACATGTTTCTGTTTTCATAGCAGCTGAGGAAGACACCTCTTGGGGAAACTGCCATGGCTTTTGACTTCTAACCTACCAATCCATTAGATTCCTAAAGAAGATTAAAGAGATGATAAAGATTGATTTGGGGGGGAAAAAAGAGAAAAATTTCATTGTAAGGGTTGACTTCTACAGTATTCACATCACAGGGGAGTATCAGCTTAGATGTCTGTTGTGCCATGACGCTTGCGCCAAAGGGCAGGGGTTATTTGTACTCTGTAGGTGTCGTGTGTTGAAGCCTCAGAGTGATGCCCTCAAGAAGCAATCATGCGATTAAACTCACCTCCATGCATATTCTGAGAGCTACAAATGCACAGTATGAAGGCAGAAAGCATCTATCTTTTCTTCTGCAAGCCTGAGAAGACTCTTTTCTAATGCCTCCAAAATATCTCAGCAGTACAATACTTCAAAGTCATCTTTTCTTGCCTCAAATGACTCAGCAAAGGAGAATTTTATCATTTTATTAAAAAATGGATAGCAAAGGGGATTGTAAATATAGGTAAGTTATTTTTCTTTTTTATGCTGGCATTTTTGGATTTTATTGAAGAAATAATGGGAAAATATCAAAAGATTATACTGAGGCAAGTGATACAGTCTGCATCACTACAGACTACAAAAGGATAATTTAACTGCTGGGCTGAGTAAGTTACTTTTACTTTAGCCCAGGCTGGCCTCAAACTCACTGCTATCCACCTGCCTCAGCCTTCCGAGCTGGGATTACAGGTGTGGACCACCATGCCCAGCAGTTATTCTTACTTTGGATCTTCTACTATACTTACAACACATACCGAATACCTGTTATATACCAGGTAGCCAGGTGCTTGGTGTTGATGATGGAGTAACAAGTTGGACCCTGCCCTTCTCAAGGGTTCACCGTCACATATGTAGAAAAACTTCACTGTAATAGATGTTGGTCGGTATGTTTAAATAAATTTGTGTAAAGTGCTACAGAAGTACAGGTTACATATATGTAATCCAAAAATCTGAAATGTTCCGAAACCTGAAACATTGTGAGCACCAGCCTGATGGCAGAAGTGCAAAATTTCACACTTGATCTCAAGTGTCCCATTGCAGTCCCACAGGTGCACTAAAAATATTGTATAAAAGCTAAAGGAGATATGATTCACTGGGTCTGGGAAGGGAGAATGAGCCCCAAAAGGGTAAGAAGTAAGTGACAGAGTAAGGATTGGGATTGTACTCAGTGGCTCACAAAGGCCAAACAAGGGCCAATAGGTGGAAATTGCAAGAAGGCATATGTAAGCCCTTATAGTCCTGCTATCTAGAACTCTCTAAACCTGGGACAAACTATCCCATAGTGTGACAAGAGCCTTGTTTCCACCAGGTAAATCAAATATGATAGAAAGATATTCAGGTATTAAAAAGGGTTGGAATAGATTCATCCAGCAACTTTCCTGTATGGTCACAGCATTCTGAGAGGCTCTTGGCATTTCATAATGAGTAAATCATAGATCCTGGCCTCAAGGGAACAGTCAGGTGTACAGGCAAGCCCATGGGATGTGAATATGGCAGTAGAATCACTGTGCTGGGTGTGTGTGTGTGTGTGTGTGGAAGGCTTCACAGAGGAGGTTACTTCTAAGATAAGGCCCAGTGGACAAGAGCATAGTCAAACCCTGGTGGTGACAGGGAAAGGGAGGGTACCTAGAGATGCCTTCTAAGTCTAATAGTCTGTGCACATTTATTGGTCTATGTACTTTAAAAAATCTATACCTTTTACTTAGAGCAGAAGATAAATAATATTATTAGGTTTCCTTTTAAAATTGTGATCAGCTTAATCACATAGCCTCAAGGTTACACACATGAAAGATAGAATTTCACTGAGGGGTGGAATGTTGCTCAGATGTGCTCCCCACTCTCCCTCCCACCCAGTTACACTGCTACTTTCCCACTAGCATGATCTAGTTCTACAAACCATCTGTCCTCTTCTTAAATCAGTGGATATGGGTCATGGGCTGGTGGTGTGAGTTTTTGGAGGTACTGAGACAGATGCTTAGCTCAGTACTGACTGTCACCTCTCTGTGGTATTCCAGGGCTATCAAATGAAGTTTTTAGGTGGTAACATTTGTCTTTTCTCATAGAGGATTGACAGTGTCTGCTTGGTCATCATCCTGTGTTTATTAGGAGTCCAATTGTGCTCAGAAGACTGCACCTTCATAGGGACCAAGTGAAAAGGGTTACCATACCTGATCATCACAGACACAGCAATGCATCCACCAAGCAATCATTATAGTATTGGTTAAGCATGAGCTGGAAGCAGAACACTCAGTATCCACATCTAAGATACTCTGTGGATGATCCAGGGCTGAGTTAAAAGGCAAAAATGGAAGCTGCCACAAGGAATTCAGAGAAGGGAGAGAGGAAAGTATGCTCCATTAGAAAAGAATTCAGTATGAAGGAAGGATCCAAATGTTAAAGCATGAGGAGACCATAGAGTCCAAAGAAGGTCATTCCAAGTGAGAAGATGATGTAGACCAATGCATGGAGGTAAAATTGAGCTGAACATGAGAAGGGTTGTGGTGAGACTCTTGGGCTTATGAGACTATTAAACTAGGGTCTCTGAGTCCTAGTGGACCATTAATGAGCTGTATGACTTTAGTATGTTACTTAATCATTCCGGCCAGCTTGTAAATTTAAGATGTGGAGATATAATAATAACCAACCGATAGGCTGATCTGAAAAAAAATGATTCAGTAAATGACAATATTTCAGCCCCTGGCTGAATGTTTGGCTGCTACTGATGATGATGATGATGATGATGGTGATATGGAGACGTGAAGAGGAGATATCAATAGGGAGACTGCTCAAGTGTACTGGGGTTAATTTTCACTCTATCTGGACTAGCATGCAATTGCCAACAGAAATTGAAAATAAAAGCTTCATTCGTAGGCAGGAACAAAAGAAGATCAACCTATTCAAGTCTGAATCGGTCCCTCAGGTGTTCAAACATGCATACAACTAGGGACAATGGCCAGACTTTCCTGTTCTGAGAGTCCCAAGCTCTAGGCTGACATAGGCTGTGTTAACAACAATCCTTCCTGGGGTCCAGTTCACAATATTTGATGTTTTTGGATCAAGAAGAGTCTCTCTCAGGAGTGCTTGGCTACTCCTCTCCCAGACTTCAAACCTCAGTGTAAGCTGATGCTGAACATTCTACAATGCTCTCAGAAGTTTCCAGGAGGGCAACTGGCAAGGTTATAACCAATGTCCAGGGGTAGATTTACTCTAATGGCATTGGCATAGTGTGTGCTTAGCCTCTAAGGAAGACAAAAATACTTAGATAGAAATACTGATTTTTATATGCATTATACAGTATCATATAAACACATCATTTTAGATTTTAAATTACTAATGAAATCCAATGGGCAGGTTCTGGAGAGAGGTTGGCCTTGAGTGTCTGGCATCGCAGTCAACATTTCGCATTAAGCCTTTGTTATGTGAGAGCTAGCTTTAGGCATAGGTGAAAGATGGTGCTATCTAATGCAGGGGTGTGGTAGGCAGCCTTGAAGATGTCTCCAAATGCTCCTTGCCTCCTAGAATTTATACACTTACATGATCTCCCTACCTGATGAGGGCTGAACCTAGCAACTTGACTTTTAAATGAACAATAAAGGAAAGTAATAGCATGTCACTTCTGAGACTGGGTTACATGAAGACTATGGTTTCTGTCTTGTCCGTCCCGTCTCACTGTCTTACTATGAGGGAGACCATCTGATTTGTTTTAAGCTACCCTTTGGAGAGGTCCATGTGGCAGAGAATGGAGATAAGGCTCTGATCAGCAGCCCAAAGTCCAAGGATTGTGATTCTGGAAGTCATTTTGGAAGAATACCTTTTCTCTACCTTGTCCGACATTCAACCTTCAGGCGAAACCTCAGCCACATATTGCAACCTGACCCTGCTATATGACTTATCTGAAGCCAGGAGTACCTAGATTCCCAACCCACAGAAACTGAAATAGTACATGTTTGTCATTTTAAGTTGCTGTAATTTGGGGCAATTTGTTATTCAGCAATAGATGGAAAACGAGTTGAGATGGAATGAGATGGAGGCAGAGAGAGGAAAGGTCCCTGTGTTTCAGTGGTAGTGTCTAAATTGTGGGGCACCTGGCACCTGTGTCCAGACTAATGTGTCAAACATCACTTTTTATCACATTACTTCCTGCCCCCTAATTGACAATACCTCCCCTGCCAGGTTGAGGACCAAGTCTAACTTCTCATTCCTGAGGAACGTTACCTAGCTGAGTGCCTCTTTCTCAGGATCTCTTGTGAGGTTGTAATCCAGTTATCAGCAGGAAGAGGACCTGCATCTGAACTCACTCAGGCCACTGCTGAGTAACTACTTCCAGGCGAATTCACAGGGCTGGAGTCACTTCTCCTAGCGAGAATACTCACTAGGTGTTGCCTAGGGATGTCAGTTTCTTATGTACTGATGGGCTCCTCCACAGGACTTCTTACGGCAGGGTAGCTTGTTTCCCCTAGAATGACAGGCGTGAGGAAAAGCACAAAAACAAGAGAGGCCCTCAACTTGGAAACCGCAGTTGTTTTTTTATAACCCAGTGTTGTGTTACTTCTTCCATGTTCTATATCCAGCTCATACCCCAAAAGAGATGGGGATTACCCAAGAAAATGAACATAAGAGGCAGGCATCACTGGGGCCATTTTGAGTTGGCTACTTCCAATCCTTAATGCAGAGCACTCATTTCTCCCCACCCTTGCCTGCCTGTGGTACTAATTTAAGATCTACCACTTGTGAGTACAGTGTGTGTCATATTCCACTCATCTTTCTCTGGAGCCTTGATACACGTCTGTCTCAATACACATCTGTCTCATCTTTCTAACTCTATAACAAACAACCTAAAAGCACAATTGCATCTGCAACTTCTTTCTGTCTCCCTCAATCATTGCCATCCCTACAGTGTGTGGGGCCCCAGGCAAATATCTTTGCGTGGGGCTACATTTATATGAACAATTCAATTAAAACATGCATTACAAGGGCTAGGGGGTGCAGCTCAGTGGCAGAGCACTTACCTAGCATCCATGAAGCAATTCATAGACTCATGTAACATACAGTGATGTATCAATGGAGATTTGGAATAATGAATAGCACATAGAAACTTACATTGTTGTTAATTGTACGAAATTGTGCACGTGGAAATCCCTCATAGTATCCAGGAGACATTTCATTCTATTTAAGCTCAGAAAACATCCCTTTGTCTTTTTTATTGTCAAATTGGCCATTCCTGCTAGGTCTGCATCTTTCATTTAGCAATACTATGCAGGTAGCATGTGCTACTTTACCCACAGTGCATTCATTCTTTGGACTTTGTTTTTAATTGAGATAATATAGGTTTTCTTTCCTCTGGAATTTTCTGTTAAACATTTATGCAATGCTGATTTCATCACTGTTCAGACATTGCATTACCTGTCATACTCCTGGGATTGCTGGCATCCTACAGCTCCCTTAAGAGCTCTTACTGTGCTTTGTTGATGACAACCTCACCTACCTTAATGTGAAAGATAATTTGTTTGTTTTCTTTACTTTCCAGAATTTTAAAGCATAACCATAGAAGAGTCACTAGACAGTCATGTCTTCTTTTAATCTCTCTCATTGCTACCCTAGAATTTGACCTCTTTGACAACCCTGTCCCCCAACACTGTCATTGCAAGGGAAGAGAGATGAGGTGCCCATGGAGTGGCCTCATGCATATAAGGAATGTCTGTTCTTTACCCAACACAGATAAAACTGATGCAAAAAAGCTAAATGGGATCACAATAGACTGAAGGCAAGAGAAGAAATTGATCAGAGGGTTCGGTGTTATAGTCACGATCTTGAAATCCCTCAGAGATGTAAGTATAGCCATCCCAAGGGCTGCTCAACAGCATGGGGGTTGTGGACAGGGTGGGCTGACTGAGTTGAGATTACATGGGGTGAAAGCTGTTGTTGCCACTCTGCCACCTTCATATCTGAGCCTCACACATGGCTTAGGCCTAACAGTTGGTGCTGGGAGATTGGTAGCTCAGAACCTGGAATTCTTCCTGTGTCTGATATGAAAGACTGAATCAGGGTGTTAGAACCATCTGTCAGCCCAGGGTTGTGTGATTCTAAGAAGGAAATGTCCTGGTTAGGAGGAATGTCTACTTGGTAGGCACATTCTTGGAACTGGTGACAGCCCACAAAGACTAGAAAACTGAAAGAGCCAGATTCTGGAGACTGTTGAGAAATTTTGTAGATTCTACATGTAAAAGAGAGTCAGAGAATGTCCCAAGGGGAAGAATGGTTTCAGGGTTAAGTGTCCCACCTGGATGGCATTTTTGACCCTGAATAGTCCCAGACACCAGAGGGGGACTTAGGAAATGTTGAGAAGTCTCTCCAAAATGCAGGGCCCCCTAAGGGACAGGTTTAAGGACAGTATTATCCACAACAACCTCTGTAGTGTCATTCCTAAAGGGGGACACAATCAATGCAGTAAACTGTGGACTATGAGTGAGATAATAGCAAATGCCCACATCTAGACTTCTAAAGTACCACCAGTGTTAATAAGGGTGATGGTGGGCAGAGTGTCAGTGTAGGGTTCCTGGAATGGGAACTCAGAGATGCAGATTCGAGTGCAGGGTGTGCTCACAACATCAGCAAGTGTAGGTGGAGGAATGATGATGAGTGGATCAGGTTTGGACAGAGAGAAGAACTGAACCAAGACCATAGATGATCCCAAGGGGAACCCCAGGGCTTGGACAACCCTTGAAATTTATCCCAAATAGAGGCAAGGTGGATGGATCCTCAGCCCCTCCTCTATCCATCAGACCAGGCTTGGGAGGAGGAGCAAGCTTGAAGGAATTGATTCTCTTCATCTGAGAACAGTTTCTGATGAGATTCTACTGAGTGAACAAGCACCTTCCCAGACTTTACAGGAAAGAGTGTTTCAGTCTTGAGGTGGGGAGGAGGGAGTTATTTGGTCATCACAAGAACACTGTGAAATAGGGATTTCTTGTCATGAATGAATGATGAGCCATGGTTATTAAGATGGTCCACAAACAGACTTGTTAACGATAGTCTAAGAATCTCCAAGCTTTTCTTGTTGAATTAAATAGAATTCGATGTCTTTGAGAAGTGTGTGTGTGTGTGTGTGTGTGTTTAGCAGAAATGGAATCAACATAATGTATCCCTAAGGGAAGAGAGAAGAGAAAGAGAGAGAGAGAGAGAGAGAGAGAGAGAGAGAGAGAGAGAGAGAGAGGTTTTAAGAAATTGGCTTATTC
The DNA here is from genome assembly GCF_000247695.1 of Heterocephalus glaber. The sequence continues at coordinate 17,061,335 of NW_004624761.1, forward strand.
AATAGTGAAGGTGAGCAAGTCCAAAGTCGTCAGTGTGGGCTGGCAGGTTGGAGACCCAAGGAACAGTTCCAATCCAAGGGCATCTGCTGGCAGAATTACTGTTTGATCTAAAGGAGATCAGTCTTTTTCTATTAATGTCTTCAACTGGTTGAATATGGCCCATCACACCCTATGAAGGATAATCTGTTTTACTAAAAATGTGCTGATTAAAATGTTAATATCATCTTAAAATAGATTCACAGGAATACCTAGCATTATACCAACCAAACATCTGGGTGCTATGGCCTAGCCAAGTCGACATATAAAATTAGTGTATGTGGCTGTATATGTGAGAGGGAAGGGGAAGCATTAGGCTCCTCAAAAACAGGAAGAAGGAGTCTCTCTATCACTTTTCTCTCCAACCTCTTTGCTTTTCTCAACCAAGCATATCATACTCACATGCACCATAGCCCTCTAAGCACTGGGCAGCCTGTCACAGGGGCACGACTTCCCCAGGGAGGCTGGCCTTTGCAGGTGAAGCAGAGTGTGGCTCCATCAGGCCTTTGCCAAGCACCAGTCAAGTCAGGCAACTATACCTGCAGGGATGCTCACTTTGCCAGGATTATGCTTGGCTGGCGCGTCTCAGGGATGATGAGAAGCAGCTTAGATATTGTCTCCTACCTCCTCCACCTAATATGGAGCTACATCCAAACTCTTCCCAAATCCATATACAAAGAGTATTTTCATATTTCCCTTTTTCATTTCTGTGGATGCCTCAAACCTCCTGTTTGATCACTTATTTGGGACAAAATAAAGACCTAACAGTAATAATTTTTTTCACATGAAGAGGTAACTTTCCCTGGGAGAACCATCCAATTAACTTTGATATTTAGCCTACCTTTCCACTTTAATCACACCCTGAATATGGCTTTTGATTAGTAATACACAGAAGCCTTTAGGTAATCACGTGTATTTCTTATACACAGAAAAATGCTTACAGATCTTTTCAGCTAGAGCAATTGTGTGTAGCTTATTATTTTAGAATATCTTAGAGCTCTTTTTTCTTTGAACACTCCCTATTTATTAAGCCCAGGACTGGACTAGGGAAGAGAAAATGGAGATCTATAGTTCAGTGAAAAATTAGTAATGTTTCCTCCTCCTGGAGACAGGTGTACTTTTGTGCAGGGTGTTCTGTGTGTGAGGAGTCTTTCCTACACAATCACTTATCTTTGTGTTATGATGTACTTTTGTTCCTTTTTAAGGCATTGAAAAGTTCTTTGACTCTAAAGAAATGTACTTCTGACTCTCTCCCTTTATTGCTCTTGTTAAATAAAAGATATAAATTTAAAGAAATTCTGAAAGTGATATTTAAGATTGTATCAATCATATTGTTGTGGTCTGAATGCTTGTATCCCTTCAAAATGTATGTATAGATATGTAATCATCATCGTGGTGGTATTAGGAGGTGGTGCTTTGGGGAGGTGGTGAGGTCACGAGAGCCAAGGTCTCATGAGTGGGATTAGTGGCTTATAACAGAGCCCAAGGGAAATGGTTGCCCCTTCTACCATGTGAGGATGCATGAAGTGGGCATCATCCATAAACCCTCCCTAGACACTGAATGTGGCAAAGCTTTGATGGTGGGTGTCCCAGACTCCAGAATCACTGGAAATTAGTTTCTGTTGTTTATGAGTCACCCAGTTAGTGGTATTTTGTATATAGCAGCCTGAATGGACTGAGACACATATACACATAATAATGAAAAATCTCTTCAAACCTACCTTCCAATTTTTGTTTTGAAACTAAGTGAATTTTTGGAAAAGTCTACCTTTTCTGCTCCTTACCTAGTTCCACCCAATCCCCCTCTCACTTGGCAATAGAAAGTTTTTCTAATATGTTCTATTGTTTCTATTGAAGTGATGATAGTGTGTGTGTGTGTGTGTGTGTGTGTGTGTGTGTCTGTGGATGTGCGTGTAGTGCCTATTGGGAAGGTATGAAGAAGGGATAACTGGAGAATACCTCTCACTCTACTTGCCTGCCTCCACTCTGCCTTCCATTGGGTAACTGACCAGAGCAGGTAGTGTATTACCTGCAGTTTCTCCATGTCCATACTACATAACTCATGCTGCTTACTTTGGCACTGGGGAGGCAGGATGATGTCCCCATTGCTTTGCTGACCTGCCTATGGCAGGCATTGTGGTTGCTCTCCCCCAACTTCTTCCAATTCTTTGTTCCCTTGTCAGTCTCTCACTACAGAAGCTAAAAAGATCAGATGCTCATTTTCCCAGCATTCTCCCTGCCTCTTCCAGTTCCAGCTAGGATGGCTCTGTCATTCATTTCTGGTCAATTCCACATAAGGGAAAGTTGGCCGGCAGAGACTCCTGGGAAGCATTTCCCTCTCTGATGAAAGGAGAGAACACACAAGAAAAGAGCCCTGGTGTTCTCTCCTGCTTCTGATGTGACACAAGAAGACATGACACTTGGAGCAGTTACAGCCATTTTGCAACCATGAGACATCCAGATAAAAAGCCAACATTCTGGGATAGGTGAGGTAGAAGAATGAGAACAGACTTGGTGGAAATAGCAGTGCATATCTGGGACCACCCACCTATGATTTTTCCATTAAGTAAACAACATGTCCTTTTTTTTAAAAGTTTTTTTTAAAAGAAGAAATTTGTAGCCAAAATAAATTCTGACTCATGCACAAGCCAGGTATCTGGTTCAATGAGACTGTATAAATAAATAGATCCATATAGATTATACATACCCATATATATGATGATTAAATAAGAGAGTTAATAAATGAGACTCTCATCTCTACCACTTCTGCATGCATTCTGGCTGTACCTGACTGTTAACAAGGCCTAATCTAGAAGACTAGAAGGCTGGACTGGGATGGCTTGATGGCTTTTTTTAATCTACTTGGCTGATGGTAGATGCTGAGAAGGGTCAAACATCTGAGGGCTGGAACAGCTGGCTGTTCTTGAGCATCTTTTTCTATATATTCTCTTTTATATAGTCTCTTTATTCTCTCACTATATATTCTCTTTTCTCCTCTTATTCCTTCTAGGATTGAAACTTCAAAATGGTGGTGGTGGTAGGGAGAAACCCAAGAGGAATTGGTATTCTTTGTATGATCTCAGGAGTCATGTAGCTTCACTTCTATCATATTGTATTGGTCAGAGTGGTCACCAGCCTACCTTGGTTTTAGGGGAGGGGAAGTATATCCCTCCTTGATGAAGGGTGGAAACTTCTAGAAAAACAAGTGTACTGGATAAGTGTTTCCGATGGTCCATGTGTTTTAGGCTTGCTCCCCAGGGTGGAGCTATTGGGAAGTACTCGAGTCTTTAGGAGATGAGGCCTAGTGAGAGGTCCTTAGGTCCCTGGATTATGGCTTTAAAGGTGATCATGACTCCCTGTTATCCTTCTCTTCTTTGTCCCTCCTTGGCTATGAAGTGATTGGTTTTGCTCTGCCACATCCTCCTGCCATGATGTGCTGCCTTGCCATAGGCCCAAAACAATGAGGCCAAAAAACCATGGACTGAAACCTCCAAACCATGAACCAATATAAATCATTTTCCTTATAAATTGATTATTTCAGGGTTTTTTTTTTTTTGAGACAAGGTCTTGATATGTAGTTCAGGTTGGCCTTGAACTCACAGTGTGGCCCAGGCTGGGCCTCAAACTCACAGCATCCTCCTGCCTCAGTCTCCCGAGTGCTGGGATTACAGGTATGTGCCACCATGCCTGTTTTTTTTTTTTTTGTACCACGAATCAAACTCAGGACCTTGAGCTTGCCAGGCAGGCATGGGTGTCACTGAGTTACATCCCCGGCCCCTTTTCTTAAAGTAATACAAAACTGACTCATACAATGTGGAACTGAAGTATTACTATGACCACTTTTGAAAAAAAAATCCCATTTGCTACAGTGCCTTATATATACCTCTGTTATAATATTGAGCATTTTGATATAATTAGTCTCTTTCATGTCTCTCTGATAAAGGATGCGAGTATATCGAGGTTTTGGATTGTGATTTTTATTTTGGTGGTACCAGAACCTTTGTTCTGAGCTACATTTCCAGCCCTTTGTAAACTTTTTATTTTGAGACTAGGTCTTGTTAAATTGCTAAGTTCAGGTGGGGTTTGAACGTGTGAACCTCCTGCTTCAGCCTCCCAGAGTGCTGGGATTACAGGCATATGCCATCATGCCCAGTTTTGAATTGTATTTTATCCATGTTAGTACAAGTAGTATATTTCTGAGGATTGCCTTAACCTCTCTGGGTCCTATTTGTGTGTGGGGGAAGTATCAGAAGTGGAAAGATTTTTGACCTTTGTCACGGTCATGGCCAACTCTAGCATTGAGTCTGCAACTCTTTAGTGGAATGAAAATAAAAGGTCAAGCTGGTATATACGCTGGCTAGGATTTGCTTTCCTGCCTCTCAAGCTCATAGTATTGCTGTCTTCTAGAAATTTCAGCCATGATTAAATGTTCTAACCTGTGCCGTCCTGGGTCACATGTAGCTATTGAGCACTTGGAATGAAGCTAATGTGACCAAGGAAGTGAATTTCATGTTTTGTTTGATTCACTGAATTTTAGTTTAATTTTAAACAGCCTAATGGCTACTTTATCGGGCAGCTCAGGTCTTGAGGATCAAATTTAGCAATTCTATCCTTTTGCAAGACCAATTACTACTTGCTTTTCTTTCTTCAGCAAAAGAAAGCCACAAAGGTTTTTTTGTGTCCCTTCAACCCTCCACCAAAATACTCCTTTAAATTCCAGAGACAGCTCTTAATTGCTGGTTTCAGCAACTTTCTCCTCCTGCCTTCATTTTTTGGGGGGGTGGTGGTGCTGGTTGTTTTGCTATATAATACCCCCCCTTGTTTTCTACCTAGAAAAATAGTTCCTTATGTCTAATCTGTATCACATACACTAATGTAATCATCTGTGTTGAAAGGTTGTAGATATTACGTAAGTCAGTTACCATTTTCATACACTTTAATTAAGCCCTCTTTTAAACATTCCTGCTGTTGACTGTGTTCATTAAGAACCTTTAATCTGGCCTCTGCAGCTCCCTTGTTTAATTCCAGTTGTCATTCTCTGTATGCTTCCTGTTTGGCATGTCCTGCTTTTTATTAAACTGTCAGCAGAATGTTCTTGCTTTTATGTGGCTTGTGAAGAGTAATGAGCTTTGTCTTTTTTGTAGTTTCAAAAGGGGGTGGTGATCATCTTAACTTTATTGGCAAAAGCATGTATTCACTTTGTAACCCTGTTTGACCAATTTGGAGAGTGAGAACAAATATGTTTTCTTCCCTAAGCCCAGAGTGGCTGCCAGGCAAGAATTCAGGAAGCATGACTAGGGTTTCAGAGCATTAACATTTATTTGAAAGGCGAACTTTATTTTCATAAAAATAAGTGTGAAATTGGAACACAGAGTGCCCTGGGGATCTAGGTTTTGCAGCAAGGACACTTAGACTGCTCTAGAAAGAAGCCACAGACTGCCTGGGGCATTTATAGAAAATCATTGGATGATGAGGAGAGTGTAATATAGTGTCATAGCCGTATTTAACCCAGTGAAGAGCACCTGTATGCATGAATGGATAGAGGGAGAAAGAATTTGATCTAGCATTTAATTCATTCTTGTACCCCCCCATCACTCATTCAGTTCCTTTTATAACTATTTTATAACTATTCAGTACCTTTTATAAGCCAGGCACTATACCAGTGAACAAAAGTGGAGTTAAAATTTTGGAATAGAATAAGGGTGGGGGAGAAAGACAACAAATAAGAGCCAACAAAGTAAATTATAGTGCATTTGTAAGTAACACATGCTATGAAATAAGAAAACATAGGGCAGAGTAAGGGATATGCAAAGGCTGCAATTTCAATTGCAATTTTAAATACGATGGTCACTTTGGGATTCAGTGAAATGATATTTGAGCAAAGCCCTTAACTGTAAGGCCAGGTTAACATCTAGAGCAATGCCATTCACAAAGAGAGTGCTCAGGAAATATGGGCTGAATGCACAGACAAGAGTAAACTCTATTCATCCTTCCACTTGTGTTTTCAGATGAGCTTGAGATGAGGTGTGAGAATCTGCTTGAGATTTGATTATCACTCCATAATGAATGTTTCCAGTGTTAAGATTTTTCATCCGTCTCAACACCTAATGATAAGTCAACAATTTCATCAGATGTCTAATTGAAGTTTTAGGGAAGTGTTTTGTAGCCAGAGGGGAAAAATTGGTCTTACTGAATTTACTGAAACATATTTATACATGATTATTATCTCAGACTGGTACTTTTTCAATGTATGCAAAAGTAAATCCTGCAAAATATGTGTCTCTGCATTGAGCTAACATTGCCTATGTGGATTGATGGAACCAGGGGGAGGGCTGTGGAGATTTGCAGCCGGGAGTTAGAAAAGCCAAGCATCCCTAGCTTCATAATTTTGCCTGGGGCCAACCCTGTGGGAGAGTTTTAATAATGAACATTCTCCATGGCTCTAAAATTATTTAATTTCATGGTGATTTTACAACTCCCGTCTTAACACTGGAGGCACAATGAAAGTAGATCATTTGTTTGAGATCCTGCAGTGGGAAAATACTAAGGCCAGGAAAAAGTTTCATGTTTGTCAGAGACTTAGTTCCCTTGTTAGAGTCAAATGGACTGAGTTTAGAGTTAATTAAATAATTCATTCACTTATTTGAAAAATATAATTCAGCTCTATGGGTTGGCAGCTTCCAAGATAGCTCCTGAAGAGCCTTACTTCCTGGTTTCCATGTTCTTGTATAATTCCTTTCTATAATCAGCAGTGTTGACTTGGGTATGAAATAGGATATTGTCAAAGTGACAGGCTGTGACCTATGAGATCAAAGCTTTCACTTGGTTCTCTTAGGGCACTTGCACTGGGAGAAACAGCTATGATGTCTTGAGCAGTCCCCTGGAGAGAGCCAAGTGGTGAATTGCAACCTCCTGCCAGCACTGGGCACCATCTAGGCAGCCATGGGTGTAAGCTGTATTGGAAGTGACTCTTCCAGGTAAGCTGCTCCCAAATTTCGTATAGAAGCTATGAGATAATGTTTATTATTGAGCTGTTTTTACTCATGACACTTCTGACTGAAAACGAGTTGGGGTTTTCTACAACAACAACCAATTCTCTGATTGACCAGATACCCACTGGATGTTCAATTCAATTTGATTCAATTCAGTTCAATTTTAGAACTATCTGGAGTTAGTGCAGACCCTACAAGTTGAAGGTTCAGTGTCACAAAGCTGCTCCTTTCTTCAGATGTCAGTCACAAATCTTGGCCTAATTCTGAGTAACCAACTATAAACTGCCTTTTCAGACTCAATCAGTTTCTAGAATGGCTCACAGAAATGGCTCACATTTCACTACACTTGCTGGTTTATTATAACAGCCAAATGGAAGAGATGCAGAGGGAAAGGTATGGGGAGCAGGGTACATGGAATGTCCATTCCTTCCATGGGCCACCCTCCCAGAACATCGATGTGGAGACGCTCTAGACTCTGTTGTACTATAGGGATGCCGAGGCGGGTTTTATTACATAGGCCATAGATCAAATCACTGGCCAATGGCCCCAGGAGACCGGAGGTGGGAGGGTGGGGAGAAAGTTCCACTCCTTTAACCATACTGTGTGCTTTCTGGTGACCAGCCCTCATCCAAAATGTGTCTAGGGCTCCCCACCCCCGGTCATCTCATTAGCATACAAAATGACTCTTTTTACCATCCAAGGGTTTTAGGAGCTATGTGACAGAAATCAGGGACAAAGACTACTATAATCATATATTTCCCATTACACACAGTTGTTTTAAGGCTCTAAACTCTGAGCTAATATTTAACTTAATAAATACTTGATAACTAATCCAGATGTTGGTACAAAGGAGAGCTGACAAAAATTTGAAAATGTGGATTTGGAATGGGGTGGTGGGTAGAACTTTGAATATTAGTGAAAAGCTAAAGAATAAAGAATACTTGAGACATCTAAAATCAAGCTCTACTGACATTTGGTTGCAACTTCATCTTTTAAGAGAAAAATTGTCAGTGAACCCCAGACGACAGCTCCTTTCTCAGTCACTCATAAAATTGTTCTCCAGCTGGCCTTGAATTGTCCTGGTTCTCCCCCTTTCCTTACTTGTAGTTCTCAAAATAACTAGACTGCAACATCCTGAGATGGGACGGGTATGGGGCTGGCCAAAGGAGCTGGTTTTGTCCCAGTCCCCACTAGAAATAAGATGGCTTTCAAGGCTTTGACTCAGCAAGTCACATTGTCCCTAAGTACAAAGTCCAGGCTAGGCTGCTTTCCAGGTTTCTCAGCTGTAGTGCAAGTGGGCATGTGCAATTGAGACTGTACACCCTAGGTAGCTTTTCTGAGCCTTGGGGAACAAGCTAGCAAGAAATCTAGGGCTTCTGCTGTTTCTTGTTGCATCTCTGTAAGTAATAAACCCACTTCCAGTAACTGGTTATGTGTTGCTGTCTCATCAAATTCAGATAAATTGGTAACTAGGGCACAGTGAACCTCCTGCTTCACAACTCCTTGTTTGTATGAAAAAAACTGTCTTTGGTAGCTTTCAGGAACATTCTTAAAATGAATGATTCTTAAGTACCAGGAATGGTGTAAAAGCAGAAATCACTTTTGTCCTTTCTTTTGTATTCATTGGTTCAACAGCTACATATTGACCATATGCCATACACCAGGAATTGGAGACTTGGTGAACAAAGCAAATAAACTCCCTGTTCTCATGGAACATACTTTTTAGTGGAAGGAGATGGAGAATAAACAAACAAATGCCCGAGAATTTCAGAGGGTAATATAAGTGCTCTGAAGAAGCTACACCATGATAGACGTAATGCATATAAATAGCTTTCTTTGATCCCTGAGTACTCATTCATCTTACATCGCTACTAGCTTCTAGAATCTGACAATTTTGCCTATATTCCTTTTTTTCTTCCTACAATGTTTTTTGGCAGCCAGTTATGAATGAGAATTTTGACACCACAATCTGGAGATGAAACTCTTGAATTAGCTGGTTGTTACACAAGTGAAACATGCTCAAATTCAGATAGACAAACTTGCCTAGGTAATGAAGTGGGTGGGTGGGCATGGACTGAGGTCAATCACTCAGAGGACTTTGCAAGTAGCCTGTTGTGTAAAACTCCATGGTTATCCCAAAGGTCCCCTTGCTTAAAGAAATTAAAATGTATTCATTTCCCTCCTTTTTTATATACCTTAATTAAAAAAAATTAATTTACTTTGTTTTGATGCATTTTAGCTTTCAAAAAATGTATAATAACTGTACATATTCATGGGATATTGTGTGATAATTTGATACATGTGTATAATGTATAATATTCAAATTAACTTTTCCATCTTCTTAAACATTTATCACTTCTTTGTGTTGGGAACCTTTATACATCACTATTCTAGTTCTTTATGAAATATAAAAGAAATGATCATGAACTGTAATCCCCCTACTGTGCTGTAGAACTTAGAAGTAATTCCTCCTAACTGTATTGTTAGCATGCCCTAACTTTCATTTATACCCCTGCCCCACATTTGAATGCCTGTTAGTGTAGCGTACTCGTGTTTAGTTTGATGGCAAGGTGAAAAGATTCCACAGAGTAAAATAGATGTTTAAAAATGTAACTGGATCCTGAATGCTGTGTATTATGAAATTGTGGCTATGGTGTGGGCCATTTTGATCAACAACAGAAAAAAAGAAAGGGCTCTGTCACATACCAGGCATGCCCTGCACAGCAAATTTAATTCATGCTGGGCATTGACTGCTTCCTGGGATTAGTCCATGCATGCATGGATGGACGATAGCATTTATTCTGTTTGGAACCCTCACTTCAAGAGTCCTGCCTCCTGCTCCACCAAATGTCGACAATCTCTGTGATATATGGGTAAACAAACAACAAACACTTACAACAGTATGCATAGTATATGTGCTACCGAAATGAGCACCACAACAGTATGTATAGTAAGTTACTATGTGCGTACAATGGGAGAAAATATTTATACATAGCCATTCCTTCATTATTAATGCTAGGTGTTCTGAACATAGAATTAAACAAAACAGATGAAATATTATCCTCAGTAAATTTTTATACCAATGATGAAACAAAATTCATTTATTTTGGAACAGGGCTATTTGGAGAATGTTGAATTATCTATGAGAGGTAAATAAAGGAAACTTGAATAAACTGGATGGACAGGGAGAGGATCTTGGAGAGTCAATGAAATAAAAGGTAGTAATAGTACTTTTACAAGTGTACATCACTTAAAGTAATTGTATTGAGAAAACAGTTTAAGCTCTCTTAAACAACTAACAGCAGGGCTGGTGGGGGGAGGAGGGTTGGAATGAAGGGCAGGAATTTGGTGGATTTCCCCCAGTTTGAAGGAGTTCAACAGCTAATCCTAAGGAAGGTAGATGTGGACTCCTGCTGTGACATTAATGAGACTCAGCTCTCTACTCCTAGTTTCTGGCTCTACATTTGAGTTTCTCAGAGATAAAATCATTACATTATGACTTGAAGGAAGACTGGCTCAATTGCTCAAGAGCTGTGTTTCTCCATTTCTTCACAAAACAGTAAGACTCACTTTCTTCCATGTAGGAGGAAGGGATAAGGTAGGATGCACTGGACATCTTTGAATGCGTTCTCTCACCACCCCCTTTTCACTTAACCAAAGGAGCACAGAATGACCCTCATACCTGCCTTCCCCCCGACTCCCAGGTTCCTTGGCAGAGTCTGAAGAGTTGAAGGAAAATGCTCACAATGGGGCTCAAATATTTTCAAAACTTTCAAATTCATATGCTTAAGTCTTGTCTCTCCCTTCTCAACTCAGAATATTACTTTATTTGGAAACAGAGTCATTAAGCAGGTAATCAATTTAGGTCATTAGGGTTGGCACTAATTCAATATGACTGGTGTCCTTATGAAAAGGATTTAGATGCAAACCTACATTAGAGGACAACAGGTGAGGGTGAAGGCAGAGGTTGAGTGGTGAAACTACAACCCAGGGACACCAGAGATTGCTAGCAAACCATCAGAAGCTAGAAGAGAGGTGTGGAATAGATTCTACCTCATAAGGGACCAATCCTGTCAACACCTTGATCTCCCAGCCTCCAGGACTGTGAGAAAATAAACTTCCATTGTTGAAGCCATTCCGTTTGTGATATTTTATTATGGCCAGCCATCCTAGCTAAATAATCTAGCATATAAACTGCTTAGGATAGAGTTTAGGATTGCTGCTATTATGCAGACCATTATTGACTTATATTGGGACATGGTAGGGATTATAGTAAGTAGTGGGTGAATGTCAATCACTATTTTAAGAACAAAAGACTCAGAGACTCAGACTTACAACTGTGCTTATCAGATTTATCCATGGAAGAAGAATCCGTAACTATTTTAGTCACTTTCTTGTCACTGGGACAAAATACCTGACACCTGCAACTTAAATAAGGAGAAGTTTATTTTGGCTCATAGTTTCAGAGGATTCAGTTCATGGTGAGCTCTAGTCCAGAAACAGCATGGCAAAAGAGCATGGTGGAGAAAGCTGCTCAAACCATGGCAGCTAGGAAGCAGAGAGAGAAGGGATGAACCAGTGGCAAGAACACACCCTTCTAAGTCACACTCCCAGTGACCGATCTCTTTAGACCTAGTGACTCATCTCTTTAGACCTGGCCATATCTCCTAACACACTTTAGCTATGAACTCACCAATGGATTAGTCCACGGATGAATATAATGCTTTTAATATCCAATCATCTCCCGAAATCCCACTTCTGAACACACAAGACATTTGGGGGACATTTTAGATATAAACCATAACAATAACCAAAGGGAAAACTTGGTTTCTGTTTAGACTGGATGTTGATTTTGCTGGAATGCACGAGACCAGGTCAAGGTGTACCTGCAGCTCTGCTCACCATTCAGTGAGAAGCTCTCAGCCTCAGGGTCCCTGCTATAATTGTGGGGTTGTGGGAAACAGAAATAGCAGCCACTGGGGTATGGACAGAGGTGTGAACACACCTGGGCCCTGCAGCTCTGTGCTGGTTGGTCATTCTAAAGGCTGCGGAGGAGTGGAATACCCTATACCCAACAAGGATACTGATTTAAGCCTCCATTTGTGCTGTGGAGGGAGGTGGCACAGGTGGGTCCCTCTCTTAACCTTCTTTCTGTTGCCTTCTTTGGCCTTGATTTTGTTCTCCATCTTGATGTTGTATTGGAAACTGCAGTTCTTTCCTGAACACATAAGAGCAACTCGAAATCCTGAGAGCTGATTTCAGTTTTGCCTGTTGTCAAGAAAGAGCAATCTGCTTGCCAAGGTCTACTTCGCCCTCAGTTAACAACACATTGTGATTACAGTCTGCCTTTCCTACCACCTCCTATGAAAAAGAAGGGCAGGTTTATGAAAATTGCCTCTGGTGTTTTTAGCAACTGGGGGAGAAAAATACTCATTTGTTCTCAGGAGGCTTGTTGAGATCTTACATGTCCTCCTGGGTCACAGAGCCTGAGTTCTCCTGGGGAGAGAAGAGGACAGTACCTTCCATCAGACTCCCTTGGCTTTGGCCTGATTGAGTTCCTTTATTTCACTGTTTAAAAATTCGGACACAATTTACAACAGCAGTCCTTAGGGGATCTGAGGAGGGGAGATTGAGCTAAACATATGTAATTTTGAAACAAGACGGCTCCTTCCATTAAAATCTATCAGCCCATTATATTCTGTTTGTGTAAAATATTTCCTCAGATGTTCTGGGTGAGCCCTGATGTCTGTGCAGGTGTCCTGAAGATCCTACAAGGTTCTGTACAAACCCACTGTTCAATTCTGCACCGTTGGTACAGTAGCTACTGGCAGCATGCAGCTACCGAGCACTTGAAATCCAAGCTGAAATGCTGTGCAAGAGCAAAATACACGCCAGATTTCAAAGCCTTGGAATAGAACAGGATGCAAAAATCTCATTAATAATTTTTATCAATTACTTGGTTAAATGATAACAGTTTTGATATATGGGTCAACTAATTTTCTTAAATATTATTACTGTTTTAATTTCACCTGTTCTTAAAAATTTTTTTTCTAGTAGCCACTTTATAATTTCACCTATGACTTGCATTTGTGACACACATTGTATTTCTACTGCACAACACTTGTCCACATTATTTATACAAGTGTTTCTTCTTAAAGGGTACTTTGCTGATTTTTCTAAGTTGTTTTCCAATGAAAAGTTTAGTCCTGCTTTCTAGAAATCGACAACCAATACCTCATCAGATATTTTCTCTCTCTTTGAAGGATTTTTGTGCTTGGTTCAGATAGCTTAGCAATTTGCTTCCAAGTATTAAGATATATAATTGAGTCTCTTTGCTCCCATTAATCTATTCATCTTTAAACCACAGGGCTGGATATATCCATAGGCTCCTTCTGGTTTTAGAATTTTACAATTCTGTTTTAAATTTGTGGTCTGAGAAAAAGAGAAAAATGTAGATTAATTTGGGAGACTCATGACATTTGAGGTAAGATAAAATTTTCCAAGGATAAAATCTCTTTAACCAGTCTTACTCCTCTGAGCTAGAAGCCTGGACTCACAGCCCTAGAGACAGAACATGCAAGAGAGGGAAATGCTGCCTCCTACTGGGATAATGTAGAATAGCCATTGTAAGGAGAGGTCTCCCTACCCAGTGCTGATCACAGCTATTAAGGGCAGCACTAGCTCAGACAGCAGACACAAAGTGTGTGTGTGTGTGTGTGTGTGTGTGTGTGTGTGTGTGTGTGATAAGTGTCTAACATTTGATTCAAATGGGAGCTGACTACTCCCTTCTGCTTACAGTGGTTGTTCTAAGGGTGTCTGTGGTTTGGGCTGTTGAAGCTGCATAAATGTAAGCACAGGAGCTGTACCCCTCCTGGTTCAAACTTGGAGAGACAGCAGGCCTGCCAGGAGGTGCCTGACAAGCAGTGAGAAGCCAACTCAAGGGGCTGGAAGGTTAGCTTAGTCTAGGCCAAACTGGATTTCTGCTCCTTTCAAATCCTGACCAATGTCATTTATGAGAGGTCACCACATAAAACATTTATTACAATAAAAGACAAAATGCCATTAATCCCTTGAAATACTCAAAGTACTCTCCCTTGCTTTGAGGATTCTCATCCCACCATTCTTGGCAATGTGTCTTTTACTATAATACATTTTAAAAAACATAAATATTCACTGTAGTTTTCAATCACCCCTTATATAAAGTATTCTCTCTGGGAAGATGAGCTGACTTTCCGAGGAGCTCAAAATGATCAGTAATATAAATAGAATGGACACAGATCATTTTCTGTCAAAACATAGTATATTTCTAAGAAAGGGAATCTGAGGGATGCAGGAAGCCACAGACCTGGTGCCAGAAAAAAGTGTGAAGGAGTCCGTGTGTCACTAATACTCTCATTCCTCGGGTCCCCACCTCGCTGTTCTCCAAGGCTCATCATAGCTGTGCTGCTGTTTACATTGTTTTGCTTCTCATCTCATCTTTCCAACACACAACACAGGGTACAAATGAACTTATTCACTGCTCGAACACATACGCCCCCCCCCCCTTGGTTCCAAGGGATACATTTATTTACCTCCCTTCATGTAAAACAAATATTGCTGGCTTATGGGTGGAAATGAGGAACACAGGATCTCAAGTTTATTGCTAGGACTCTAGGGAATGGAGGGAAAGGCAGTAATCTGCAGGGAAGAGTGATAACAACAAACACCAAAGAACCCAGACGGAATAATGCCTCCTGGAAGGTCATTCAGTAGTGCTACTGTCCTGAAACAGTTATCTTGTTGCCTGTGCCTTCTCTGATCTTTCCTGTCTTAGAGCTGGAATGTATCGATCTTCAGTGGTCAGTTACTATGGAGCTCATCTCCTTTCTGCCTGTATTAGTTAGCTTTCCTGTCACTGGGATGCAGTACCCAATATCTGCAATTTAAAGAAGGAGAAGTTTATTTTGGCTCATGGTTTCAGAGGATTTGGTCCGTGGTTGCTGGCTTCAAGGCAGAAACGGCATGGCAGAAGGGCATGGTGGAAGACATCTGTTCACCTCATAGCAGCTGGGTTGGGGGGAGAAGAGAATGAACAAAGATGATAAAAATATACCCTTCCAGGTCATGCCTCTAGTGACCCACCCCTTCTGACCAGGCCTCACCTCCAAACACATGGGACTTTTAGAGGACATTTTATATCTAAACCACAACACTGCCATTATCTCTAACATACTATGAACAAAATATCATATTCGCTATTTAGTACATTTGTGAATTCTACCTCCTTAGAGCAGCTTCTGCTTACTCTAGTGTCACAATTCTTTCTTTTGACCATTTAATAATCTTTCCAATCCTTCCTACTTTTTCTCTATTTTTTTCTCTTTCCACCAACAGACTTGTTCCCTATATCTCCATTTCATATTCCTGAGAATTTCCTTATATTTCCATTTTATATGCTTGAGTAATAGAATTTGATGTCTTATTCACCATTTTTTCTTTCTTTTTTTTTTTTTCTTTTTTTTGTACCAGGGATCGAACTCTGGTCTTCGCGCTTATGCAGCAGGCGGCAAAACCATTGAGCTAAATCCCTGGCCCTCACCATTATTTCTTGTAGGGCAGAGATTTCTCACCAGGCTTCCTCAGAGCTGGCACCCTTGGCTTGCATGTTCATCTCAGGTTTAGTCAGCTGTGGCTCAGGGAAAGGGCATATGGCACAGTATGTGACCATATGTGCTCATGGAAAGGAAGTTCTCTGAGTGTAGCCCTTTATAAGGGGTTGAAGGGGTGCCATGTTCCAAGGATTTTCCTATCACAAGCACATCTGCCTCCAACTCTCACCCACAATGCTATTCTCCTATGCAGTGCTCATCTTGTTGGTCCAAGATCACATTTTGGAAGGTGCCACATGCTTTACTTGGTGGCCTTGTTTTTCTTTTTAATAGAGAATCAAAGATGGTTGTTTTTGCTTCCTTAATAAGAAAAGACCTTGGGAAATAAAGAAAGGTTTTATAGTGATATGTAACAACACATACATGTGATCCACCCTCAATGGCAAATGCAACGTGCCACTGATTCCTCCCTTAAAAGACTTTTGGGGGACTAAGAAGATATTTGAAAAGGAAACTCAGGTATCTATCCTAAACTTCCCTTTTTTAGTTACTACTGCTTATCCCCCAAATGCAAAGGCTTGTGCCCTGGAACAGCACTGCCTCTAGGGCCACTCTTCCTCCAGCCTTTTAATTTAATCCTTTAGTCCAAATTTAACAACTTTCTGCTAAACTATGCAGTTTTCAATCTTCTTTTCTCTTTGAATAGCTGCGCATGATTGTGCTATTCAGAATTTTCTCAGAATGTAATTGCTCCCTGCATACTTCAATGCCCTGGTTTCCATGGTCTCTGATGGAAATAACTTCAGGTAATTCTGGATCTGGGTAGTGTGAATGATGAGATCTGAGGAGAACTGAAATTGGGGGGAAATACCTTACATTTTCTTCCTTCTAATAGCATTTTTTTTTAATTTTTTTTTTTTTTTAGAAATGTAGACAACTTTCTGGGTCTTCTGCCAAGTCCCAAGTCCATCTCCTGCATGTGGATGGTGACCCTTACTCTGTTTGAATCCCAAGCTGTTTTCTAGTAAAACCCAAAGCCTCCGTGAGTTCCTACTGTGCTCAAGGAACTGTTATAGGTAGGCTCAAGATGATCAGGCCAGATGTTTTTGTTAAGGTAATTCTTCAATTCTTAATATGCTCAGGAATGTGTAATGGCTCAAACATGATAGAGGCTTGTTTCCCTCACCTATAGTTCACAATGTCTAATGGGTGGAGGTCTTATCCAAACAGCTAGATTTCTTCCTCTTGTAGCTCTGTTGTCTTCACTGTGTGGCTTCCCTTCTCTGTGGAGGACTAAGGGCTGCCTGTGGGTTTTTTGGTGGGCCAGGCCAGGAAGGACACACATCATTCTACTGAAATTGTACTGACTGATGCTCGGTCACATAATTGGCTCTAACTTCGAAGGATGCTGGGAGATGAGGTTCGTTATATGCCCAGGAAGAAGAAGAAATGAGAGTTGGTACACACACAGCAGTTTTTATTACAATAAATGAGATATTAGTTTTCACAGAGCTTTTGTCTATGATTTGAAGGAGTGAAGGATGGTTTAGAATCTGATAGCCTGATAATAGGAGGAACTAGTGAAACAACTTACTTCCCTGGCTTTGAATCCTCCTGGTAAACTGTTTACTAAGCAATTATCAATACTCACTTGGCTTCTAAAGATTGCTTATAAAGAAAGGATGCATTGAATTAGAAACCAAAGATCTTATTCAGTACTGGGTAGCATACTGGAACCAGAAGCCAGGTGTCCACAAGTTTATCTTATCACTTGGCCTAAATGATAGCCATAGCTGATGTTTCCAGATCCTTTCCTATATGCTAGGTGCTAATCTAAAGATCTTACACCTATAGATAAGACTCAGATTCTATAGGTAAGGGGGAAAGCAAAGAAATATACTAAGGTCTAAATAAAAAGTCTAACTGAATTTTGAGGTTATAGTCACATAGCGATGGAATTGTCCATACCAAGGCAGTTTGATTCCAGGACTGGGGTTCTAATTTGCATAGTGTATTTCCTTGTTAAATAAGTGATTCAGTTATAAACCACTGACATTGTGGTTTCTGCACCAGTCTCTTGTGAAATTTTTTTTTTTTTGGTATGGGCAATCCAACTCAGGATCTTGCGAGGCAGGCGTCGGAACCACTGAGCTAAATCCCCAGCCCTCTTGCAATTTAGTTAGGGTGAGGCCTGGTCTTCCAAACTTAGTTGCCCTGTGTGCATTGACAACACTGAATTTTAGGATATGCAAAGTAGAACTGCCTCTCTCTCAGCATGAGGAAAGTTTTTCCTGCTAGTGGAACAGTCTACTCCATGGCCCATCCCTCAATCTTTGATTTCTTGAAAGTTTCCTTTCTATTTACCTTAATAAAATGTGATTTTCAAACTAAAAGCTATGCAAAACTTTTTTTTTATTATAGATGCACCCTGCCTCTATTCCTTTCCTGAGGTCCTTAATGGTGGAAGGGAACTAAAGAAATTTAAAAATAACAAAAACTCTGAATTACTTTGCTATTTCCAAAAATTATGTTGTCATTCTGCGACTTCAAGCAAAATTCCAATTGTTTTTGCTTATAAAAAGGAAGCACAAAAAGTCAATATAACATTTTTCTCTATTTGTTAGCAAGCTTTGACTGTGTATTAGGCATGATACCAGATTCTGGGAATTTAAAGAAGAAAATGACGTAGGCTATGCAGGGAGAGGAAGATGAATTCTCATACATACTAAATTAATGTGTGGGGACAAATGTATTAAGAAAACATGCTGGGCGCCTAGAGGACAGAGCAACCAATTCTCTCTGGGGTGGTGGTTTAACTATGTTAAATTAAAAAGCCAGAACTCAGTTAAATAATAATAGTATTATTATGTATCTTTTTTGTTTACTTCTTAAACTAGTTTAAGTTTAACTTTAAGTTTTACTTCTTAAACTAGTTTACATTTCACATAAAATTTTTGTTCAGATGTTTCCTTTCCTTTATATTCAGAGGGTATCTTTGTAGTCCTTGGTTCATTTCATTTTTCAGTGCTGTAAGACCTTTCACATGCTAAGCATACACTTTACCACTGAGCCACACTCCCAGAATCCTTGGTTCATTTTTTAAAGATAGATTGAGTGGGGTGCTAGCAGATGAGTGGTTATGGGAAGGAGTTGGAGCATGAAGAGAAAGTCAGCAAATAGGCTGTTTGCCACATCCAGTGTTCTATACAAAGGACCATAACCAAAACAGCATCAGGCAGGGGCTTGGGCAGAGCTGGAGCCAGATGTTTCTGGACTCCAAGGTCTGGTAGGAGAGGGTGAGAGGTTATGGATGGCATCATGGTTTCTACCTTGGGGGATTGACCTAATTATGAGTTCTCAAGAAGATAACAGGTAAAACAGGCTAAAGGGAATGATGTTGGGTTCTGCTGGGTTCTTGCAGGACACCTGAAGTGATATATAAATACATTTTTGGGAATACAGATGAAGAAGAATAAGAGACAGAGAGTTCTGGGCACCATTAATATGTGTGCTGTGTATGGCGGGGGACAGTGAAAGTCATGGGCCTGGGTGAGATCCTCCTAGGTAGGTGAGCAAAGTGGTGAGAAGAAAAGAACTCTGATATTATGGGTGCATGTAGAGAAAGGAGAGCTGGCAGATGAAGCTAACAGGTGGTTGCAGACTTGGGATAATAACTAGGAGAGTGTAAGAATACTCACCATGTTACTAAGTGCTTATTATATGCCTGGCATTGTGCTAAATACTTTCTCATGCATTATATGATTTGATTATCATAACAATGAAATAGTTATGAGCTTGACATTATACCCATTTTACAAATAGGAAATAGAGGCTTAGAAAGAGTAACTCACCAAAGATCATACTGTTAGCCTGTTGCAGACCCAGGATTTGGGCCCATATATGTTTGCTCCAACACCTTTCTTCTTTCTCAACACCAGCTTTAGAGATGTCCTGGAATCTTGGAAATCAAACAGGGTTGGAGTTTGAGCAGTCAGGGGGTGGGTGCTGAAGTCTGTGGTGGGAGAACAGATTTGCCTGTGAAATTCAGTCTCAGGCTGATATCAACAGATGCGCAGGCCCTTTCTCAGGGTAATTGTGCAAAAGGATAAAGACCCCTCAAGTGAAGAGATCCCAAGAAATGCTTTAATTTGGAAAGAAATCTGAAGGCAGTTTGATCCCAGAAAGCTCAAGCACAAGAAAGACTGGAGGCAAGTGAAAGGTTAAATAAACTGGAGACTCTGACAATTGAAAACTGGAAATGTAATGATTTCCAGATTCTATTATTTGAGGCTGGCGATTTAGTTCAGTGGTTTCGCCGCCTGCTGTGCAAGCGCAAGGACCTAAGTTCGATCCCCGGTACAAAAAAAAAAAAAAAAAGGAAGCACATTCTATTATTTCAATGTGTCATAATCACAGCCAAGTGTCCCAGTGAATGCAAATCCAGATCTCTCTTTTCATTAATTCTCTAATTCAGAAAGATAATACATCCTCCTCTCAACATAAAAATACAGAAAAGTATAAAACATCTATTTCCTGAAGGTTACATTTTCTGAAATGATTCTTTATCTCTAGGCCAATAGTGACTATTACTAGTTACTGAATTTTTACTTGGTATAAGGAACAGCTGTATCACTTTATATATATATATATATACTATTTTAAGGACACATGAGCCCTAAAAGATAGGTGCACATTTTAGGTGTGTTCCACAAGTGAGGTCGGTCTGCCCTAGCATTTGTACTTAGCCTCTGCATCCTTACAGCCAGGTCTTCTGCAAAGCCCAGGAATCCTCTTGTGCTACTCACATGTTTTATTCAAGTTATGTTGCCTAGGTTATATTGGGAGACTTGCCTTTAAGAACTGTAATATACATGCATCAAAAGATTACATTTTATTCTCAATTCTTTCATGAGTCTTGGACTTGAGCCAATTCACAGATGTCTTTGTCTTAAAATTCTTAACATATTTTATTTTTAAAATGTTACTATATACTTTCTATGAAGGTGTAAAAAGCATGGTTGTACAATGTAAAGAAAAATACAGCATATGCATATCCACCACCCGCGCCAGGATCAGCACATCCCCAAAGTTCAGACCCTTCCTGGACCTAACTACTTTCCCTCCTTTGTCCTGGAGATGACCACTACCTTGAATTCTGTGTTAACTAAGCCTCTGCTTTTTAAAAATAGCTTCATCACCTATGGCTGTGTCCCTCAACAGAATACATTCTAGTTTGACACTGTCATATCTTAGATTGAATAGAATCAAACCTTCTTGCTTCCCATATGAAGTTCTTGAGATTTACCCATCTCTGCTTATGCTGTGGCTCCTTCCCTCTCGTGGGTGTGTGCTGAGGCACAGCTGGGCAATAATACCATTGTTTATCTAGTCATTCTCCTATCAGTGCACACTGGGGCTGTTTCCAGGTCTTGCTCTCTCTGGCAGTGGTGCTTTCGACATTCTGGTTGCAAAGATGCACAGGCACATGAGTTTTTTAGAGTGGAGTAGTCAAGGGGACAACTCCACTTTTCAATGTGCAATCTTTTGGTTTGCCTTATACAGGGATGTTACAAGACTTAAGCAGTACAATGTATGGTTTAAGCATGCCTGCCAACATTTTGTCTGGGTTCAGATCCTGGTAGCATCCATTAGCTGTGTGATCCTGGCCAACTGACCAAGCCACAGTCCTCTCCGAGCTACAGTGTCCAAAGTTGCCAAATGCAGTTAAAGAACAGGGCTTATTTCTTAGGGGACTGTATAAACTCATGCTTGTTAGGGAAATGAATAGCAGTATTCCAAGCTGAGAAAAAATTGGAGGAACATGTCTTTCCACCCCTGTGTTTCCAGGTGGAGGGAAGTGATATATCTAAAATGGAGTTCGGAAGAAGAAACTGAGCTCAATACCAATAATCCCTCTGTTTTGAAATAAGCTAAGCCACAGAGAGGTATGTTTTGGTCTGGTTTCTGAATACTTTAAGTTAAGGGGGATAAGCGACAGCCCTGTCCTTAGTGTAAAGGGTGCTGGCTGTGGATCCGATTCAGGGACCAAGGGTCACATGTTCACCTTGTGGGTCACATGGCCATGTTGTAAAGCCTCGTTCCATGGTTGATCAGTCAGTGCAAAGCTGGCCTGGTTTCCACTCATCTTTTGTGTCTGACCATGCAGTGGTTCCAAACTCTGGAAGAGGAAGAAAAGGGGATATTATTCATAGATGTCCTGAGACCTACACACAATTATGATAATAAAAGTGCTTTAGGAGCCTCCAAGTTTAAGGCCCAGACTGTCTCCTTCTATTTTTAAGCCAGACAGCTTTCTTGATGACAGGAGTGGACTCGAGCTATCCAGGTGGATTTTGAGAGCCAGGCTCCATCTGGAAATAATCACAAATATCTGAATCTAATCTTTGGAGTTAATCTGATCACATGAATAAAGTAGATGCATTCTTTTAGGTTGCCCATGCACGGGATGCTGATACAAGTGTTAAGGCTCACCAAGCTATCAGTACATCTAGCTTTTAGCAGGGAATACATCCTGGTGGGCTGACACCTTCCTGTTAGCCAGCAGCTAAGATCTGATTTTGCAGATCCTAAAGTCGTAGAAAGCAGTGTTTCACTGAGGGTCACAGAAGGCGGAGGGTGGAGTGCGTGCGTGCGTGCGTGTGTGTGTTATATGAAGGCAAACAGAAGATGCTGGACATTTTGAATATTTTTTGCTATTGAAAAAACATCACTGCTCTGAGTCTTTTACAAATAGCAGAACTCTGTAGAGTGACATGATTCAGACTTAGTATGGGGCTGGGGGACAGAAAGACAAGAAGACAAAGCAATGAGCAGAGAAACACAGATATAGAGACAGACAGACTGAGACAGATGACTGAGACAGACAGACATACAAAGACTGTGAGAGAAATAGTGAGAAACAAAGAGAGATAGAGATAAAGAGAGCAGAGAGAGAGTGACAGAAGACAAAGGAGAGAGAGAAAGAAGAGAAACAGAAGAAAGGAGAGAGAGGGAGAGAGAGAGAGAGAGGGAGAGAGAGAGGAGAGAGGGAGAGGGAGAGAGAGAAACCCTAGAGCTGGGTATACTTGACCATTTGTCAAGACTAATGAGTTGTTTTCAGAGACCAAAAAAATTTTTTTAAAAAAAAACACAGACATGAACTTGAGTTCTTAGCTGCGACCTAAGCTGCACCTCTCCCACTCTCTCCACCAGTGCTCAGGAGGAGAAGGTGGCGGGATGGTCCACACCAGCGGGAAGCACAGCTGCAGACTGGCAGCCATGTAGGGGCAGATCTTGTGGTACTGGCAGTTTTTCCTGCTCCTGGGCCAGGAACTGTGAGTCTCCTCTCTTCAGCTTTCAATCACATTTGTTTCAAGAACATGAAGGTATTATAGAAGAGCAGGACTACATCATATCAAGAGCTGTGAGTTTTGGATCTGCTATTAGCTGGCTGGTGATGGTGACGCTTTTTCAGTGATTTAAGTTTGTCACAGGACAAGGTCCAAGGAGATCCCCAAAGAAAAGATGGAGAACTTTGATTCTCTCCACCCATGGGACAGGTTGCAGTTTCTCTGACTTCTATCACAGAAGAATTTTCAGAACATCCCAGCAAAAGGCAGGGAAGAGATTTATTTAGGAAAGAGAAGTACGCAAGAGTGGAATGCGGGCATTCAAGAATGAGTGAGGTTCATTATTTTCTGGAACTGGGAATATTTATGTTTCTCTAGAGGTTGTGGAAACCTATGGAATTTGTGAGTCTAATAGAAATTTCAGTCTCGGTCTCAGTTTATGGGAAAAAGAAAAAGAATCCCCCCTGCCCTGGGGATAATGGCCCATTTTACAGATGAAAGGCATGAGCCCAGCTTTTTTTTTTTAAGGTGGATGATCTGAGCCTTCTTTGAATTCTCTCAATCTGTTCTTTTATCTAAGATTAGGATTCTGCCTTTTACTTTACCAACTAAGCTAGCACATGGACATACAGTATCCTTAAAGAATTTTGGGTATGTTGGGTTTAGACAGAAAGATGCATACACAAACCTAGGGAATACCAATATGGAGACCCTTGGGTAACTTAATGTGTCCTGTGTCCTGCAGTCTTCTTAAAATTATAATTTTTTAAAATTATGATTTTCCTTGTCTGCTTTTTACCTGTTTTTATTTCTTCTATCCTACTTTAATTGGTGCCTACCTCGCCTGTGTCACAGGGTGTGTGTAGCCAGGTTGCATCCTGTTAAGTTGACTTTTTTGGCCTAAAGCTGCCTCTGTATATATTAAGTTTGGCCTAAAGATTTCTCCATACAGGCCAGGGATTTAGCTCAGTGGTTTCGGTGCCTGCTGCGCCAACACAGGGTCCCGAGTTCGATCCCTGGTACAAAAAAAAATAAAAAGATTTATCCATACATAGTCAACTCCATAGTGAACTACTACAACCTAACTTGATGTGGAACAAGACTGTAACCTGCTCTAGTAACAAGTAGCCCAAAATCTCAGCCAGTCACAAGCATCCAAGGGTTTAAACAGATTTTTAATAAAACAAATGCCAACTGTAAGCAATCATACTGTTTCTTGGCCTGACTTCCTTTCTCTGAAGACCAGGTCTTTTTCTGTGGCTATAAATATAACCTGCTTACCTCGTGCAGTTGAATATTCTGAACCTTTTGGATCTGGACTGATGCCTGGTTCTAGAATGGCAAAGTCAATCAAATCTGCAAAACTGTATTTGCCTTGATTTCTCTTTCACTAGACCCAAGTGGCTGGTCTCCTGCCATTTTCTCTTCTCTCTGATATTGGAGTAGGCCTCTGGACCACTGGCTGTGCTGTGCTGTCAGTGTCAGTATCAGAGCACTGAGAACCCCCATCTGTTTCTGCGTCCAGCCTGCCTTTTGGGCCCCAACTTAGGACAGCAAAAGGGAGAGTGAGGTGAAAACCCCTTGCAGTGTGTAGCTAGGTTGGATAGGGAGACTGCCTTGGATGTTAAAATACTGAACTATTTTCCAGCCACTACCTAGGGCTCTTCAAATGTGCTTCTCCTGTCCCTTGATGGCCCTGCTACCCAGACTCTTAGCTCAGGCCTCCATGATCTAACAACCAAAGATTACTCCTCTGTAACATGGGCATAATAACCGGGTGACAAGAAGGTGAAATGAACGCTTATATTGCTCCATCGCATGATGTGTACATTCGTTTTATCTTTGTACAGGAGGAAATTGACATAAAACAGATTGTTTGACTTTCTCTGGGCAAATAGCTACATAGCAGAATTGGGATTTTAATACAGGTAGTTTGAATTCAGAACCTATACTCTGTTAGTTGAAATGAACTAAATCTGCACCACAACTCATCCCAGCCTGCTCCTCTAAATGACACAGATTTATTCTTTTATAGTTCTGGAACTCAAGATGTTGACAGAGCTGCATTCTTTCTGGAGGCTTTAGGGCAGATCTTGTTTCCTTGCCCTTTTCAGCTTGTAGAAGCAGTGGGCATCCTGTGACTTGCAGTCCCTTCTTCACATCATACCAACCTCTGCTTTTATCACCATGTCTCCTACCACTCACCCTAATTCTTCTGCTTCCCTCTTATAAGAACCTTGTCATGGCATTGGGCCCCCCTGGATTTTCTACGATGATCTTCCTGTCTCAAGAGACTTCACTGAATCACATCACCAAGGTCTCTTTTTCGATATCAACAGGTTTCAAAAATCAAGATGTGGATGTCTTTGATTTTGGTTGTGTGGGACATTATTCTGGTTACCACACTCATAAAGCTGCCTGGTTTCACTGGTCTGCTGGATAATGGGGTGATCCCTGTATGTGGGTGCTCTGACATCACATAGTGGTCTGCAAAATTCATATAGTAAGCTGGATGTGGTGGCATACCCTTGTAGTCCCAGCACTCTGGGAGGCTGAGGCAGGAGGTTGTAAATTTGAGCCTAAGTTTGCAAGTTTGTCAACTTAGGTCCTGTCTCAAAATTTTTAAAAAAGGGCTGAATTGTAGCTCAATATGAAGCCCTTGGCTTCAATCCCCAGTACTGTGAAAAAAAAAAGGACTGAAACAAAAAATAATACTTTTTAAAACACTTAAAAATATCAATTAAATGCCTAAGATGACTTATTATCCTATTTAATTTATTTTACTATCTGAATAACTCCTTGAGATGGATCTATTGTACAGATGAGGAAACTAAGACCTAGAGACTTATGGGACTCAGCCAAAGTCACCTAATTGGGAAGTGAGGGCTTTGTTAAGTTCTGGAGTCTGTATTCACAAGCTGTATTCTGTATATTCATAGATCATCCATTTTTATGTTGCATTTTGCAGTTCAGAGTGTTTTACCTTTTATTCACCTGATTGTCTCACACTTCAGAGATTTGGGCACTGGTAGTGTATCTACTTTATAGATGAAGAAACCGAGGCACAGTTTATTAAGTATTTTGCACAATGTCATACACAGGAAATGGGTGGAAAAGGTGGGACAGACATGAAATTAAATTTACAGCCCCCAGACTTTCATCACTCCTTTAAGAATACTAACACAAGAAAGGGGAGTTCTCAGTCACCATCATCATTTATCAGATGTGGAGATTTAATCAGGGGATGCCCTGGAGAGAATGCCGGGGACCAGATTCATTAGTTATGAGGCAGACCCAGGTCCCAAAGGCTTACCCTTTCCTGCCCAGAGTGTGGCCCATGACAGCAACACAGGCAGTTTGCCGGAACTGCGGGAGATTGTGACCTGCCATGGACCCACTGAATCTGAACCTGCATTTGCACAAGGTCCCCAAGTGAAAGATGTGTCCATCAAAAGCATTTGAAAGCGATTATATCCTGGATTGTAGGCCCCAAGCCATGGTCATTTAAACTTTTGCTCTAAAGGACTACTTATGCTTTTCTCTTTTACCTGCTGTTGAAATTGAATAGTGAATCCTCTCCTCTCAGGCCAGTGAAGCTGCATACATAGTTCTCAAATTTATTGTGTTTTAGAGTCATGAAGGACATTTGTTAGAAGCACACATTGCTTAACCCAGTTTTTGGAAGTCTTGATTTGATGCCTTTGCAGTTGGACCCAGAACTCTGCATTTTAGCAAGGACCGCCTGCTTTTCCCCTGCTCCTCTCCTCCTTGTAGAATTGTATGGTCATTGTCCTGGGATCATTTTTGGAGAATTGCATTAAAAATAATAATGCTATTTTTGACTGTGTTTGAAGACTTAAAATAAAAATTTGAGAAGGAGCAAAAGGTTAATAAAAGCAGGAAGCTAAAAAAGAAAAGAGTGCAGCATTGAGTGTTATGATTCTTCCTTTTTATTTTTACTTTTATTTTTTTCTTCCTTTTTATCAATGGGATCTATTGAAGGTTGTGATTACTGGCCCAGGAGACTGAGTCACCACCTTTGAGGTCAACTGTGTTCAAATCATCTCATCTTATACTTTTGTATTGGTACCAAAACAAAAGTTTTTTTGTTTTTTTTTTTAATAAAGAGAAGATTTTTAACTGGCCCAGTCTTGCAGATTGTTTCAAGTGTTTTCCTGGCCAGCTTGAATGGTAAATTATGGCTCTGATATTAACTTCAGCTATGATATCTAGAAAAAAAGGCCTTTCCACTAAGAAAAATGCATCTTGAGTTAGAATGTTGTTGCTTTGATGCAAAGTTAAACAGATTTTGCATTGGATTTATGAACAGCAAATTATTTCTGTTACTGAGATATTTTATTGATTTGAACTACACTTTAGGGCAACAAAAGACTCAATGCTTAGCATAATGTAAATGCAGATAAAAATATTCTACCTCCCCTTTGGTGAATTGTGTGTTAATCTTTTCTCAGATTTCACAGAGTCTGCCCTTGAAGTCCAAGTCCTGGAAGGGCTGCTGAGCTACAGCCTTGGTCCTCAGGGAGCTGGGCTATTATTTCTATGTTCCAGGACTCCAGGAAGGGAGCTGGGGCTATGATTATAGCCTTTATCCCTTTCTCTGTCTGTGTGAATAGAGAAAAATGATTGTTCTTCAAGTGACATTCTATTTGGAGCTCCTGAGACAGTAGAGGAGAAAGAAATAGCACAGGGTTGGTTGTACCCTGAGTTGAAGCTGATAATAATCAAGAAACTGGCATTTGGAAGATTCTTGTGCAGAGAGGAAAAGTACCCGAATGATACCAGCTCAGAGAAGATGCTCAGATGTGTGAAATGCCACATTACTGGGAACTCACACCTCTAAGCACCAACTTTTGTCTTTAAAGCATATTTGATGAAAATCTCCCTAAAAGTGATCACACATTTTCCAAGTTGTTTAAAAAGAGAATGTAGAAGATCACTTATTGTGAGAATAAGGAGGACTGATTGAAATCATGAGACCAATCCCAGTTTTTCAGCTGCAGCAGCTACCTAACCTATTCATGGTAGAACCAGGCTATCTGAAAAATACTTGGATAATTCTTTCTATTTCATCATCATGGCATTATTTTCTCTTTAAAGTCTTATTATTTTCTTGCATAATACTATTTTTAAAGTAAATTATAACCAAGGCAATGCATACAGCTTTACCCTTGAATACAAATGCAATTTTGTAGGAGGTCAGTGAGAGAACGCCGAGGATGAAAGTGAGATATCACTCAGAGTTAAAAGCTTCTTTCTGGCCAAGTTCATTTCTACTTTTCTGCACACTGGTTGTTGAAAAACCTGGACTTGATCTCGATGTATATGGCCCCCGTCCCCTCCATTCAGTTTTGTCCCAGTGGCTGCTCTTGTTCCTCTTTTGCCTGGAGCCAAGTTCCACTAAAGGTTTATCTTCCCAATGTCAGGATTTTGCTTCAGTGTTTTTGTAAGAAGCAGTGGCCTGATGTGGGAGGCACTTGTGTCAAAGCTGCATTGCCCACCAGAGCAGAAATGTGGCTAAATAGCACCAACAATTCCATTCAATTTGTTCTTCACAGAAATATATTCTGTTCTTCTCTTTCAGATTAGAGAAGATAAAAACTATTTTCCTGCTTCACATTTTCTAACCTAAAAGAGATTTCAAGAATGTTTTAAGGGCAGAGATCGTGCTACGTGTTTAATTGTTAACATGAAACAGCAGATTCTGAGAAAAATCAAGACTCTCAGAGCATTTGAAATGGGGTGATATTTTCCATTCCTTTATGATAGAATATATGGATTTTTTGAAAAGTGATTTCATAAACCTAATAATATGATGCCACGGCTATTTTAAAGACAATTCATGATCTATTACTGTGCTAAGCTATTAATTTCTACTCCTTTTTTTCATTATGGCTTTAAACATATTTGAGAGAAGTAAAAAAAAATGAGAACGGATTGTTTCCATCCATTTTGTTTCTTACTTAGAATCTATTTATTAACTTTTTTTTTTAGTGAGGTACAATACTGAAGTGCACAATGAAATAAAATGATATACTCAATTGATTTTTTACATATGTGTTAGCTCATGTAACTAACACTTACACAAGTTATAAAAATCTACGGCACCTCAGAAAATTCCCTCATTTTCTTTCCTATCTATACCTGGCCCCCTACTTAACCATTATTATAATGATTATTGTTACAATCCATTAGTTTTGCGTACTTGCAGGCCTCCTATTAATGGAATCACATGGTCTTTCTCTTTGTATCTAGCTTCTTTTGCTCCACGTGTCAATAGGATGCATTCGTACTGATATTTATATCAGTAGACTTTCCTTTTTGAAGTTGTGTGTAGCATTAAATTATAAGAATGTATCAGAATTTATCCATTATCCCCTTGATGAGCATCTGGTCTGTTCTCAGTATTATGTTATTATAAATAAAGCTACTAAAAATACAGTGGCAAATGTCTTTTATTTGTCATAAGTGCTCTCTTCTCTTTGGTCTATATTCAGGAATGAAACTGCTAGATCATTGGGTAGTGGTTATTGCCAAACAATGTTTTAAATGGCTGAACTCCCGTCATTAACTTAATTTTTTGTATGAGGCAACAATGTATGTTGCCTCATATCTTTATCAATGTTCGTATCTCAGCTTTTAATTTAGCCACTTGTGGAGATATGTGATATTGTCTCATTGTAGTTTTTTTCACATCTTTTTTTTTTTAGTGTGTAGTGATTATACAGATTAATAGGTTTCATCTTGGCAGATTTGTACATTTACAAACATCCTGTAATCATTTTCGGCCCTCATCACTCTCCTCATTGTAGCTTTAATTTGCATTTCCTTAGGGAGTAATGATGAAACTTTTCATATACTTAGAGGTCAATTTCTTTTTTATGTGAAGTGCCCTCCTCTTATTCCTTTTAATTTTGGTTCTGTTTCTAATTGATTTGCAGGAATTTTTATATATTCTCAATGAGTCTTTCTTTATATTATATATTATAAATAGTTTCTTTCATTCCATGATTTTCTGCTTACTATTATGATAGTGAAGAACAGAAGTTCCTAATTTTATTGAAACCCAATTCATAATATTTTGGTGTTACAGTTGGTGATTTTATATGTACTACTGAAAAAATCTTGGCCTATTCATGTCAAGAAAATATTTTCCTATATATCTTTTATTTAATTATTGTGTTGGGAATTAAACTCAAGGTTTCAGGCATGCTAAGCAAGCACTCTTGAGTTATACCTTCAATCCTCTATGTATCTTTTGGAAGCTTTACTATTTTACCTTCATATATATATATTTACCTCAGCATATGTATATAATATATATACACTCCCTCTCTCTCCCTCCCTCCCTCTCTCTCTATATATATCTATCTATATCTATATCTATATCTATATCTATATAACATTGTCAATTAACTTTTGTCCCAGGGATTGAAACCAGGGCCTTTACACTGCCCTGCATCCCTAGTCAATTTTCATATTTTTGCTTTGAGGCAGGGTCTTGCTAAGTCACTAAGTTGCCCAGGCTGGGCTCAAACTTGTAATCCATCTGCCTCAGCCATCCAGAATGCTGGGATTAGGTGGTGTGTACCACCACATCTAGCTTTCCAGTTAACTTTTGAGTGTAATAAGAGGTAAGGATCAAAATTACTTTTCCTCCCATATTGATATCCAATTGTTACAGCACAATTCATTGAAGAGGCTATCTTTCTTACTATACTGGTACTTAGGTTGTCAATCAAGTAACTTCACATATGTGGATCTATTTCTGGAGGCAGAAATTTATTATTATTATTATTATTATTATTATTATTATTTTGGTTTTTTGAGGCAGGGTCTCCCTTTGTAGCCCAGGCTGGCCTTGAACTCCCAGTGATCCTCCTGCCTCAGCCTTCTGAGTGCTGGGATTACAGTCATGTCCAGCTCTAGAAACTCATTTTTGGGACCATGTTCATTGCAAGTATTCCAGTGGATATGCCATTGGGTTGGGTATCAGGAGTCCTGGCTCCCAGGGCTAGTTTTGCCAAGGACTGTGTGGAGACTTGGGATTAGAAGGTATGTTGATCTGTTTGCTGCCATGTCCAACATTCCTTCTTCACCTGTGTGGTCTAACTTGCGTAGCTAATAGGTGACCATTTTCCTCCTTCAGTTTCTCTAATTAACCATGGTCACACCTGACACATACTGATTAAGAATTGGATGGCCAGAGAACTATAAGGATTTCTTTTTTGGGAATTTGACATGAGAATTACAGAATCTGATGGTCTGAATGGACAGATCATATAAAATAAATGTTTGGGCTACATTAGAGATACAAAGCCATGGGCCATGGCTCCAAGATTTAAGGGAGAAGGGGCAGGAATATGTTAAGAAAGTCAGTTGACATCCAGGACAGAGAGAGAGAGCGGGGGGTGAGAGAACACAAAGCAAGCAAAGAGGAGTGGACATGAAAGACAGGTGAGAGAGTGACGTAGACAATAAGACTACTTGAAAGAACTGTGTGACATATTCTATTAGACAGTCTTCCAGTGGTTGTTGAAGAAAAAAAGGAAGATAAACTAAAAGTGTGTGCAATTTAAACCACTCTCTCACCCAGAGGCAATGCAGAGGACTTTTTATAAATAAAGTCACGTAAGATATATTTCAATTTTCTTTCCTCCTTAGGCCTTCAAGTAACTTTGCTGTTTGTTTTATACAAGATCTCATAGAGGTTGTGGTTAATCAGCTGCATGTTAGGAAAGTCCCAGCCCTTTCTATTATCTTTCCTTCCACCTGCTCTGTACCCTAGAGCCAATGTTGAGTGAAGCTGTTTTGCCAGGGAGAGAACTAAGTCTGATACTTTAACTTCCTATATGTTGTGTGTCCTTATTAGAAGTTATATTTTTATCAAAGTAGTTTGGGTATCTCTTGCAAGCAGATAAACATTGATTGGAACACTTGTATCTTCCATCCTGTAAGACACTTGGGTTCTGTGTTACTTCTATTGTAAAACAGAGGTCCAGCTCCTACTCTCCGTACTGAAGAGGCTGTGAAAATGCAGTAGGAGTGAGCTCAAAGCAGTTACAGAGCAGTCAGGAACAGCCCTAGCAACTGAAAGGGATAAATGAAGAACAACAGTGTCCAGAAGGCATTTCTGAGATCAAAGTAACATGCTTCCTAAAATGTGAGGCTGCCTTCAGTGTTTGGTAAAATTGTATAGGATGGGTAAGATTGATAAATATTAGGGCTTGTAGAATTTTGGAGCAGCTAAAACCAACCTGATTATAATTTGTCATTGGGAAAAGAAAGGTTAATCAATCAAATTGTGATCTTTCAGATAAAGGGTAGGTAAACATGAAGGGCAGGTCATCTTGGACTAGGGAAGGTTGGCAGCGTGCACGCCGCACATTCAAATGAGAGAGATGTTACCCTGAAGAGCATTGCCCTTCAGGTGCCTGGGGAGGGCACCCTGCTGGGACAGGGACTGTTACCCAGAACATCTCTACTACTACCACATCTTCCTTTGCTCTAGTGCCAAAGTCCTGAGTCACTTCTGTTTGTCAATTGCCAATAGGCTTCCTCAGTATTTTGCTAGTGGGAAGACAGAGTTTGGAAAGGAGTGAAAATATTATAGCTGCTAGAGAGAAATATTCCTTACTGTAAAGAAATACATTTGCTGAGTCTATGGCCATACCACCCTGAATGTGCCCAATCTCGTCTGATCTGGGAAGCTAAGCAGGGTCGGGCCTGGTTAGTACTTGGATGGGAGAAATACATTTGCTGAATAGTTTATATATTTCAATGAAGTTGAGTGGCAAGAGTCAGCATTCTTGTTTTCAACCAACTCTGGTATACTAATAAAGCTGAACACAAGAGCCTGGTTGTCAGACTCCTGCAAATCAACTTCGTGGTTGCCCCTAAGTCATCGTATATTATCGTGAAAGATTACTTAAGAAACCATTGACTATTGCCATTGGAGCCATCTTGTGGGCTGTAACTTATAAAGACATTTATTAAAACCTTGCAGCAAGTACTTAAGAAATGCATTTGCATTGGAAGGTGCTCATATCTTCAGAATTTTCAGGGCTCTGTGATTTGTGATACAGCACACAGAGACAGAAATACAGCATGAGAAATAAAGTGGTATATTAGGGTTGCTCAGGCTGCCATAAGAAAATATGATAGACCTAGAGGCTTAAACAACACAAATTTATATTCTTGTAGTTTTGAATGCTGGAAGTTCTAGATCAAGGTGATTTGCAGATGGTCACCTTCTTGCCACCTCTTAACATGGTCATCCCTCTGTTCACAGGCCTTTTCCTCTTCTTACAAGGACATCAGTCACATTGACTTACAGCCCCACACTAATATCTTCATTTTCACTTAATCATCTATTTAAAAGTCCTGTTTTCCAACTTCAGACATACTCAGCCACCTCATCTTTGACAAAGGAGCCAACCACCCTCATTGGAGGAAAGATAGCCTATTTAATAAATGGTGTAGTAAAAACTGGATTTCAACCTGTCAGAGATTAAAACTAGACCCATATCTATCACCATGCACTAAACTAAGATCTAAGTGGATTAAAGATCTAAATATTAAGACAGAAACACTAAACTTGCTGGAAGATAAGTTAGGTAGAACTCTTGAAGATACTGGCATAGGAAAAGACTT
>NW_004624761.1:17095685-17108427 GCF_000247695.1 Heterocephalus glaber
TAAGTGAAATAAATAGGACACACATGTGTAAATACCAAATAGTTTCTCTAGTGTGAGAAACTGAGAGTGTAAATAAGGAATAAAAGGATTAATAACTAATAATTGATACTTTGAAATAGGAGAAGGTCCAAAGGAGTAGGGTGGTGGGAGGAGATGGGGAAAGAATGGAAGGGAAAAATTATGAGAAAAGAAAAAAAGAATGGAAACAAAATATGTCAATAGGGAAGGGTGGAGGGGTGAAGGGTGCACAGGTAATGGGGAAAAAAATAAGAACCAAAATACATCATGTACAGGTACAAGCACCCAAGGATAAATGTAAATGTATTGTATACCTAAAATGTACCAATAAAAGAATTTAAGTAAAAAATAAAAAATAAAAAAAAATGAAAGTCTTGTTTCCAAACAAGGTCACATTCTGATGTACTGAGGGTCAGAGCATCAACATATAAATCTATGGGAAATGCAACTCATCTCAGACTAGGTGTTGAAGTCTGTGCCATTGAAGTTATTTTGGTGAGTTAGAGTGAGGAAAAGTTGCTGGGCACTGGGTACGCTCGTCCAAGGTTGGTGCCTAGATGGGGCAGGCAAAGTTAGCCTGCTCACTGTAGAACCCACCCCACCTTACAGAAAGCATTAAGAAAATGTTTGATTATTAATTACTGTGTTGAATGCACAGAGGCATGGCACAATCCAAGATATCTTTGTTTTAATTTCAAAACCAATAGATTGTTGAGGATCATAAATATCCCAAGCAACTCAGGGGTATTGACCCAGTGTGTGCATAACTGTTTATGGATAAGGTTTTTCTTTGAGGAATGACCAGTCAGCAGACCCAGAAACAGAGAGTTAATGCTTCCTGTGTTGAGGGATTCCAGAATTCTGGGGATGTTTCCAGAGTCTCACTGGTTCTTAGACAGGGCCATTGGATTCACTGGGGATGGTTTCTATTAAAGGCTCCCTTTAATTCTAACTGTTGAGCAGACTGAGTCAATTTGTTGCCA
Organism: Heterocephalus glaber; assembly: GCF_000247695.1. The sequence goes on from NW_004624761.1 coordinate 17,096,687, forward strand.
ATTTTGGCTCCAAATTTATGAATGATGAGAAGAAGCAGTTGAGTACAACCTGGCTAAATCATGATCTTCATTGCCCTGGTCATGTCTCCAGGGTTTCTGATGATGGACTATAGTTTTGCAGGCATAGTTTACCCCATGTGTACCTGACAGCTGTCAGGACAGGATCAGTGTGAAGAATGTTGCGCTGAGCATCCTAGAGACAAATGGAGGTGTGCAAGGAGAAATAGCCTCAAGTCAGAGTTAGAATGATCAATGTATTCATTCACTTATTTATTAAGCACCTATTGTCTAATCAGGTACTGTTAATGGATTTAGAAACACACTTCTGATGAAATAGACAAAAATCTCTGTATCCATGAAGCTTTCACTCTATTGGGCAGAGACAGGTGGTAAACAAAATCATTAGGTGGAATACATCTTCTGTCAGATGGTGATGTATATTATGGAGAAAAATAGGACAGAGCAGGGGAATAGGAAGTGTTCCAGGTGATGGCCAGGGAAGACTTTACTGAAAGTGACTTTGAGTAGAGTCTTGAAGAAGGTGAGGAAATAAGACATGAAGCTTTTGAGAGGTGTTCCAGGCAGAGGGATACCTGTGAAAATGCCTGAAGTATGTACAGGAAAATCCAGGGAGCCAGTATGGCCAAAGCAGGAGAGAGCAGTGAGACAACAGCAATGGGACATTGTGAAAGAATGGGTAGGTATGGAGTAGACAAACCAGGAAGGGCTTTGCAGGCTATTATGAGGACTGTGACTTTGACTTTCAGTGAAATGAAAGGCTATTCACTGAATCTCAGTAGAAGAGTGCATGACCTATTAACTTTTAAAAGGCTGAACATAATTTGAAGGGAGGCACAAGTGGAAGTAGGGAGACTGGTGAAAAAGCTACAGCAATAAGCTCAGTAAGAGCTGGTGATGGCTTTGACCAGATGGTAGCAGACTGGTGGGAAGTGGTTGTATTCCAGATATGTTTTGAAGTAGAATCATTAGGGTCTCCTGACGATGGCAAAGTGGACCTCAAGGTATTGGGCAATAATAACTACTAGTCTAGTGCTAAAATGATTAGAAATATTATCAGAAAATGATTTTTAGACAAATGCACAGACTTTAGAGCATCTGATGCTCTAAAAGATGTCACTTTCATATGCTATTTTATAAGAACTAAAGAGTGTACAATGTAAAATCCTCCAACCTAGCTTCACAATACATGATGCTTCTAACATAGCCATCCATAAATCTATCCATCCATCCGTCCCCCCTTAATTAATTCAGTTCACCAACTGCATCTCAGAAAATAGTCAGGAATGCCCTATTCCTTGAGATCTAGATGACATTCACTTGAACAACTCCATTTCATGATGTGTGAAAATTCAAGGCATCTGAAGAACTGCCCCTAAATTCTTCTGGTTTCTTCTGTGTCCTGGACATCAGCTGCAACCCATGCTGCCTTGGTTCTGACCTCACACCAAACTTTGCAAGGGGAATGGGGGACTCTACTGATGATGTGGGGTAATGCATTTGTTTTTTCCTTCATCTTTTCCAGGAGTAAAAATAATTACACTCATTGTTTCTGTGTAAAAGTTTAGGGATATGTCTGTTCTTTAAATTTGGTCTCCATTCCCAAGACCTTATCATAAAGAAACCATGTCCTCTTTAGAGCATTCTGAAAGGTTTTAGGCAGAGCTCATTTGTTTGTTTCTTTAAAAATTCCCTCTGGCTGTTTGGAGAATGGACTGGAGGGGGGTAAAAGTGAATGAAACCCCATTCCCCTCTGCTGCTTCTGCCATCTGGTTGTCTGTCCTCTGTTGTGACTCACTCTATTTGAGGTGCTGTAGGGCAGAACTGCTCTTATGGCTTTTACTTTGCTCTCTTTAACCCTGGGACTGTGCTCTAAACAGAGCCCCCTCCTCTCAATCAGTACAAATGCCTTCTTGAGCTCCTTTCTTCTAGCATTTTCTTCCAGAATAAAGTCTGAGGCTCTCAGGCTTCCAGTCAGTCAGTACTTGTCATTGTCCCCCGCTGAACTAATTTGCAGATGTGTCCAGACATGTCTGACTTTCATTTTGACTCTAGCTGGAACCCATAGGTCTTATGAATGAATTTCTTCATTGTGTTTTGAACCCAGTCACCTCATCTGCTTGTGTTATAGTCTGGTTCTTGGAATTATGGGATAGCCTCAGCATTGACTTCCATGCTTCCTTCCTTACCCAAATTATTTTAAGTTGTCCAGAGAAACAGAACAAATAGAAGATAATATATTATAAGTAATATACTCACATGACTATGGATGTTGAGAAGTCCCATAATTTTCCAATTGCAAGCTGAAGACCCAGAAAAGCCAATGGTATAGTTCTACTGTGAGTCTGAAAAACTGAGAACCAGGGGGAATGATGGTGTTAAGGTCTAGTCCAAGTTTGAAGGTTTGAGAATCAGGAATGCTAATGGTATAAATTCCAATTCTATTCTCATTTCAATGGTAGATGAAGATGGATGTGCTACCTTAAGCTGTTATGGTGGGAGGGATGGATGAAGGGGGTGAGAGAGAGGATAATTCTCCTTTCCTCCACCTTCTTATTCTAGTGAGGCCCTCAACAAATAGGATAACCCCCCTCCACAATGAGGAGGACCATCTGCTTTACTCAGTTTAACACTAATCTCATCTGGAAACCCTCACAGACTCACCTAGAAACTGTTTAACCACATAATGGGGCATCTTATGCCTCTGTCTTGTTCACACATAAAATCGACCACCATGCTCCCTAATGTCCATTCCTTACATATTAGTCATATCTTGTTAGTGAGGCTTCCCCTAACATTCCATACAAAAAAGCCCTGCTCCTAGTATTGTAGCCTCATTCATCATCACATGCTCATATAAAAAATTGCCAGTTTCACTTAAGAATGCTCTTAATATAAATATTACTATATGAAATCTCAGTTCTTGAGTAAATAAGTTATTTTAATATTTGGTATGATGTAATAGGAAGTATTCATAAAACACTTTTGATGCAAGTCAAAGTATAATAGTTGTCTTAAAGAAAAGCTCTTGATGAGATTGAAGTGCAAGCTGAACTAGTCACTTTCTGTAGGGAAAGCCATTAAAAAGTTATAGACTATCATAGTTCATTAGGGCTTCCATAACAAGATACCATTATCTAGGAGGTACACAAGCAACAACAGTTCTGGAAGCTGGGAAGTCCAAGATTGAGGCACCATTAAACTCAATGTCTGATGAAGTCTGTTTTCCGTTTCATAGATGGCGCCTCCTTCTGCATCCTCACATAATGGGAAGAGGGCCAGGAAGCTTTCCTGGGACTCACTTATAAACTCTCTGATTCCAGGTGTGAAGGCTCTGGCTCCATGATCTAATTACCTCCCAATGGTCCCCCTCTTCTAATAGCATCACAGTGGGGACTGGGTTTCAACATACAAATTTTGGGAGGACATAGATATTCAGACTGTAACACTGACTTAGAAAATATGGTTATTTAGATTTGAATATTTGGCAGACATTTTCTAGAAAGTGAACCAAGTGAGGCTGTCATTTCAAGAATAAATGACAGCATTTGTCAAATTATAAATTTTGAGTTTGGAGTGAAACTAGATTTTTTTGTTTTTAAAAAAATTAATTTTATTGGTACATTTTAGATATACAATATAATGACATTCATCACTGGAAATTTGTACCTTTACGTAATCTATCTTGGTTCTTATTTTTTTCCCCATTCCCCTGCCCTCCCTTCAAACCCTCCACCCCTCCCTATTTACAAAGACTTTGTTTCCATTTTTTCATTTTCTCATATTAATTCCATTCCCTTCTTTCCTTTCCCCAATCCCTCCCACTTCCCCTTCCCCTTTGGAATTTTTCTCCCTATTTCACAATATCTATTATGCCTTTTGATCCTTATTTACACTTTCAGTTTCTCACACCAGAGAAACTATTAGATATTTACACATGTCTGTCCTATTTATTTTACTTAAGAGTATTGCCTCAATGTGTATCCATTTAGCTATAAATGTCTCAAATTTTTCATTCTTTATGGCTGAGTAGTATTCCATTTTATTAAAAAAACATATTTTCTTTATCCATTGTCTCCAGTTGATGGGTAATTGGGCTGTTCCCAAGGAAAATTAGAATTTTTGAAAACTTGTATCCATATCAGTGAGTTTGACAACGTTCTAATACTTGAAGACTTTTTGGTAAGATCAGTGGCATATTACTAATGTGTATGTTTATCATTTATTGACATGTATGGTTAACATTTTAAGAAAATATATGTATCTCCACCTTTGGGAGATCTACATAATTCAGTGAACCAATATTTTCCAAATGACCATGCTATTTTATCTGGCAATCTGTTTTGTTTTTTTTGGTATCAGGGATCAAACTTGGGACCTTGTGCTTGTGAGGTGGGTGGCAGAACCATTGAGCTAAATTCTGGCGCTGTGCTGTTTTAAAATTCTACATGAAAAAGATCCATTCAGAGTACTATATACAATGGACCAATGAATTTCTATATAACAGAGTGTGAAAGCATGTTAATTTGGTTTCTGATTCCATATTGCAACTTTAAGAAACTACCACTTACTTGTCAAGTTTTTTTTTTTTTGGCACCAGGGATCGAACTAGGGACCCTGCACTTGCGAGGCAGGCAGCGAAACCACTGAGCTAAATCCCTGGCCCAACTTGTCAAGTTTTGATGTAGTATCAAACACATCTATAATTATCTGAAAGGACTACTAAAATATTTTTCCCATTTCCAACTATATGCTGATGTGGGGTGAATTTTCTTATATTCTTAAGGTAAAACAACATAATGTAACACACTGAATGCAGCAAACAGATCTGCAAATCCAGCTGTCTTTTATTAAGTACGACAGAATACAGATTTGCAAAAATTTCAAGCAATGACACCTTTCTCTTTAATTTGTTCTGGAAAATGTAGTTACTTCTTTACATGACTTTCTTAAGGTATAATTGAAATGCAATAAACTGCACATTTGAATCTACAATTTGATAAGTTTTTACATGTGAGTGCATCCTTTTATGAAACTTTTGCCTTAATAAGAATAATGAATATGTCCACCACTCCCAAAGTTTTCTTGTGTTCCATTTTTATCCTAGTCCTCTCCCCATTCTGCCCCTGATTTCTACGCAACTGATAATCTTTTTTCTGTGACTCTTCTTACTTTCTGTTTTCTAGAATTTTATCTAGATGTAACCGTAGGCTATGTAGACTTTTTTGTCTGTTTTTTCCCTAGCATAAATTATTTTGAGATTCACTCATATTTTTGCATGTGTCATAAACTTGTTCATTTTTATTGCTGAGTGCTCTTTCATTGTATAGATGCAGTATAATTTCTCCATTTGCTTGTTATTGGGAATTTGGTTTATTTTCAGATTTTGGCTGTTACAAATAAGGCTGCTGCCACCATTTATAAGTCAGTCTTTGGACATATTCTTTTATTTCTCTTTGGTAGAAATCTAGGACAGAAATGGTTGGGTATAGTTTAGGTATATGCTTAATATTTTAAGAAACCACCAAACACATCAAAGTAATCGTACAATTCCACATACCCACCAGCAGTGTATGAAAATGCAAGTACTCCCACATCCTCACCAACCCTTGGGCATTCTAGCCAGTGTGTATTGATACTTTTTGTGTGTATATGTGGTACTGGGGATTGAACCCAAGGTCTTTGCACAAACATATATCCTCATTCTTTAATATATACATATATATATAAATTTTTTTTTTTTTGAGACAGGTTCTCGCTGAATTGTTAAGTTGCCCAGATTGGGCTTGAACTTGTGATTCTCCAGCCTCACAGAGTGCTGGGATTACAGGTGTGCACCATCATGCTTGGCTGTGATATTTGTTGTCATTTAATTGATATTGTTGTCATTTAATTGAGTAACTAGTAATGTTGAATATATTTTCATGTGTTTATTTGCCATTTGTCTATCTTCTCTATTGAAATATCTGTTCAAATCTTTTGCTATTTGTGGCATTAATCTTGACTGCCAAGTTGATTGGCTTGAGAAACATCTAGGAGATTAATAAAGCACATTTCTAGGTGTGTCTGGGTGGGTCTATAAATGCTTCCAAGCGCCTTCCTCTCTGGGCTCTTCCACTTTCTTTGGTGCCTAGATGCCATGGGTTGAACAGCTTTCCTCCATCATGCCCTTCTGCTATGCTGTTTCTGCCTTGGAGCCAGCTGGTGATGGACAGAAAACTCTGAAAACAGTGAGCCAAATTAAACTTCTTCACCATTAAACTGTGTGTGTCAGGTATTTTGTTCCAGCAACACAAAGGCGACAATACACTATGGTATAGCTAATTACACTCCTAGGTTATATGGAACCACCATTGTATTTGTGGTGTGTTGTTGACTGAAATGTTATGGATGCATGGCTGGAAAGGCAAACTCCTGAGGGAGTCCTTCAGGGAGCCACCAGATGGGTCAAAACAAACATAGTTCTGTAAAAAGTGATGACAAAGAGATCAGCCTATGGTTTAAGCCTGAAGAATTAGTTGATTCAAAGTCCCATGCTCATGACTGGGTCTATAAATAGAGTTGGACAAAGCAGGGGTCTGCTTCAGCACCACCCAGTGAGTTCTTGTATACAGCTCTTCATTCCATTGACTTGGAAGTAACAGGAAGGATCTTTCTTTTCTAAAGCCTGTTTACCAATAAAGCCTTTGGAGCTAGGAAAAGATCTGTTCAGCTCCCTTCAGTAGTGAAGGTTTATCTTGAGAATGTGGCCTATTGTCTTGTATCTGCACAGCCAGAGAGTGAGTGATAGGGCCAAGGTAAAACACTAGAAAGCACTCTTTCCAAACAGTAGGGTTTTTTTTTTTTCCCCCCCGATCAAACATTTGTTTGATTGTTGTGCATATCTTAGTAGTTCCCAGTGTTCTGATAAACCTGATTCTAACAGTTTGAACAGTCAATTTGCTGCTTTTGTGATGGAATAGACTTTGGAGTCTTCTCTCTCCCCTCTGTCCACTGACATCATTCACCAGTTCATGGACCTTGTCCTGATCTTTCTTATTTTCTTTCTTTTGCTACTTGGGTTTTGGTTTGGTCTTTCTTTTCCTAAGTGAAGGTTGAGGTCATTTAACTGGATGTTTCTTCTCCATGTGCTACAAACTTCTCCTTAAGAAATTATGCAGTGCGTCTCCCACATTTTTATATGTGTTTTCATTTTCATCTAGTCCAAAATGCTTTCTAATTTCCTTTTGATTTCTGCTTTGGATCATGGAGTATTTTGAAACATGTTATTAGTTCCCAGATCTTTAGACATTTTGTAGATACTTTTACTTCTCTTTAATACATTTAATTTAATATGTTTTGTGCATAGAGAACCACTTTATATGCTATAAATAAATCATTTAAATTTATTTAGATTTATGTGAGAACCAGTAATATAATTCATCTCAGTGTTTCATGTGTACCTTAGAGATCTGTGCAATTTTGATATATCACAATTAGGTCAAGTTGGTTGTTAGTGTGGTTCAGGTATTCATCATCTTCTCTGATTATCTGTTACTTGTTCTATTAATTATCAATATAGGGGCATTAAAATTTCAGATTATAATTATATATATTTGTCTATTTTGCTTTTTAGTTCTATTTTTACTTCATGTATTTAGAAGCTCTGTTATTAAAGTGTAATCATTTAGGATTGCTTCTCATTCTTTTGGGCAACTGACATTGTTATCATGATAAAATGACCTTCCTTACCCCAAGGAATATTCTTTACTCTAAAATCTGCTTGCATTATATTAATATTCAGTCCAGCTTTTCCTTTGAACATGATGTATCCTTTTATATCTGCTTACTTGTAGTCTATTGGTATCTTTATATTTAAAGTCAGTTTCTTTTTTTTTATTGCTTAGACTTGGGTTTTGTTTGCTCTCCAATCTGAAACCCTCTGTCTTTTAATTGGGGTGTTATCCTGTATGGGGTCATTGGCGTGGTTTCATTTAAGTTTACTATTTTGCTATTTGCTTTCAATTTATATTTTTAATCTTTGTTTCCTTTTTCTTCCTGTTCTATTTTTTAGATTGAAAATCTTTAAGAATAATCCCATCTTATCTCCTTTTCTTTCTTATTAACTGTAAATCTTGGTTGTGTTATTTTTGTGGTTTAGTGTTTGGTCTTTAACATATTTTTACCTTCAGTACTACTTTATGTGTAATGCAAGAACTTGCAATTGTTCTATTTCTCTCCTCCAGGCTCATGTGCTATTATACAATTTACATAACTCCCACAATGTATCAATATTCATTTTATTTTAAATTTCAATTATCTTCTTAAATTTAAAGATTTAAGTAATAAGAAAATTACCTATGTAGTTATAATTTCTGGTGCTTTTTATTTTTTTATTTTTTATTTTTTGAGGGATCCAGTTATCCATCTGGTATCATTCTTCTCCCTGAAGGGCTTACTTAAAATTTTGTTTGTAGTACAAGTTACTGGTGATGCAGTTTTTTTCAGCTTTTGTATTTCTGTAAGTTTTATTTTGTCATCTTTTCTAATAGATATTCTTGCTGGGTGAGGAATTCTAGGTTGATTCTTCTTTCTTTTGGTACATTAAAAATGTTGCTCCTCAGGAGTAAGGCCAGGTGCTGACTTGTTTCTCTACACCCACCTCACAGTGTGAGAAATGGAAATTTACTCCTAGGCAGAAGCACAAATGCTACACCTTGCTGGCCTTTGAGAACAGCACGTGATAAGACAATCTGTCAAATGAATGTCAGAGATGGTTCCTATACTAATTTAAGCTACACAGCAAACAATGCTAAACTCAGAGCTTACTAGCGTTCAACCCATAGTAGCAATGGCACACTACTTTAGAGCTCAACAATGACCTGGACAGGTCTGACAGTTAGCAAGGTGAATGAAGAGGCTCCATATGCCAAAAGGATTATAAATGACAAGCCCTGGTTGACTGATGCATTTACAGGTATTCTGAAACTTAACACATGACTACTGAATGTTAGATCTTACTCATCAAAACCCTGCATACTCTGACCACAGAAAGCAAGGTGCTAACAAAAGGGGCAAGCAGAAGAAACAAAAGAGAAGGAAAAAGCTACGGAAAGCACAATGCAAGAAACACGGATTGTATTTCATCTAGTATTTCTGTCTATAAGTAAAATGAAATTTGAAACCAGACAGCTTAGTTTCAAAACATGCATGTAGAGAAATAGCAGGGTACACCTGAATATGTCATTTAAATTTGAATTACAACTTCAACAGCAGTAAACAAGGCATTATTTGAAGAATTTTTAAAAAATGTATGTTTCTAAATACATCATCATGCTCTAAAAAAAAATGTTGCTCCTCTGTCTTCTGGATTCCATTGTTTCTGACAAAAAAACCCTATGTTTTCCTGTAAGTAATGTGTTTTAATTTTCTGAGTGTGTTTTAGATTTTTCTCTTTCTCATCTGATTTAAGCAATTTGATCATGATGTCTTGGTATAATTTTCTTAATGTTCTTATACTTGATATTCATAAAGTTAGTGGATCTGTTGGTTCACAGTTTTCCATTTCTGATTACTTTTTAATCTCTTTGTCTACTAATTCTATCATCTTTTTATTTCTGGGTCAACACAAATTCATTGATTTTGCTCATTGTGGGTTATATTTTTCTTGCTTCTTTGTATGATGCCAGATAGTACAGATTTTACCTTGTAGAGTCCTGTATATTTTTGTATTCCTAAAAATATTCTAGACTTTTTTTCTGGAATGCAGTAGTATTACTTGAAAACCTTTTGAATCATGGCAGCAAGGAGGGAGTTCTTGCTGTTAAGGTTTGTTAAGTTGGACCAGAATAGCATTTTTTTCTAAGATTAATTTTCCTTACTACTAAGGCAAGGCCTTTCTTAGTACTCTACTGAGTGCCCCAGGAATGAAGAAGTGTACTACTCTGGTTGTTGGGACTGGCACTATTATGGTCCTTAGTGAGCTCTGAACACTACTCCTTCTGGTGTGGGTCATTTCTTTATACACATGTGTTGCTCACTATCCATAGGAATACCTGACAGTACCCTTGAAGATTGCTACAGTTTTATTCTCTATGCAGCTCTGTTCTGCACAGTACTTTGCCTTTTGAAACTTGGCTTACCCAACTTTATCTCCTCAATTCAGGGACATATTGTACTTGGTCTTTCTTCTTGGGCCATCATGTAGTAACTTTATATGGTCCATGAAGATTAAAATACATACAAATCTGGCCCTTTACAAAACAGTTAGCTTCCTTTGCTAGTAAGTTGATGCAATTGTAGGATGTGCTTCATTTGATCCTTGACTGTCAGGCATTACCATTTTTGTTACCTTATGTCCGGTGTCACAAGAGCTGTCTTGTACATTTTTGCCTATCTTTTAAAAAAATTTTCAGGTAGGATGGTAAATTGATCTTTATTACTCTGTGTTGGCTAGAATTGAATGCTTGCAATATAATTATATTTTATAAAATATATTTTTACATTAACATGTAATGTGTGTGGTTTTTAAATGAATTAAGATACATATTTTTAAAATTCTCATTTTAGCTTGTATTTGGTGAACATCAATAGATCTAACCCATACAAACAAAAGCTCTGTGGAACCTCAGTAGCTTTTTAAGATTAAGAGATACTTAATTTTTAGAGCAGTTTTTGATTTACAGTAATATTCACTAGGAAGTACAGAGTTCTCACATTTCCCCAACACCCTCACCCAGTCTCCCCCACACTGGTCAGGATACTCTACCAGTATAACACATGCATTATCACTGATGAAATAACATTTATACATCATTGTCACACAGAGGACATAGTATACGTTAGGGTTTGCTCTTTGTGTTGTACATTCTATGAGTCATGACAAATGTATGACATGCATTCACCATTATAACATCATACAGAGTAGATTCACTACCTTAGACATCTCCTGTAGGCTGCCTATTTATTCCTTCTCTCTAAGACCCTGGAAACCACTGATCTTTCTGTTGTATCCAGAGTTGTGTGTCTTTTCCAGAATTACATATAGTTGGAACCATATGGGTGTACCCTTTTTGGATTGTTTTTTATTTAGAAATATGTATGTTGGCTGTACTACCACTCCCAGTGCAAAGGAGGCTTCTGGGCCACCATACCACCACTCCCAGCACAGAGGAAGTAAGCCAGGTGGGCACCAGCAGCACCCCACCCTGCCACCCATCCCCCCCATCAAAATGAGAAGACACATAAACAAGTCTCAAAACAAGACTTCCAGATACCTACAGCAACCTCAAAGGGAAGCAAGATGGAACACTGATACTCAACCACCTGGACTCCCTGAATTGGCAATAAAAGAAGATCTGGAAAAAGTGAAATTAGAAATAATTTCTCAGATAACAGCAGAGATTGTGCTTGTAGTGCAAGACATGATTAATAAATCTAGAGGACCTGAGGAAAATGATGGAATCCCAACATAGGAAACAAATTGAATCCATGAAACAGATGCAAATAGATTTCCAGGAGATCAAAAAAAAATTCCATTGAAAGTCTACACAGCAGAATGAGCCAATGTGAGGAATTTCAGATATAGAAGATAAGATTGCAATCAGTGACCAGGCAAAGAAAAATTGCTTCAAAATTGTAAGGGACCATGAGAAATCAATCCAGCAGCTGCTAGACAATGCAAAGAAGAATAACAGAAGACTGATTGGAGTCAATGAAGAAACAGGAGAGAGTGGAGATGAGAT
>NW_004624761.1:17111054-17129945 GCF_000247695.1 Heterocephalus glaber
TCAGTAAAGTAGCTGGATGCAAGGTCAACGCACAAAAATCAATAGCTTTTCTGTTCATAAACAACAGACTCACTGAGGGAGAAATAGGGCAAACAATTCCTTTCACAGTAGCATCCAAAGAACTGAAATACCTAGGAAACAATCTAACAAAAGAAATCAAAGACCTCTTTTCTGAAAACTATAGCACTCTGAAAAGAGATATTGAAGATGATATCAGAAAATGGAAAGAGATCCTCTGTTCCTTAGTAGGAAGGATCAACATAGTGAAAATGGCCATACTTCCAAAACTGCTATATAGGTTCAATGCAATCCTGATTGAAATTCCAGCAGCATACTTCATGGACCTTGAGAAAACAATCCAAAAATTCATTTGGAAGAAGAAGAGACCCAGAACAGCAAAAGCAATTCTAGGCAACAGAGACATGGCAGGGGGTATCACAACCCCCAATTTGAAACTATACTACAAAGCTATGGTGATAAAACTAGCATAGTACTGGCAAAGAAACAGACCTGAGGACCAGTGGAACAGATTAGAAAATGCAGAAACAACTCCAGACACACTTAGCCACCTCTTCTTTGACAAAGGAGCCAAACACCCTCACTGGAGGAAAGATAGTCTCTTTCATAAATGGTGCTGGAGAAATTGGGTTTCAACTTGCCAAAGACTAAAACTAGACCTATATCTCTCACCATGCACTAAATCAAAATCAAAATGGATTAAATATCTAAATATTAAAATAGAAATGCTGAACCGGCTGGAACAGAGGTTAAGTAGAACTCTTGAAGACATTGGTGTAGGAAAAGATTTTATGAACAAAACCTCAGTTATCCGTGAACTAGCACAAACAATCAACAAGTGGGATCTCTTCGTACTAAAAAGCTTCTGCACAGCAAGAGAAACCACCAGCAGTGTGATGAGACAACCCATAATGTGGGAAAAAATTTTCACCTGCTGTTCTTCAGACAAAGGTCTACTATCTAGAATCTATAAAGAACTGAAAAAAATCAGACCTCCCAAATTTAAAGACCCAGTCCAAAAATGAGCATGTGCAATGAACAGACATTTCTCACACAAAGAAGTAGTAATAGCAAATAAACATATGAAAAAATGTTCAACATCACTGGTCATTTGAGAGATGCAAATGAAAGCAACACTGAGATTCCACTCACCCCAGAATGAATGGCTGCTATCATGAAATCAACCAATAATAAATGCTGGTGGGGCTGTGGGGAAAGAGGAACCTGCTCCAACGCTGGGGGAAATATAGACTGGTGCAACCACTGTGGAAATCAGTATGGCGATACCTCAAAGAACTAGGACTGGAAGTTCCATTTAACCCAGCTATTCCCCTGCTGGGTATCTTCCCCAAAGAATTCAAAGAATCATACCACAGTGACATATGTGTACCCATGTTCATAGCAGCACAATTTGTAATAGCTAAAACTTGGAAACAGACCAAATGCCTATCAGCTGGAGACTGGATAAAGAAAATGTGTTTTTTTTATAAAATGGAGTACTGCTCAGCCATAAAAAATGAGAAATTACAGATATTTATAGCTAAATGGATGCACATTGAGGCAATACTCTTAAGTGAAATAAATAGGACACACATGTATAAATACCGAATAGTTTCTCTAGCGTGAGAAACTGAAAGTATAAATAAGGACTAAAAGGTATAATAGGTAATGTGAAATAGGAAGAAAAGGGGCAAAGGGGAAGAGGAAGGGGAAGTGGGAGGGGTAGGGGAGAGGAAAGAAGAGAATGGAATTAATATGAGAAAAGGAAAAATGGAAACAAAGTCTTTGTAAATAGGGAGGGATTGAGGGGTTGAAGGGAGGGCAGGGGAAGGGTGAAAAATAAGAACCGAGAGAGTATGTAAAAAGTACAAATTTCCAATGATGAATGTCATTATATTGTACACCTAAAATGTACCAATAAATAAAAGAGAAAAAAGAAGAAAAATAAATAAAAGAAATATACATGTTTCTTCTGTCTTTTAATGGCTTCATAACTGACTTTTATCAGTGAATGATACTCTATTCATAATAGAATATTTATGTATCATATCCTAATTGAAGGATATCTTAGTTTCTTCTAAATTTTTGCCATTGCAAATACAGCTAATATAAATATTCATGTGATCCTCAATTGTTTTGTGAGCATAAAGGGGCCTGGTAATCAAAATATCTTAGAACCACTAGCTAGGGACAATACCTCTAATGAAAGGAGCAGAGAAATTTCTCTGTGCTCCAATTCCCATATAATCCCATGATTATTTAAAATATTCATTTAATAAATGTTAACTGATTTTCTCTTGTATGGTGTACGCTATCTGGGGACAGGGGACACATTGGTAAGAAAAACCAGAAGTGGCCTTTGAATCAAATATCCTTACAATTTAATGGCAAACATCAATCAAATAGTCAATAAAAATTAAAACTGCCACTGGACCAAATGCAAGGAAAGATAGGTGTATAAGATCAAGGGAACACATAACAGATATTTGACCTGGGAAAAAGGTCAGAGAAGGCTTCCTTGGGCTCTTACAATCACACTGAGCTGAGAGACAGTGTGGTGCTGACTTGGTAAAGACAGAAAAAAAAGGAGATATTGATAGGCTGTGTTAGCTGCTCCACTTGGCTTATCAGACACTGACTTGCTAGTTGTTTTATCTTCTGCTTCCTTCTCCCCTTATTTCTTCTTTGTCTTAGTTACTTTGCTCATTGCTGAGACAAAATACCCAACACCCAAAGTTAAAGGAGGTAAGGTTTATTTGGCTTACAGTTTGTAGAGGGTTCAGCCCATAGTTTGCTAGCTTCAAGGCAGTGGCATGGCAGGGGCATCACAGAGCAGGCAGGCAGAGGGCAGCAAGCAACATAAAAGCTACAAGCAACAGCCCTCTTTCTGTCCCTTAAAGCTTATCCAGGCTATACATCCTTATAGCAGGTAGCATTCACATCCAGGGAGGGGCAGCCTTAATCCTAGCATTGCAGCATGAATCAATCCTAGTATCACATCCTTAATCCTAGCACCACACACCCTTAATCCCAGCATCACACACTCTAGTTCCAGCCACCTCTGAAAAAGCCCCCCACCTATGAGGGCATAAGGCTTTGGGGGACATACAGACACAAGCCATAACATCCTCCTTTTCCTCTTCCTTCCCCGCTCCTTTTCTTTCCTCCTCCACTGGCCTTTATTTCTTTGGAAGTAATGGCACTTTTTCTACTTTGTTGAGCAAATACTAAAGGTTTTGTACATAGATGTTAACAAGCAACAGTGTAAAATTCAAAAGAGAAGGCTTGTGTTTACTTGTGTGAGCTGACCATTTTAGAGAGGCCTTGCTTCAGCATATTGATAACACTTGATTTATTGTTGGGAATAGACAGGTGGCAGCAGGATGGGAGAAAAGGAGGAGGCTGGGATCAATCAAATCTAAACTGAGTCACCTCTGGCAGGGAAATTTAATTTTTGTGATTGAATCACTGATGCACCATAATAACTAAATGTTATGTGTATTTGTGTTTTAAGTGCATATGGATTCTTTACATTAAGGGAGAATACGCAAATGTCCCAACAAGAGGCAAAATATTTCTAGAGTTGTTCTCATCTTGGCATTGCACCAATGTTAGCTGTAAACTGCAGTGATGCAAACTAGAATGGAAAGCCCTTTGACTTCTTAACTCTGTAATTAAACACCAGGCCCTTAGTTTGGCTGGATATTTTGACCTTTCTAAATTAAGTGGAGCTCTGTTTTAACTGTACAAACTGTAGTTTGTCCTTCTTATCAGTGAAGAAACAGGCAGAAACAAGAAGGCCATAAGAAGAGACTTCCTCCACTGGGATTTTAAAAAGCTATTGTTTCATAATTACTGTGACTAAGGCAGCAAACAAAATCCATTGAAGTTGACAGTCACATTAGAAACATGCAGGTGAATTTCTGTAGGCCTTTCATGAATGTCCCCAATGAAAGTATAGTAACTAAGTGAGCAGAAGAGGATAATAAACTATTATAACTCTAGGAAAATTATTTTATATATTCTACCAATGTGAAAAGGGGTGCATTTCATTTAAGTTTGTTTTGACAGGCACCAAAATATCAGCAAACTGTGGAAAGAGTCCATTTCCTATACAGAATAATGAGAAGTACAGGACAAAAGAAGTGAATTTTGCACCTAAATTATGTTAGATGACTAAAGTGGACTCTAGTAGATTACTGTGACTCTCCTCCAGTTGGGGACCATAATGCAGATATTTATTTCTGTCCTCTTCTGTTCTATGGAAATTACTACGTAGTGTCTACTTAAGAACCGTTCCTTAAGTTGCACTGAGTTGAGCTGTTTTCAGTTATTCAAAAGTTCTCCTTCTTTTATTATGGAAGAGTGGGAAATTGATAGCAATATATCTCACCTGGTGACATAATAAGTCTTGAAACTCATTTTTTGTTGGCTGTCTGTATTAGGGTAGCAGTCATAAGCTGGCAAGCCTTCTGTACATAGATACAGGAGCTGCTGAAAATTTTTTCTTTCTCTCTATTCATTTAGCTGTAAAGCCTCAGATTCAGGGATGTGTTATGGAAGCAGGTTTACATATATTGTAAGTAGATTTTTCTAGTTTTATCTTTGGAAAATTTTCTTTTACAAGATCACAGCAAAGTGTTAAAGACCACAGAGAAGCCATTAGTACTTAGAGAGATATTTCCATCTTTCACCGTGAAGGGTCATTCAGAATTCTGCAGCACAAAGAATTTTATTTCCCTGGAAGTCTAACATAGGAAGAAGCCAGAAAAGACTAGATCAGAGAACTGGTTTGTTGACTTAGTGCTTGCTAGGTATTTTTCAGGAGATACACTGATGAATAAAATAAAGTCCTTTCTCTTATGACAATAGCAAACAAACAAATACATAATATACTATTAATTGTTGAAGGACCTCATGAAAAAATAATGCAAAATAAAAGAGTTAAAGAATGATTGGGCTGCCAGAGAAGCTGCTTTGAAGAGATGGCATTTGATGAGAGATCAGCCTGAGCTGGGAGAGTGGGTCATGCAAACATCAAGGGAAGAAAAACTGAACCAGGAAAACTGAAGAGCACATGTAAAGCATGTGAAAAAGCTTGGCTTATTTGAGAATTGGCCATGAGGCCAGTGTGTCCAGAATAATGGCCAAAGAATTAGTCGAATTTGATGAAAAGCATCAAAACATTATACTAAGAAGTTCAATAACTCCAATTCAGACAAATAAATAAAAGCACACCTAGGCACATTGTAGGGAAGCTGCTGGAAACCAAAGACAAAAATAGAAAGCTTAAAAGCAGCAGGAAAAAACAGTCATGATATCCACAGGGAATAGCGATAAAGTCATAGCTGACACTACAAACTGTAAGATCAGAAGACAACAAAGCAATATCTTTAACATCCTGAAAGGAAAAAAGGCTGAGAATTGCAAATGTTGTATCTACTAAAAATATCCTTCGAAAAAGGTGAAAAAATGTTTTCCGAAAAATGCAAGCTGAGAGAATACTTTGCCAGGAGATTACACTATATGAAATGCTGAAGAAAGTTATCTAGGTAGAAGAAAATGATAACAGGTTGGTATTCAGAGATAATGAAGAGCACTGTGAATGGCTAATATGGATGAAGAATAAAAAATAATTTTTCTTGCTCAATAATTTTCTTAATTATTTATGTGATTACTTTTAATGAGAATTGACTGTTTGATGAAAATGTAGTTTGAGATTCATAGCAAATAATAGGAGTAAAATATAAGAGTAGCATAAATGACAAGAATTTAAATTGAATTTTACTCACAAGATTCTTATATTGCACATAAAATGCTATAATATTAACTCAGATACTATGAATGATCATGTCAACTATTTTGTTAGGACATAAATTCAATTTCATATAACAGAGACACAAAATGATAAAGTTATAAATGAAATAATGTATTTCTTTCCTAAATAAAAGTTTTTGCTAGTATAAAAGCTTTGGTTTCAAGACCACTGGGAGCCCAGACTCTTCTTCTTTTGGATGATGGACACAGATGCAAAACCAGCAATCTCTGCTGTGTTCGGGCACCTTCCTATGATGCTTCATGCTTCTCGTATTCCCTTGGGCCTGTGACTGGCTTGCCTCATACTCTACATCTAATCTTTGGGATCATCACAAGGATGATGAGGAGGTATAAGGCTCATCTTACAATAAATCTTCAACAAACTCAGCACCTCCTTCGTTTTCTTTAAATATATGGCTTCTGCATAAGATACTGTTTAAAGTAAAGGGTCTCTAGTTGCTATGGCTAGTTTTGCATGTCAACTTGCCTGGGTCATTGGGTGTTCAGAAATTTAATTGATCATTATTCTGTAGGGTGTTGGATGAGATTAACATTTGAATTTGTACAATGAGTAGAGCAGAGAGCCCTCTCCAAAGTGAGAGGGCTTCATCTAATTGGTTAAAGGCTTGAAAAGAACAAAAAGACAAACCATTCCTCCAGTAAGAGGGCACTCCCCCCACCTGACCATTTTGAACTAAGACATTGGTCTTCTCTCCCTTCAGACTTGAAATGAAACATCATATTGTACTCTTCTTGGTCTTGAGCCTGCCAACCTTTGGATTAGAAATACAGTGTTGTTTCTCTAAGTCTGCAACATGCTTACTACAGATCTTGGAATTTGTCATTCTCTACAATTGCATGAACCAATTTCTTTAAATAAATAAATAGATACAAATTTAGATATAGATATAGATTTAGATTACATATACTGTGCACACACATTCTGTCTCTGCAGAATCTTTCTGATTCCTACATCAGTTAAAAATAAAAACAACCAGGAGCCATTGATTTAGGTTCTATATGTAACAGATGGAAGAATGAGGCCTGGAGCCATCAAGTGGCTCCTATAATTTATGTGGTCAAAAATCCAGAACTAGATTTAAGTCTGCTAATGGCAGTCTAATATTCTCCACACAGAGTGTCTCTTTGTCCTTTGGATCATATTACAAATGAAAATGTACTGTGCTTTACTCAAAGGCATATTCAAGTACTATTTCTCAAGTACAGTTGATTTTAGGTTTCCTATTATTTGTACAGTTTCCATAGAAACTGTAAAATGCAAATTCACTTTTTATACCAAGTTTTTTCCTAGGCTAAAATGATGGGAAGATGTGGAAAATAAACTCATCTTGCCTTTTTAATGGTCACCACTGGAACAGAACATCCTTTAAAATCTGCCTGGTAGCTGAATTGTTGATTGAATTCTGCAAGCAAATGCCAACATTACCAAAGTAAAACCACAGTGTAGAACAAGAGAAATACTGTAAGTGCTCTGCACTGAGCATACTAGAGTCTGGATTTGATTCATCAAGCTAAAAAATGAAATAATCTCTTGGTGTGGCAGGGTTTATATAAGTAATATCATTCTCCCTTGAGTGGGGGGTGGAAGGAAAGAATGGTTGTATTTCTGAACAGACATTAGGAAGACATTACTTGTATGTAGACAGTGACAGTATTTTCTGGACCAAATATTAGGTCATATCAGTGATGGTATTTAGAAAGGACTTAATATAAACTCTGGTTTGATGATAACTGAATAATTTGCATAACTATTATGTTTTTATATTACTAAAAACCTAGCTTTTTATAAAGATATAAGTCACATACCAGATACTTCATTTAAAGGGTAGTAAAATTTAGCGATTTTCAGAATGTTCTAATGTTGTATAATCATCACCACTACATAATTCCAGAACATCTTTATCACCCCCAAGAGCCTCACCTTATTAGCACCCCTCATTTCCTTCTCCCCACAGTTCCTAGGAATCCCTAACCGTAAGGACATTTTATAGAAATGAGATCTTAGAATATGTGATTTTCTTTCTTTTTTTTTGTTCCGGGGATCGAACTTGGGTTCTTCGCTTGCTAGGCAGGCAGTGGAACCACTGAGCTAAATCCCCAGAGCACTATTCAGGATTTTGAGGAACACCAGTACTGATTTCCATAGGGAATGTACTACTTTACCTTCCCACCAGCAGTGTATAAAGTTTCCTTTAACCCCATTCTAACAAGTGTTTGTTATTTTTCTTGTAATACTCTTGAGGTTAACCGTTCATACCTGAAACGGAATCTCAGTGTAGTTTTGATTTGTGTTTCCCTAATCCCTAAAGTGCTATGAGAGTATTTACCAGAAGGAACTAATCCTGGGAGAGAGGACAACAGTGGCAGTAGGAATCAGTAAAACTTTTCTGAAACTTGAACTGAGTTTAAAAATGGTAGAAAGACTTGATTATAAAAACTCAAACATGGGCTGGGGACCAAAAAGAAAAAAAAAAAAGGATATATGATTTTTAAATATCTGGCTTCTTTCACTTGATCTACTTGCCTAGACTTGCATTTTTACCACATTGTCTTGATTTCTACAGCTCAATTAGAAGTCATAAAATCAAGCAAAGAGAGTCTTCAAACTTCATTGTTCTTTTTCAAGAATGCTCTAGGGGTTTGGGATGTAGCTGAGCAATAGAGCACTTGCCTAGCATATGCAAGGCCCTGGGTTCGATGCTCAGTGCTACACACAAGTCTCCACCACCACAGCTGTTCTGTGTCTTTAGCATTTCTATACCAATTTTAGAATCAACCTACCAGTTACTACAAAAAAGGCATGTGGAGATTCTGATAGGGATTTTAATCTATAGATCCACTTGAGGAGAAATGATACTTGAATAGCACAATGAAGTCCTCCAGTCCATGAGTATAGGAGAGTTCTGTAGCTATCTCAATCTTTTAAAATTTCTCTCGGTTTTTAATAAATGTGTTTTCCATTACATGTATCCATATTATTTTAGTTTTTAAAATCTTCTAGGAAATGGTATTGTTTTATATTTATCTTCTACTTTTTGTTTCTAGTATAAATAAATGCATTTGATTTTAATCTATTGGCTTTGTAGCTTATAACCTTGCTAAGTTAACATAATTATTTTGGCATTTAAAGTATATTTATGAAGATTTTTTTATGTAATCATTAATGTCTGTGAATAAAAGCAGTTACAGTTCTTTCTTTCCAGACTTTCTGCATTTTATTTATTTTTTGCATCGGTTAGAACTTCTTGTCTGATGTTACATGTAGGTAGTAAGATTAGGCTCCCTTGCTTCATTTCTGATTTTAGGAAGGAAATAGCCATTCTTTAATAAGAAATATCATCTTAAATATAGATTTTTCATGGATGCCCTTTATCACACTAAATATATTTCTTCCTATCCCCTTTTTGGTAGGACCCTTTTTTTTAATCACAAGAGGGTGTTGAAATTTGTCAAATGCCTTTTCTGCATCTATTCAGATGTTCATATGATTTTCTTCTTCTATTTTGTTGATGTAGTAAATTAAATTGATTAATTTTTAAATGAAAATTCTCTCTTGAATTCCTAATATGAAACCCATTTGTTTTGTTAAGAGTTTTTGCATGTATGTTTATAAGGGATATTAATTTTTAGTTTTCTTGCAATTTTCTTGTCAGATTTTGATATCAGGCTAAGGTAGCCATTTAATTTACATTAGCTATATTCTCATCTCTTCTACTTTCTAACTGTGTGTAAGATGGTTATTATTTTCTCCTTTAATGTTTAAAGGAATTCACCAGTGTAGCAGATTGGATTCTCTGCAACAACTGCTGAGATGGAATTTGAGGATGAAAGATGGTTATTATGAATTAACATCTGTGGAGGGAGACACAGACAGGATTCAACTCAACTCCAAGTTACTGTGGAGCAAGCAATGCCCATTAGGTTTCAGGTACAACCTTTATACTGTGCCTTGTTCTGTCATTATGTGTAGACAATTCCAGGAAAGCTATGACAATGGAGGAGGCAGAAGTTTGCAGCTGAGCAGGACCCCACCAATCCTAGCTAAGTTGCCGGCAGAATTCTAATCTCTGCCCCTCAGCTCTCCAGCAGGGCCAGCCTCTTTTGGGGTTCTGTCTTTGGGTGCTGGCTGATTTAGAGGTCATCTTTTTTTTGTTTGTTTTACTTTACTCACTTTTTTTGCTTCCTTGTATTATAGTTCTGTGTTTTCTTCTGTAAAGTAAATAGTTATTTCATATATCTTTTTCCATTTTCTAGTTGTTTTCAACAGAAGGGCGGGTCCAAGACCAACTCCTCCATCAGGGTAAGAAGAGAATATTACTTAGTTTAACTTTTGTCAAGATAATTTTTGTTGTGTACACATTTATTTCCATTATTTTTTATTAGGAATTCATTTTTGACCCAGCATTATAATTTTGAGGTATATTTTTCCTTAGCAGACCAGAAGAGTTTAAAAATTTTGGAAGTACAAAAGGCAGCAAGAAACCCAGACCACAGCTTGGAATGTTTGGCTGTAGACCCTTTCTCAGGTATCTACTCTCCCCTCACTAGCACGACAATACACTTTTTAAAAAATGAAATTAATCACATAAACAAGTTTTATGGCAGATTTCCAGAGCCCTCAGCCAAGACAACAGAGTCTCACTGTAGCTTCCTTCACAACTTGGCCCTGCTCTTGGGCCATGTCAGCAGGACCCCACACATCTGAATGGCATAACCATGTTTGCAGTGGTGAACGCTCCTGTAATCCAAACATTTTCACTGCTTGGGCTGCTATAACAAAAGTATCACAGACTGGGTGGCCTAAACAACAAACACTTATTTCTTGCAGTTCTGGAGGCTACAAGTTCTACATCAACGTAGTAGATTGTTCACCAGTGGCTGTCTTCTGGCTCTGTCCTCACATAGCAGAATGGGTAATGGAGCTTTCTGGGGCCTCATTTATATGGACACTCATCCCACTAATGAGAACTCCACCCTCATGATCTAATCACTTCTCCAAAGCTCCACCTTCTGACACTATCACCTGAAGGGTTTGAAGGGTTAAGATTTTAACACATGAATTTTTTGGGGTGGGGATCCAAATGTTTAACAGAATATCACAATTCTTCATATTACATGTTCTGAGGGATGGAGGAAGTCAAATTTGTGGCTTTTAAAGTTCATGTTTGGGCTGGGGATTTAGCTCAGTGGTTCCATCGCCTGCCTTGCAAGCACAAGGTCCTGAGTTTGATCCTTGGTACCAAAAACAAAAAGTCTATGTGTTAAAGTTCATGTTTTTGAAAAAAGAATATTTTGGGGAAAATTGGTGGATTAGAATGAGAAAACCAGAAGATGGTGTACAAAAGAACAGAGCTTTGACACATTTCATTTTCATTCATTCATTGGTTATACAGTAGGCACTCAGTGGACACTTGGTTATTGGGTGATGTGGAATTTCATATTCACTATAACTGGTACTTTTCTTTTATTAACAGTCAGCTCATTTTCAGACCTACATTTCCCTGTGGAAGAAGACATTGTTTTATTTTGGCACTTTTGAAATAATGGTAGACATTGCGAATGCAGGAGTAATCGCAATGGAATGAAAAAGAATTATCGCAAGTGAGCTTCTAGTGTGGGTGTTGAAAACTAATGAAATGCTTTATTATTCTGTGTTCTGCTCTAGAGAACTTTCAATATTCTTTAGTTAAATCTGACTCTATTAGTTATTATCATTGCAGAAATGTGAAGAATAAAAAGTTCAGAAGCCATTTGTGTTCAAATAGACTGCAATTAAAAAGTCCCAGGCAAGCATTATATGCTTATAAATAAGAGAGCTACAAGAAGAAAAAAAAATCAGAAGCAAAATGCTGAAGCAAGTTATAATCTGCCAGATAGGAGAAAGGCAATAGAAAACCAGAAAAGAAAAAAAGGAACAGTTATGACCCCTAATTAGCAAATGAAAAAAGATAATCAGAGGCCTCAAAGAAGGCTGAATTATTAAAAATCGCACTTCAGTTTTACAAAGAAATTCTAGGGGATGACAAGCTTTTAAACTTACAGTGAGGATTGATGAACAGGATATAATCAGCATCAGGATATTTCAAGGAACAAAGAAAGAAATGAGCCTGACTACAAATTTTTTTAAATCTCCTGAACTAAAAAATCCACCAATAATAGAATATGTCATCATACTTGAATATTCCTTTTGTGCTTCCACAACTATTTTGATTCTTTTATTTTGAGACATGGTCTCACCATATAGTTCAGCCTGGTTTTGTGTATGTGTCTTTTTTTTTTTTTTGGTACCGGGAACTGAACTCAGGACCTTGTGCTTGTGAAGCAGGTGGTGGCACCACTGAGCTAAACCTGGCCCCTTATTCAATGTGGTTTGTATATCTGTTTTTAAAATTTTTTATAAATTTTTAGGTACTGGGGATTGAACTTGGGACCTTGCACTTGCGTGGCAGGCAGCAGAACCACTGAGCTAAATCTCCAGCCCAATGTAACCCAGGCTGGATTGAACTTTCAACTATCCTCTTGCTTCAGTCTCCCAAATGCTGGGATTACTGGTGGGTGCCATCACACTCTGCTCAACTATTTTGATTATCTTATTCTGGATTATCAGTCCCCTGCCAATGTTTTTCCAAAAAATGCTTTTTTTTTTTGCAGGTCTTTGACGGTACTGCCACATTCCATAATCATATCTGCAAAAAAGACACAAGTAAATGGATCCTGTATGGATCTTCAGTTTCATATGCTTCTGACAGGTCTCATCTGAAGTTTGCAATGATCTGGATTGAGATCTAATGATTACTGACTGTTATCTGATCACTGTAACAAGGCTACTGAGCCAAGGAAAGTATCCTTTGACAAGGATTGGTCAAGAAAACATCAACAATGCAGACTGTTCCTAATAATAAAACTGTTATCATTCCTTGAGTGCTTAATATTGGCAGATCCCACATACCCAACGTCTGATTTAATACTTTCAACAATTTTATGAGCCTTGTAGGACAATCTTTATTTTACAGATAGGAAAATTTCAGTTCACAGAAGTTTGATAATTTGCTTAAGATATAGCTGATGAGTGGTTTGTCCCAAGTTTTGATACCAAACCACATGCCCTTGTCATGACACAAAGTTCCCATTCTTTTTGAGTTCCTTCACAGCTTTAAATGCTTTCATATTATCACAATTGGCAAAATGTGAAGACATTCTGAAAAAAAACCCCTGCCATGGTAAGAGATTTAGAAAACAGAGTAGAAATCTTTAAGGATCAGATCTGAAGTCAGTAAATTAAATGAAAATAGTATGTAGAAGAATCAACCTTGAGTAACTGTGATGAAGTAAATATACCCCACCTATCTCTGATCACAACTAAAAATTGACCAGAATACATAAAGCAACTACCTGAGAACTGAAGTATAAACAGCAGTAGTCATGTTGGGAAGGAAAATGAAATCATAAACAGTGACTGATACAGGGGTAGGTTTTCTTTTCTTTTTTTCTTTGTTTGAAGTCCACCATACCTTTTGATTTATACTTGAGAGCAGCCTAAATGCTGGAATTCTGCAATGGCCATGGAAAGAAGAAAGCTCCAATGAAAACCTTCACTTTTTAGAGAGAAGAAAAAAAGCAGGAAGTAGGTTCTTTGTAGGACAAAATGTGTAATAAAAATGCCTCCTCTCTTAATTTTCTCTCTTTTTACTCTTGCAGTTCTGCTCTGTACTTCTGAAATAGCAGCAGTGGTTGCACAGAGATCTCACTCTTTGAAGAAAGTCCTCCTTTTGGACCAGTGGACCCTGTGGTGCTGCCTTGCTCTTATGGACCCTGTGTTGCTGCTTTGCTCTTAAGATCAATTCAATCCCTGAAGTATGTAACAGTGCAGAGAGGATAAAATCCCAATTTTTCAGCTACAGAACCAGGATAGAAGACTCTTGGGAGTTGGAAAGTATGAGAAAGGGGATATCACAGAGAGCCCCTAAAACTGAATTTAAACAGGACCCTGACACTCAAAAAAAAAAAATGTTCTCAATGTCCATAATATAATTCAAGATCATGGAACATACAGAGAATCTGGAAAAATCTCAATAATTCTCATGGGAAAATGACAACTAGCAGATTTTAACCCTAAAATAATCTGGATGTTAGAATTAACAAGGTCTTTAAAGCAGTTATTAACTATGGTTCATTAAGTAAGGGCAAATGCTATTGAAGTGAAGGAAAAGATAGGAGTTTTCATCAAATTCATAAAAATTATAAGAAGAAACAAACATTTTATGATAAATGAAATAATATTATGTTAATAGAAATAAAAATCCCCCTGTACTGGTTTATTAGAAGTGTGGAGATAGAGTAGTGAAGGAACTTGAAAATAAAATTATCCAGAGAAAATTTTAAAATATTTTGAATATATCAAAAATTATAAGCTGCTACAAAGGTAGCACTTATAAAAACACTAAAAATTTTAAATACTTATATATGGGGGACAGGGATTTAGCTCAGTGGTGCTGCCACCTGTCTTGCAAGTGCAAGGTCCTGAGTTCGATCTCTGGTATCAAAAAAAAAAAATCCAAAAAACTTACATATGAAAAGAATGATCTCAAATAAAAATCTAATATTATATCCTAAGAAAGAAGAAAAGGAAGAGTAAATTAAATTGCAAATAAGCAGAAAGGAAGAAATGATAAAGATAAGAACAGAAATCAATGAAATTGAAAACAAAAAATAATGAAGAAAATAATTGAGAACAAAAACTGATTCTTTGAAAATATCATGAAAATCCAGAATGAACTGAGAAAGAGAAAGAGAGAGACTATGTCTTAGTCACTTTCTCACTGCTAGGGCACAATATCCAACAACTGCGACTTAAAGGAGAAGTTTATTTTGGCTCACAGTTTCAGAGGTCTCAGTATATGTATGCTTGGCTGGCTCCAAGGGAGAAAGAGCATGGATGAAGAGCCTGGCCTTTACTTTCTACATTACTATAAACATTCTGGTTTTCTGATCTCCAACCAGAAGCTTCTATCAAACTAAGTTTACAGGATTCTATGGCTTCTCTAGCCCTCATCTCCAGATCTTTCCAAACTTCTACCGTGAAACAGCAAAAGCTTCGAAACCTCATAGTTAAGAATAGTTACAGCAATGACCTCACTTCTCTTGTACCATTATCTGTCTTATTCATTTTCTTCATTGTTGGAACAAAATACTCAAAACCCACAAATTGAAGGAGGAAAGGTTTATTTATGATTGCAGTCCATGGCCCACTGTTTCCAAGGGAGAAACAGCATGGAGGAGGGGGATAGCAGAGGAAAGCTTCTTATGGTATAGCAGCCAGGAAGCAGAGTAAAGGGAGGAGTGAGGAAAGGAGATATACCTTTCCAGGTCATGTCCCCCTTCTAATAGAAAGTTAGCTATGAACTCATCAGTGGATGAATGCACTGATGAGTACACTGCCCCTATATTCCAATCATATTTTTTCATATCAAATGAGGCTTTGGGGGGACATTTTAGATCTAAACCATAGCATTCCACTCCTGCCCCTCAAAAGACCCCTTTCCATCTCTTTATGCACACTGCATTTAGTGCATCTATAAGAGTTGCCAAAATTTTAACAGTTCCAGCATTACTGAAAAGTACGTGTCCAAAGCCTCATTAAGACTCAAAGAAAACTCTTAGTTATGAGTCCCTATAAAAATTAAAAAGAAAGTTAAACATTTTAACATATAATAGCACAGGGTAAACCTTCACATTCCAAAAGAGAGAAATGGAGAGACAGAAAGGAATGGGACCAAACAAGACTGAAACCCCACAGGGCAAACATTAAATATCATAATTCCATATCCAGCACATGATACAAGTTATGGCAAGATGTGAACACCAAAGGGCTTGACTGGTCCTGACTCTATGGCCTTTCTAGTTGTAGCTATCATGGCCTCTTTTTTGGGTTGGCTCTGCTCATGTCTGTAGCTTTCATTAGATTTTTCATGTTTCTGGCTTTTCTGACTTTCTGGAGTCTCTACTACACTTTTGGATTCATTCTCACAGCTTCATGCAATGCCCTCTCAGGGCACACTGCCTGACCCCAGGCTTTCTTCTGAAGTCTGAGTGGAAGCTTTCCTAACCCCATAACTCTTGGATTCTGCATGTCCATAAAACCAACAGTAAAGAGATAATGCCAAAGTTTGCTGACTGCTCATGTAGTAGCTGGACCCCCCTGAATCATGGCTGCAGAGGCCTCTGAGTGTCTGGATTGCTGAACTCTGTGAAGTAAATCCTTGAGGAATAAATTTCCTATGCAGCTGTAGAGTACCTGTGTATGTGGGGGAGGGGGTCTCTTCTCAAAGCAGTCTTTCAAGAGTTTACCTTTGTCATTTTACACCCTTGAATGAGTAAATGGTGGGCTCTTGCTGATTCCTGAGATACCCTCAAGACATTTTTACTATTGTTCTAATGCAAAGTACTTGGTGGCTTTTTAGTGCTAATCTTTTCAGCAATAAGTATCTCCTTGTAGGCATTTTCTGATGAAACTACAAGCTGTGTAAATCACTTAACTCTGCATTTGCTCTTGTTTCTCATTACAGATCTTGCTAAAAGCAGCAAGCAGTGCCCATACATGTTAGGCTTTCTGGATAATTCCTCTGCCAGATTATTTAGTCTGGCACCCTTAATCTCAGTCTCCTACAAAGTCACAGGACATGGGCAAAATATAGACAATATTTCTACCAGAGCATAACACACATGGCCTCTAGCCCAACTACCAAAGGCATCCTTATTCCTAACTGAAACCATCTGAGCCTGGCATTTACTTTCCACATTCCTATTAGGATTCTGATCTTCTGAAGTCCAACCAGAATCTGACATCAAGCTCAGCTTATAGCATTCTACAGTTTCTCTAGTTGGCATCTTCAAACCTTTCCAAACTCCTTTTATGAACTAGTTCTAAAGGATTCCAAATGACATGGTTAGGTATATTCACAGTAACAATTCAACTCTTGGTTCCAAAATCTGTCTTAGTCATTTTCCTTGTTGCTGTCATGTAATTCTCAACATTTACAACCTGAAGGAAGAGAAGTTTATTTTGGCTCACTGGCACAGTCCATGGTTGGCTGGTTCCAAAGCAGAAACAAGATGGCAGAGGGACATAGAAGAGGAAGCCTGCTTGTGGCATGGTGACCAGAAGCAGAGAATTATGAGAGGAGCTGGGGAGGGAGATATACCATTCCAGATGATGTCCCCACTTACCCACCTCTTCAAGGAACTTGAAAATAAATAGAAATTATCCAAAGAAATTTAAAATGTTTTGAACATATCAAAAGTTATGGAACACCACTAAGGAAGTGCTTATAGGAAAATTTAAAATATTAAATGCTTATATATGGAAAGACCTCAAATCAAAATTTAATATTATATCCTAAGAAAATAGAAAAAGAAGAATAAGTAGCAGAAGGAAGGAATAAAGAACACAAACCAATGAAATTTAACCTGAAAGAGTAAGAGAGAAAATAACTGAAAACAAAGATAGTTCTTTGAAAAGATCAATAAAATACAGATTAAAGTCAGAAGGGAGGGAAGAGGAGAGAGAGAGAGAAAGAGAGAGATAGAGTCAGACAGAGTCAGAGAGAGAGAGAGACAGAGAGACATACACATGGGGAGAATTACCAATATTAGGAACAACAAAAACAACAACAAAGGATATTACTATATACATAAAAATACAACAAGGTATAGGGATAGGGGTCTGTAGGCAGGGAAAGAATAGAATAAGGACCTCATTAGGTTTTCTGGCTAATCCTGACTAGAAAAAGTTAAAACTTTCCTGGAGGGAGCAATTAATAAGACAAGAGAAAGAGCTGATAAGCAGAGCATGAGGAAGCCAGGAGTACTAACCAAAGTAGCCACCCCTCCCCACCTCGAATAAAATCTACAAAAGGAAGGGGAGGGACTACCTATCTTAAAGGAAAACTCTTATTTAGTATACAAAATATATAGGTATTCCCACTTTAGGGTCACTATATTGCTGCACTACATAATACACATCCACTTAATCACTAATTTTAAATTGTTTTTCTATAAGGCTCCTCCTAGTCCACCTATACATCTCAGCAATAAGGTTCTGACAAGGGGAGGAAGTCAATGTGCATGTAGGCAATGGTGCCTGGATTATATTCTTGTGGCCTAAGCATTATCTAAGACAGCTCAGAGATACAATCAGGTTGTGACAAATTCCAGGTACCCAACTAAGTGGGAATCATCCCTCAAAACCTAATAAAGGAGGCTGGAAACAAAGGATCCCTGGGTATTCCTCTTTCTGAAGTCCCCGACCCCTCTTTGGGGCAGCTTACTGTCTTCTGCTTTTTCCTCCTTACAAATAAATTGTCTTCCTTTTTTAGCCTCTCTGCCTCTAATCCATTATTGTTGCTGAGTTTTTAACCTCAGTTAGCTGCTCATCCCAGTAGCACTCACCTCAGATGTGACAAAAGAAATACTATAAATAACACTATAAGTTCACCACCCGAGATGGAATAGAAAAATTCTTTGTAAGACACACACTGCCAAAATGTACATAAAAAGAAATAGATAACCTGGGCCCAGAGGAAGGGGCTTCTGAGCCACCATCCCACTGCTCCTGGCTTAGAGAAAGGGGCTTTTGGGCCACCATCTGTCCCGCCACTCCTGGGCCATAGGAAGGGGCTTCCTGGTTGCTGCCCATCCTGCTGCTCCCAGCCTAGAGAAAGGGGCTTCTGAGCTGCTGCCCCACCGCTCCCAGCTCAGAGGAGGTGAGCCTCATGGGCACCAACAGCACCCCCCAGCCTGGGTCAAAATGAGAAGACACATAAACAAGTCTCAAAACCAGACTTCCAGATGACCTAGAGCAACCCCAAAGGGAAATGAGATGGAACACACTGCTACTAAACCACCTGGACTCCCTGAACTGGCAACAAAAGAGGATCTGGAAAAGATGAAATCAGAAATAATTTCTCAGATAACAGCAGAGATTATGCTCATAGTGCAAGACATGATTAATAAATCTAGAGAGGAGCTGAGGAACAT
>NW_004624761.1:17133840-17149707 GCF_000247695.1 Heterocephalus glaber
CTCCACAGCTGGTGGGAGTGTAGACTGGTGCAACCACTGTGGAAATCAGTATGGACATACCTCAAAGAACTAGGACTGGAAGTCCCATTTGAGCCTGCTATTCCCCTGCAGGGAATTTTCCCCAAAGAATTAAAACAATCATACCACAGTGATATATATGCACCCACATTCATTGCAGCACAGTTTGTAATAGCTAAAACTTGGAAACAGGCCAAATGCCTATCAGCTGGAGACTGGATAAAGAAAATGTGGTTTTTTATAAAGTGGAGTACTACTACTCAGTCATAAAAAATGAGAAATTAGAGACATTTATAGCTAAATGTATGCACATTGAGGCGATACTCTTAATTGGAATAAATAGGACACACATGTATAGATACTGAATAGTTTCTCTAGTGTGAGAAACTGAAAGTGTAAATAAGGACTAAAACGTATAATCGATAATGTGAAATAGGAAGGAAAGGGACAAAAGGGAAGGAGAAGTGGGAGGGGTAGGGGAAAGAAAGAAGGGAATGGAAGTAATATGAGAAAATGAAAAAATGGAAAAAAAAGTCTTTGTAAATAGGGAGGGATTGAGGGTTGAAGGAAGGGCAGGGGAAGGGGGAAAAATAAGATCCGAGAGAGTATGTAAAAGTACAAATTTCCAATGATGAATGTCATTATATTGTATACCTACAATGTACCAATGATTAGAATGAATAATTGATAATGCGAAATAGGATGAAGAGGTCCAAAGGGGTAGGGGTAGCGGGAGGGTCAGGGGAAAGGAAAGAAGGGAAAGGAAAAATTGTGAGAAATGGAAGAAATGGAAACAAAGTCTTTGTCAATAGGGAAGGGTGGAGCGGGTGAAGGGAGGCCTAGGAATGGGGAAAAAATAGGAACAAAGATGCATCATGGGTACAAGTTCCCAATGAGAAATGTAAATGTGTTGTATACCTAAAATGTACCAATAAAGGAATTTTTTTAAAAAAGAAGAAATAGATAACCATCCAACAAAGAAAAGTTGAAGCCTAGATGACTTCACTACTGCATTAAACCAAATATTTAAGGAAGAAATAATATCAATTTCACAAATCTCTACTCATTCTATGGGGCCAATATCACTTGCAAGAAAACCTGGGGAAGAGGAGGAGGAAAAGAAATTATAGTTCAACATCCCTTGTGAACATAAACACAAAAATCACCAACAACATATTAATGACTCAAATCCAAGAATATCTAAAAATGATTACCAAAAAGGGAAGAGTATCATTACTGAAGGGGAAGAGTAGCCCAGAAATACAAGGCTGTTTCCATACAGGAGTAGCATGAACAAATTTCTTTGGGGTGTGGGAACCAGCAGTTACTCTGATCATAGAGGTGGTTGGTTCCACAAGTCTATATGTATATATTTTTTAAAAGTCATAGAGCTCTACACAAAATGTTAATTTTATTGAATTTAAATTGACTTCAATTACAGTCAAACATTCTTGTAAGTTCCTTAAGTAAATTCAAAGTATAAGACTCTTCGCCTTTCTGGGTGAGGAAACGTATTACTGAGAGGAGAGGCAGATCAGTCACCATGTGGAGAAGACTAGATTGTGGGACAAAAGGCTTCTGTTTTTATGGGGGACAGGAGAGGGCCTGCGGAACAGTTGGGTTCATATTGCATTGTTGATCCACACAATGTGGGAAGTCTACCTTGGAGGCTGTTTGTGGCACATGCCTCAGAGGGGATGGGTGTAAGGCAAGTGAAGCAAGGGAAAAGGCTGCTGGAGAAGGGGAAAAGGCTGCGGGGAAGCAAATGCTTTTACATAGCTTCCCACAGCAGGGGACCAGGAAATATGAACTGAGCCCACCCAAACTGTTGCTTTTCTCTGTGGAGTACTTGGCAGCTTGCCCTGAATTGGGCGGCCCTTTGTTTAGAGCCAAGGGAGTTTGTGATTCCCATGGGTCAGGCACTCATGTGGAGTACTTCCTTTCCATACATTTTAGTAATTTTCCTTCTCCTTTTCCAATTCCCTTCTATCCCTCAGGCTTTCATGTATCAGAGTGTATCGTTTGTTTAGTTGTTAGTTTTGGATGTCTGCACCCCCCACAATGGTGGAGGCAGAGGCAGGTGGCAGCAGAGCTGGCTAACTCATTTTTCTCTGGGTCCCAAAGCCCTCTGGTTTGGAGCTGTTGCTTACTAGGGTAGCTTGTTAATATTGGTTTGCGCTTCTTTTTACTCAGTTTTGCTTTCATTGTGATAACTGTAGCTTTAAGTTTATACTGCTGCTTGAAAGGGCATAGTGCTTGACTTTTATTTGGAGATTCTGTCACTACATGTAAATGTTTTATGGCTTAATCTAGTGAGTAGAGTTTTCTCTAGTGATGGGTCTCATTCCCTTTCAATTGATAAAGGGACATTCAGCCAGGAAGGTATCCCACTTATGGGCTCTTCACCCAGAAGATGTGATGTATTGTGTTTATAGGAGAAATCCAATGGGTCCAGGGAATTCAGCCTATTTAGGTTAAACTCTTGATGGCTTTAAAGGAATTCAGCCTAATCAGGTTAAATTCCTGATGTCTTTAAAGGGATTCAGCCTTATCAGATTAAACTCCTGATGGCTCTAAAGGAAATGGTCTGCCAGGTTAAACTCCTGGAGGGAAGTGCAGTTTGATCAGGTTAAACCCCTGAGAGGCTAAACCTAGATCCTAATTTTTGTTCCTATCTGCAGATGATGTCTTCTTAACTATTGGAACAAGTTCTACATGAAGACCCTTCAAAGAGATCATTCTGTATTCCTACGTAATAAAAATGGTCTATATATTCACTTGGGGAAAATGAGACATGGCCATCCCTTGGCAGTCGAAAATATGATGCCATATTTCAATTATATCTTTACTGTAAGGAACAAAACAGATGGTCAGAGGTACCTTATATTCAAGCCTTTATGGCCCTCTACCTAAGGCCTGGTCTGTACCCTAGAAGTGATCATTTCTCAAGACCTTATACTGTACAGGACTCCTTTCCATCAGTTCCCCCATCCCACAGACTACCTCCTCAACAACCTGCTCAGTCAGTACCCTCAAGGGATAAAGGCCATTGCCTGAGTCCACCCCATACTAGGTCTGGGTCTACTTACTACAGTGCCTTAGACTCAGGGAATCCTACATCTGAGTCCACCACTGCTCTACCCCTTCAAGAAATGGCAAGCACCAATGGTGCATTCCTCTTGGTAGTTCCTTTTTCAGTTACAGATACTTAACAGTTCAAGGAGAAATTGGGTAGATTCTCAAGATCATAAAAAGTTTGCTGTCAGTTTCCAAACCCTAATGATGGCTTTTGATTTGACCACGTGAGATGTCCAATACATCCTCATCTCTTGTTGCACAGCAGTAGAAAGGAAAGTGATTATAAAGGCTGCAAAGTAGGCCAATGATGAAGCCTTTGCAGATTCACCCTCTGAAAAATCAGCCAGCTGTGGCATTATTTGTGTCTCAGGAAGAGCCTGAGTGAAATTACAACACAAGAGGCAGAGAAGCTAAGCAAAAGTTAAACATCAAGACCATTTTAGCTGATATGCAACAAGGGATGCCCAAATCTATGAACTACAATAAGCTCAGGTTTCAATGAGACCTAATGAGAGGCCCTCCATAAATACACTAATTTAGACTCAGAGGTTAGAGAAGATCAGATTATCCTAAGGCAGTACTTTATCAGTCAGTCAACTCCAGCTATTAGGAAAAGGGTCCAAAAACTTCAAATGGGCCCACACACCAAAATAAGCCAGTCAGCCAATGAAATTGGACTTGAGAAAACTGTTAGAGAAGACTCCCCTTGGTGAAAAAAGGAGCAGCTGCCTGGAAACATTTATTCTGGTCTTTATTCACTAGTGGGGTCCCCAGTAATTTCCATAGCCTTATGAAGGTATACCCCAATAAACATTGCTAAATATATTATTATAATATGTCTATAATATGGTTATCATTAAAAGGTTAAGTTTTCTGTGGGTAAAGGTTTTCTTATTAAAAGATGCTCTTAGTACAAAACTAAATTAAGAGACAAGTGTTTCCATATAGCTGTGACACTCATTATTGCTTACTTCATGGTGTACTAAATGTATTCCTGCTTTCTGGGTGTACAGGTCCTCAAAGATGTAAAACTAGGGTTGTTTATGGTGATAAACTTTTCTTTTAGACTCAGATATCTTCCTTTCTCTTAATTGTGTTCCAGATACTTGTGATAGGAGGTACATGTCAAGCCAGCATGAGACCATCAGCCAAATGATAATTTTTAAAAGTTATGTGATGTATATGTTACGTATCTCATTACAGTTAGGCACCGAGCAGTCCAAAAATGTCACATACTCAAAATTAGATGGTAGACATTATAAACTTCTAAGGTACATTTATAGACAGGTGAATTCTTCTTTGATGGCATCCTATTGTAGGGATAATTAGGGAGGAATAGGCAGCATAGGGCATGACCTAGGTGGCTAGCATAATAGATATAACCACATGCTTACTCATGACATGATGTACTGGAAGGGGAAGCTCTTTGTAGGACCTTTGCATACATTTTGCTATGTGCCCATAGTTCTTGTGAATCTTGGCTCACTCCAAAAACAAAGGCTAAGACCCTGATTGTACCAATCAGAGAAATAATTTTTTTTTAAGAAAAGGACCTTACACCTATATGTATAGAGAAGGCAAAGACCTCAGGCTGAGAACCTTGTCTTGAGCTTCTCCTTGGCACACAGCTCACTTGCTATGTGGCAGCCCCTGCCCCTTTGCAATATTATCAGTTAAATTTCTGCTTTACTTCACATTTGTTATCTGAATTTCTCATTCATTTCTGAGTCAGCCTCACTCCACCTCCTGAAATCCTGCCAGGGTGGAGCGACAAACCTGGGGAAGCAGAGGGTCTCTTCATGGGAAGACCCCAGTCCCCCAGACCTCCACCTGATGCAACACTGCAATTTGAAATTATTGAGAGGAACAGCTTGGAAGGAAGTTGGAGGTCTTTTTAGGTTGGCAGATGATGCAACATGTGTCATAGTTTTTGGCCATCTACTTTAGGTGTATTTCAAGGTAGTTTCTGGCAGCCATAACATTGGCTTCCACTATCAGATGAAGATATGCGAGGTAAGATCCTTTGAGAACATTTAAAACTCTGCAAAGCTGTTTTTGTTTTTTCGTTTTTACAAAGGGATAGATTTTGCCGTGGTGACTAGCACTAGATCAGAACAGGATGGGTGAAGTAATTGAATTTTAATTTCTCAAAATATGAATTGCTCCCACCAGCAGGAACACCATTCCACCCAGTGAAGAGACAAGCAACAGCTGCCCATCCTTCTGCAGCACGGTCCACTTCACTGGAGAAAAAGTTGTGGGGAGGATTCTGCGTATTTACTTTGGTGTGCTTTCTTGGGTCTTCACAGAAGGTGTTAGTGAAGGTTTAGCCTCATCTAATCATGAGTGGCCATGTGCACAGTCCTGTAAAATGCTTCACAGAGGACAAACTTCAGAGTCAACTGTCTTTAGGCTTTTTTTTTAAAGAGAGTACAAGAAATCCATGGATAGGTTTTCTATTCTACATTATAATTAACCTTCAGGAAGTTACCATTTGTTGAGTTTCAGTAACAAAGAAGGATATCTATAATTATCTGAAAAGACTATTGAAATAAATATACTTTTTCCAACATCTATGTGAGACAAGCATATGCTTCAATTAAATAATAAAGCATAATAGATTGAAAGGAGAAAAAGATCTAGGATCCATTTGATTTCTTCTGACCCAGACATTACTGAAAGTGAAAACAAAGTCCTTCTTCACTAATCTATATTTAGTTGTTTAGAAAACTAATAGTCATTTTATCATACACTTACTGTTTTTTAATTAATAAGGAAACAATTTAAGACTTTAACAATAATTTTCAACAGATTTCTTCATAGGAAAAATATTTTTTTCCCCATTCTCTGTGGTCCCTTCACCGCCCCCCCCTCCCTATTTATAAAGACTTTGTTTCCATTTTTTCCTTTTCTCATAATTTTTCTTTTCCCTTCTTTCCTTTCCCCTTCCCCTACCCTTTTGGACCTTTTCTTCCTATTTAAAATTATCAGTTATTCATATTAATCATTTTAATCCTTATTTACACTTTCAGTTTCTCATACCAGAGAAACTATTTGGTATTTGCATGTGTAAATGTGTGTCCTATTTATTTCATTTAAGAGCATGGCCTCAATACGCATCCATTTAGCTATAAATGTCTCTAGTTTCTCATTCTTCATGGCTGAGTAGTAGTTCATTTTATTAAAAAAAACACATCTTCATCCAGTTTCCGTTGATGGGCACTTGGGCTGTTTCCAAGCTTTAGCTATTACAAACTGCGCCGCTATAAACATGGGTACACATATATCACTGTGGTAGGATTCTTTTAATTCTTTTGGGAAGATACCCAGCAAGGGAATAGCTGGATCAAATGGGACCTCTAGGCCTAGTTCTTTGAGGTATCTCCGTATTGATTTCCACAGTGGTTGCACCAGTCTGCACTTCCACCAACAATGGAGAAGGGTTCCTTTATCCCCACACCCCGCCAGCATATGATATTGGTTGATTTCTTGATAGCAGCCATTCTTTGTGGGGTGAGGTGGAATCTC
Organism: Heterocephalus glaber; assembly: GCF_000247695.1. The sequence goes on from NW_004624761.1 coordinate 17,140,465, forward strand.
AGCGTTGTTTTCAGCTGCATCTCTTGAATGACCAGTGATGTTGAACATTTTTTCATATGTTTATTTGGTGCTTTTACTTCTTTGTCTGAGAAATGTCTGTCCATTTCAGATGCCCATTTTTGAATTGGGTCTTTGAATTTGGGGGATGTCCTTAGGCTTTCACTTGGAGAAACAAGAAGAACCTCAGTCTTACCTTGGGTTGCATAACCTACACAAATTTAACTGTTCCATCCTTTGCACCATATGGTTTTCATCACGTACAGAAGAGCAACTATTTTCTTGGTGGTCATCATAAGCACCAAGCTCATTTTGTGCTTTTAAATTCACCTATTCTTATGACTTCCTCGGAAAGCATAAGACAATGTGAAAAAAGCAACAGAGACCTGTGTTTGGTAGAGAATGTTAAATCCAAAGAATTAAACAACAGGCAGAGTACCTGTTAGAACTAACTGAATGATAAGTACACATGTAGATTGTTTATAGACTCCTCATGGATACTCTAGGTCATTGCAAAAGAAAACGATAGAACTGCATTCATGCTATCAAGATGGAGCAAATATTATACAAGAAATCTCTTATCTTGTTATGTAATTTTAATTAAACTTTTGTGTAATCTAAGATTGTATCTGCCCAATATAAATGGTATTTGTGTCATAACTGCAGCACTGTATAGCTCCATTTCTCAGGATACATGTGGCAACCCCAGATATATGTGGGTATGTGTACATGGGTATGTGTAGGGTTTGTCTCTATCCTCATATAAGTGGTCTACAAGCTCGACAATATTATAAAGCCACTCACTTAATGAAAAATGCAGATTCTATAAGTGGGAGCATATTGTTTTAGTTGACTAAGTCGTCTTGGTTAAATTAATTGGACTAGATATTTTAAAAGGTGCAATTTTCTCTCCACCAGACAAATTGTCAAATCTGAATCTAACATCTTTTTTAAAATGAAAGGGAAAATGGCCTTTGCTATTTTAAAAATGAATCAATTGAATCTTGATAATTTTGAGCCAAAGAAAATGTATCTTTAAGTCTATTTTTTCTTTTAATCAAACTTTTAAATAGGGAGTTGAATTAGTTTAAAGCCATATCAAGAGGGAAAATTATTGAGTAATTATGTATTTAACGAAATAGAAATTCATTTGGGGACACATGGTGTCTGTAATATTTTTGTGTCTAAGTTTTACTTTGAAAGTGTGTGGGAGGTGAAAATAATTGCCTTTTTATGTATTCCAGTTGAATTGAAAATTTTTATAACTTTTAAATTGAGAGAAGTAATAAAATAATGCTAATGAGGCAAAATGTGGTTAGATTGTTTATAAAATCTTTATCTTTTATTTTATGAACATGTAATATTTAATTTTGAACAAAGAAAGTTATAAAAGATTATAAATCTTAATTTATTGGTAAGCTTTAAAATATTAAAGGATTTAAACAGGTCAGATATTGGAAAAGAAAATTAATGTAGTAATGTCAACTGTCACTTCTCTGGATTTACATTATTGATACTATTATCTTATAAAGATAGTCTAACACAAGACAACTGTGTACAGAAAGTCACTGCTGTCACTGCTACAGCAATTTTTGCTTCTCAGGTATTATGCAGTACTATAACATTGAGGGTATCACTCAAGGGTATACAATCACCATAATTTATAAAGTGTTCTAATGTCTCTTTATTAAAACACTAATCAAAATGTCATTTTAAAATTATTCCCTTAAACCAGATATAAATATTCACATCTTTTTGGTTTGGTTCTTGCTATTTGAACAGTAGAATCTGGGGTTAATGACAGTTCAAATGCTTTAGCTGAAAAAATATTTGGACTAGTCACTATCAGGGAGTTCATACAAGTCTTTTTTTACTTTACTTAACATTTTATTATGAAAATTTGAAAAACATAGAAAGCATAAAAGAATTCTACAATGATTTTCCCATATATCCACTACTTAGATTCTATAATTTGCATTTTACTATGTAGAACTTATCACACTTCTGTCCCAACAGCTCTTCCCCAATGCACCCATAAATTCCTCTTACTTTTTGATACATTTTAAAGGAAGTTGTAAAGATAGCATACTTTTCAAGTGCTGAAGCATACATATCACTAAGTAGAATTGTGAAGAGATTTTAATAGTGAAAGAATAAAAATTTACATTGTTTGGAAAAGAAAATTAAGCTCTTGAAAACATGATATAGTCACAATTTAGACACTTGGATGAACTTCAGAGTTTTATAACTAAGGCTCTAAAAAAATAGATAAATTGGTGGCACAGCTTATCATGATGGTAGAAAAATAAATCTCAAAGCCCAAAACTTTTCCTGGAAGTCTTCTCAAATACTCATCCTCCAGATGGGGACTTTCTCCAAAGCACCTCTGATAGAATTATGGATTATGAAGGTCTCTCTCTCTCTCCCTCACTTAAGTGAGGTTAAAATCCTGAAAAGGCACAAGAAACAGAAAATAGGTTTAGCCTGCAAAAGCAGAAGGTAATCAGCTAACCTGGTTGTTGTTTCAGCATTCTGAATAATCTTGTAATGAGTCTATTAATTTCCCAGTTAAGCAGAAGTTGCTACAGGCTATTTCTATTAATTTCTGGAAATTCTCATCCGAGAAAGTAGAAGTCTTAACTCTCACATGACCATAATGTAACAGAGAAGTAGTCATGTGACAAGGAGTTAGTTGATTTGGCCCTTCAGCATTCTAAACACATGTAACAAGTCTGTTTTTAGGTGAGAAAATTTAGTGAGCTTTGAAAATGCTAAGAGGTAAATCATCTTGGCATCAGATTTGCTAATCCTGTGTCTGTCCTAACTACAGGCATAGCATTTCCTCAGTGGGGTTAATATTCAATGAATTTCACAGAAATCCTGTTTTTATTCTCAGAGTTCCATTTAACAGCAGGCCGTGACCAGCTGTGTTTACTGTTGAAGATCCTCTCATAGAATTTTCCACTCATGAGTGCTTGATTTATAAAAATAAGGTCTTGCTTTTTTCTGCTTGTATCCTTTGAAAGACAGGACTGTATTAGGTTCCTCACTACTCCTGGTGCTCTCTGGAAGCTGAAGATTCAGAGCAGTGGTTCCTGCCCCTGGTGTTGGGAGCCTCCTGCCTTCTCCCACATTGCCTATTCCTACTGCCATGATGAGGACATGAGCTACTGTTGGAAACCTGGTGCAGGGAGGATGGACTTGCTGCAGCAATCCAGCTCCAAGAGACCTGAAAGAGGCCTTTGCCTCAGAGTCACTGTAAATAAAAGAAATCCTTGGGGCCTGTTGGCAACTACTGCATAAGCAGGCCCGGGCCAGAGGAGGAGCAGGCAAATCAATGGAGATTTAGGAAGAACACCTGAAAAGTTTGCATCCCCTGCTAGATAGGCTTGGCTCAAATATTTTTAGGACACAGGGCAAGGTTCAAATAGAGGTTTGTGTGTACTTTCAGCTTAAACATTTAGAAGTTATAAATCAACTTAGTGCACTGTTGGATAAAATTTTATATCCTCTGACCTTGGGAAATACATATCCACAAAGAGCAGGAAGGCTAGGTTTGAAATTACAATTCCTGGACTCATGAGAGTGTTGAGCTTAAACACGACAGTAAAGGAAGATCAATTCCCACTCATAGGCTGTAGACTACTCCCTTTTCAATCCAGCCTCAGTTCTATCCACAGATCTAGTTCCTATGTCCAAGCTCCTGACACCACAATGTATCACAATTCAGTACATGCTTGGAAGCACAGACTCCCAGAGCTACATCCTCATGGCCTGCAGAATTCCTTTAGGGGTCAGGGATGTAGCCAGATTTGGCCTCAGCATGGTGTGTTAAAACCTAGTCCAATGCACTACAAGAGCTCTCATATATTTTAAGATGAAATTTACTTCTTAGAGGTGACAGGGTTGGCAGCCCACTTCTTGGAGCTCATTCATTCATTCAATTGCTATTGCTTTGAGTGTGTTCTGTATGCTGCTGATACAACTGCGAACAAGGTGGATATCATTCCTTCCCTAGTATAGTTTAATGTCAGATAGACATTAAACACACCAGCACTTTGATCACAAATGTGTTAAGTATTGTGAAGAAAAACAATCAGTGTCAAGAGAGGAAGCTTTCCTAAGGAAGTAATGTTTAAGCCAGATGTGGAGGCTGAAGAAGAGTTTAAAGGGACATAAGTGGTGGGAAAGATTCATACAGGAGGAAGAGGAGCATGTGTAAGGGTTCTCAGAAGAAGTATGGCAGAATTGAAAGTTGGTGTTCTATATAACTGTGCTGTAAATCAAAGGGAAAGAAGGGGTGAGCCAAGCTACCACCTAAGTGCTCTCTTAGTTATCTTTCAGTTGCTATGACAAGATACCCCTACAATAACCAATTTAAAAGGAGGAAAATGTTTATTTTGGTTCATGATTTCAGAGGTTCCATTTAATGGTTTCTTGGTCCCTTTGCTTTGGGTCTGTGGCAAGGTAGAGCATCATGGCAGTAGGCATGCTTACCTCATGGTGGTTGGCATGTGAAGAGAGACAAGAAAGGAATGGGGTCCCAATATTCCCCTCAAGGGCACACTTCCAGGACCTAACTTCCTTCCACTAGGCCTCACATCCTAAAGGTTCCATAGTCTCCCAGTAGTGCTACTGGCTGGGGACCAAGCCTTTAGCATATGGGCCTCTGGGGACGTTTCAGATCCAAACTATAACACATACTCTACTCATAGTTCTTTCCTCTCATCCTCCAACAGCTATGTCTTCCACACCAGCTTTGTCTATTTGGTTTAGGTCTGAGGAAAACAAAATGGCAGTATGACATTTTTGAACCACATTTTCAACTTCTTTTGAGGCTCAAAATGCCCTCGGTGCTGAAGTTGCACTAAAAAAAAGAAAATATTAAAAGGGCATCACACCCCCAGGCTTCCATAGTTTTGAAATGCCCCTGTCCTTTTGTCTCCCACCAGCAGCAACCCTGTACTTTTCTGCTGAATTGCTCTTTTGTATTCTGTGTTGGTTACACACAGAGCCGGTTTCCTTACTAGGATATCATTAATCTACTGTGCTTCCTCTAGACCCTTCTGTATTTTAAAAAAGGACTATATGAATAATGAAAGCCAATCTTGGGATAGGAGGCTTTCATCTTCCAGGACTTTGTTGTCTCCTGTAGGATTTTGCTCACTCTTTCCTCCTGTTTGGCATAATTTTGAAACCATGTAGCTGGTCCTTAATAAAACACACTTTGTAATGTTAGTAGATTGTAGCCTTAGGGAACCAGACCATATCTTAGATTGATGCCACCCCTGTTAAAGTTCAATTTATAGTCTGCTCTGGTTTTGTGGAAACCCAGCATTTTAACACCGAGGGTGGCCTTCATCTATCATTTTGGTAACAAGTTATTTTTACAGAATTTCCTTTCTAGATGGTAGATTATTGTATATTTTAGGAAGAGATGAGAGAGAAGTTAGTCCCTGAGTGGGGGGGGGGTGTCGCAGGTCTGATCTCTCCAAGGTAAAATGAGAGGTTAAGTCAGGTCATTTAATTTTTTGATTCACTGAATCAACTCAGAATTTTTTATTAAGTGACCTTCAAATCTTTTTTTTTTTTTTGCTTAAATTCTTTTATTGATACTTTTTAGGCATACAGTATGTTTACATTTATCATTGAGTGCTTGTACCTGTACATGATGTATCTTGGTTCTTATTTTTTCCCCATTACCTGTGCACCCTTCACCCCCTCCCCCCTTCCCTATTTACACAGACTTTGTTTCCATTTTTTTCTTTTCTCATAATTTTTCCTCCAAGTCTTAATACTTCTAAGCTATGAGAGATGAGAAGTCATTGCTCCAAATAAGAAGAAATACTACTGTGGACTATGAAGGGTTATGGAGTTAAGGGGCCATTAGGTAATAATTGGGAGCTCAAATTCTATGTTCCATAAAATGGGGAGCCACTGGTAGAATTATGAGATCAGATGTTACAGTGATTTAGCATTTCCCAAAGAGATCTCACTCATTCTGATTTCATTTGTCCTTCACTGTAGTGACTCAGTGTGGTGGGCAGTCAACTCTTTTATCCACAATTGGGCTGAGGAAGAATGACAAGTCACCAAGGTTAAATGACTTGCTGAAGACATACATAACTTAGAGCTGTATTAACTCACTGAGTGATATAAGACTTTTGAATATAACCAAATGTTTTTTGACACCCCAAATGTTTTTGACTTCCCAAAACACTAAGATTTTAAATGATTTCCTCTTTATCCCCAGCATTTTCCTTTTTCAGATAATGAGTATTAATCTTTATTCAGAACAGTCACCAGAACTTTAAGCTGGTGTGGACACACAGTCATTCTTTCATTATTCATTTAGCAGTGTGGATTATTTTGCATGTTATATGCAAAGTTTTGTATTAGGGGCTTGAGAAAGGAGACAATGATGAATAATACATAAAACATGGTCATTGCCACAGAATTGCTTATATAGACATCCCTGAGTGTCTGTCGGGGATTGTTTCAGAACCCCTTCTCCCTTGCATACCAAAATCTGTGGATGCTCAAACCATTTATATAAAATAGCATAGTATTTACATAACCTACACACACCATCCTGTTTACTTTAAGTCATCACTAGATTACTTACACTTAATACAATGTTAATGCTATATAAATAGTGTTAGACTGTATTGTTTAGGAATAATCAAAAGAAAAAAGTTTGTGCATGCTCAGGTGCAATTTTTTTCCCTGGGTATTTAAAATCTCCATGGATTCAGAATTTGCAGATATGGGGAGCCAACTGTAATCTAAGGAAGAAGGACCTGAAAGAGGCAGAAGACACAGCATGGTGACCAGAGTGGAAGGAACACTGGCTTCTGCCTATGAGAGAATAGAGAAGGCTCTGAGGAGTAGTGGTCATATACAAACTGCAGCTTGAAGGAGTAGGACTCTAAAAATCAGAGAAGTAATTACAGGGAGAGAAGAAATATTGACTTCATAATATTTCCAGTAAAGCTTTCTCCAAAGTTTAAGTGAAACATCCATTTAGGTATACTCCATTTACTATTAGACAGTACCTTAGACTAATTCCACTGGCTTGTTAACATGAGAGAAGCATTTTGTCTTTTTTCTCTCAGAAATGAAACTACACTGTAGTCAAGGACACAGACAAAATAGAAGTTTCATAAGAGAAAGTTATCTCATTTCTCATTTCAGTTTTCAAGGTTAATGCAATCTCATCACTTTTCTGTATTTTCTTCCTTGAATATCCTAGTAAAATTCTCTCTCTCTCTCTCTCTCTCTCTCTCTCACACACACACACACACACACACACACACACACTTTAAAAATAGATACCAGGTACTGTGAATATTTATTTACTTAATCTTTTAAGTTTGTTAGCTGAGGTTATTATTCCTATTTTTTTAGTTAAGGCAACTGAGGTTCACTGAATTAGAGCAACATGTTCAAAATCACACAGATGCTAAATGAGAGACAGGATTGAGACATGTCTGCTCCCCTGAAAAGCCCATATCCTTTCTAGTACACTCTACTGTCACTGGCTAATTCTGTAATCCCCACATGGCAGAGATTGATTACTGTGTCCCACAGTACTGTGACCCATTTTCCTTTCCTTCCTTCTGGTAATAGAACTGCTCCCCAGAGAGCAAGGCTTGACATCTCCAAGCTTGCCTCACAGCTAGGTATGAACTTGTGCTGTCCTTCTTCCCTCTTTGGGCATCCTTAAAGGAGAGTGCCTGCGCACCACTTTCTCCCTGAAGGCCTTCCCTGATATGATGGAGCAACAAGATAGAAAAAACCCAGGCCCCTAGACAGTTTAGTAGAAAAGAATTTGAACCGCTCACCTCTATCTGGGAAGTTAGTGGGAGAGAAACTTCTATTTATTTGAGCCATTTTCATTTTTTGGTCCTCCAAATAGTTCCTTGATTAATATAATTTCCATGATTCAAGGGTGCTAGGGTATTAGAGGCACCTCATTGCAGAGCAAATCATGGTGGGTTGTTACCTAAAAGCATCTTGATAAAAGACTATTTGTCTTCTGGCTCCTTGAGGTTTAACCCCAAACAAAGTCATCCTGTATGACCCTGTTGCTTTAAAAGCCTGATGCAGCCTTCAAATATCAAAGTGCATCCTCCACACACCTAACATCAATGGACAGGATCCCATAATCACTCTTGCTTCCAAACTGCTAATCTCCCAAGAGTAAATCTGCTTTCTCAGCACTTGGCAGAATGGCTCATCATCATTGCATGTGCCCTGCAACTTCCTAATCAAATTAAGGAAATCTGCAAAGCAAAAGGAAGAGATTTCACCCTCATATTCCTTAACACCAAGATTTTATTATTTGCTATCAGATCTCATTGACATTGGATAAGGAAAGATATGCAAATACATATGATATACCACTTTTCAAGTCAGTTGCATCCCCCTAAATTCCAATCACCTTCCTCAAGCCCCACCTATGAACATTTGAGGCTTTGAGAGGACATCCAGATCTAAAGCACAGCATGATCCTTGTAGCCCTGGCCAGCTGGCTAGTAAATTTCCACCCATCCCCAATCTCTGGGGTTCTGGGAAGTCATCAAGAATGGGTCATAACATGTATATCATCTTTAGACACTTAGAAGTTAAACTATGAATGCAAACATTTGCAATAATTGGGGTTACAGATTCCTGTGATTAGCTGATGAGATCTACAGAGAAATTTATGCTTGTGTATAATTTTGCACACCATTTTTCAGGGATATACATCATATTCTATGAAGCCCCTCTGTAAATCCCCAGGTGAATAAACCATGCAGCTGGTTGATTGGTAAAGTACATATGCACAACTATATATCCCAGTATTCAATATTGTCATGGACTAAGTTGGAAACTCTTTGAGGATAAGAGTTATATTATGTTAGCTTGGTACAGTTCTATGTGTTAGGAATTTTGTCAACTGTATAGAGAACCACGTGTCATAGGTCTTTGAGAACGAAGTATCATTGATTTTTCCATTTGGTTTAAAAATTTGTAGTATAAATACTTTATTTTTAGAACTATTTAGAAAATGATATGAGAAAAGTCGCAGAGATTTATCATCAAGGAAATTTTATCCATATGTATGGTGTGACCAAACTATACAGTGGATGTTTAAATAAAAAAATTACATGCATAGCAGATTAAGGGAATCTGAAGATAGAATATCAGATATAGAAGACAGGATTGTGGTTAAGGACCATGAAAACAGAGATTTCTTAAAAA
>NW_004624761.1:17168387-17180404 GCF_000247695.1 Heterocephalus glaber
GGGGGGCTGTTAGCGCCTGCACAGCTTACCTCCTCTGAGTTGGGAGTGGTGGGACAGGGGCCAGGAGCAGTGGTAAGGATGGTGACCCAAAAGCCCCTTCCTCTGGACCAGGAGCAGTGGGACAGACAGTGGCTCAGCAGCCCCTGCCTCTGGGCCAGGAGCAGTGGGACTCAGTACCTTGGTCTGGTGTTCTGGTGTCCTCTGCATCTTTGTAGTGTGGAACCCGCTGCCTGTCTGCAGTGGGGTGATTTGGCGTCTTCTGTGTAACTTGGGACCTCAGTAGGGTATGCACAGACTTGCCTGCCTGCAGTGGGCTGATTCGACATGTTCCCCAGGACTGGGCACCTCGGTAGGGCGTGTGCAGACCTGCCTGTCTGCAGCCGGGTGATTCAGCGTCTTCCACATGACTAGCTGATTAATTCTTTTTATTTTCATTGACTCGTTTACTTGGAGTTGCTTTCCAAAATGCAACCCATTCTGATGAGGAGACAAAGTCAAGTTTCTGAGTCAATTAAGTTGAGGCTAAGCCAAAGACTGATGGCAAGCCATCAAGAAAGATGCTTTTACAGCTTTGTAAGCTCAATAGGCAGCCTGTTCTCTTCTCTGTCTGTCATTTAGTCTCTCTTAGTACTAACCCCTTCCCCTTCCTTCTTTTTGCTTGCCTCTTTGCTTATTTCTTTTCCAGTTGTCCACTTTGCTCTGATCTGCTACTTCCTTGTGGGCATTATTAACATCTTATACCATCTCTTTGCTTCAACTTCTGATATTTTTTCCAGATTACATGTCAAATATAAGGCAGCACCAGAATGGTTGCACAGTACATATTCATGGGACAGAATCTGAGAGATCCAGGGATAGGGCTAGTTCTTAAAGACAGGTGTACCTCAGGGTTCCTCTTGAGAATCCTGGAGGCTGATGCTCACAGCAAGGGATTTCCCCAACTCGTTTTACTGTTTTATTGGCTTGTCTTAGGTGAGACAGAAGCCACACCTAGTCTCTACTTCATTTAATTTCTACTGATTCATGTGTTGTCTTAGCCACTTTTCTGTCACTGGGTCAAAATACTTGATACCTATAACTTAAAAGAGAAGAGGTTTATTTTATTTCAGTGGATTCAGTCCACGGTGCACTGGCTCCAATCAGAAATGGCACTCCAGAATAACATGGCAGAGGAAAGTTGTTTACTACAACGTGGCCAGGATGAAAAGGAAGAAGGGAGGAGCTGGGGACCAGAATACACCGTTCCAAGCCACATCCCAGTGATCTGCCCCTTCCAACAAGGCCCTTCTTCCAAATGTAAGACTTTGGGGGGATATTTTAGGTCTAAACCGTAACATTGCACTCCTGGACTCCAAAATACTTGTGTTCATCTCATTATGCAAAATGTATTTAATCTATCTCTAAGAGTCATCATAGTTTATTATTGACTACAGTCATAGTTCTAAGATTGCTGAAAAGTCGAAACCCAGGGTCTCTTCAGACACTCAAGGTGAGCTCTTACCCCCTGTAAAAATAAAAAGAAAGTTAAACACTTCTAACATACAATGGCACAGAGGAAATATTCCTATTACAAAAGGGAAGGATAGGGGAATAGACAGAAACCAGACAAAAGCAAGACAAAAACCCAGCACAGCAAAGATAAAATTCTGTGGGTGCAGCTCCACTACCTAGGGCAGGTTGTTGAGACCTGCCACAGGGCTTGGGTGGTACCACCTCTATGTCCTTGCTTGTTGCAGCCAATGTGACCTCTGTCTTGGGCTGGCTCCAATCACTTCCATGACTTGGGATCTCTAACTTTCTGGGGTCTTCACTGCATCTTTGGGGTCACTTTCACAGCTTCATACACTGCCTTCTCATGGGATCCTGACAGGGACTGTGATCCTGTCACATTTTTTTGTCTGGCTTCCTATGCCTCTTCTAAATCCAGATGGAAGCTTTTGTGACCCCCAAACTACTTGCATTCTGTATGCCTAAAAAAAATCACCATGTGGATGACACCAAGGTTGTCTACCAGCAGTAGCCTTGCTCCCTTGGGCCATGGCTGCAGTGGCTTTTCAGTGCCTGGGTGGCTCATCTTGGGGCTATATTTCCCTGGATGGCTCTGAATAAACAAAAGTCTTAGAGACTGTCTTTTCAAATGAAAGATTTATAGTTATCATGAGTGAGGTCTTGCTGATTTCTGAGATCCCTCAAGTCATTTTTCTTCTTGTCCTTGCACAAAGTACTTGGCTTCTTTTTAATGGTAAATTTTCAGCAACAATACTTCCCTCTGCTCCAACCTTGTTGGTATTTCCTTTCTGGCTAAACTGCAAACTTTTCACATCAGCCAGTTGCTCCATTGTCATTGTAAATCTAGCTAAATGTAGCCAGCAGTAACTATGCCACAACCTGAACATTGAGCTGCCTTGAAGTTTCATCCACCAGATTAATTGGACTGACACCCTAATTTCACTGTCCCACAAAGTCTCAGGATGTGGGCAAAATGTGGCAATTTTTCTGGCAGTGCATAACCATATAGCCTTTATTCCAACTGCCAACAGAGTCCTTGTTCTCAGCTGAAATCTCCTGAATTTGGCCTTTACTGTCCACATTTCTATCAGCATTCTGGTCTTCTGAGCTCTGACTAGTATGACATATCAAACACCACTCACAACATTTTAGGGCTTCTCTAGACCACATATCCAAACCTTTCCAAACTCCTCCAGAAAAGCAATTCCAAAGGCTTATGAACTATATGGTCAAGTACAGTCACAGCAACAGCCCACTTCTGGTACCAATTTTTTGTTTTAGCCACTCTCCTGTCACTGAAACAAAATACCCAACACCCATAATTTAAAGGAGGAAAAGTTCATTTTGACTCACAATTTCAGTGGATTTATTCCATGATCAGCTGGCTCCAAGGCAGCAATGGAATGAAAGAATGGCATGGTGGTGGAAAGTTGTTCACTGAATGGAAACTAGAAGGCAAAAGGAAAGTAGAAGCTGGGGATAAGAGAAAATATGCCTTTCCAAGTCATGCTTCCTGTGTTTTGCCCCTTCCAAGCAGGCCTCACTTCTCAACATGAGACTTTGGGGGGATATTTTGTATTTAAGTGATAACAGCTATCATTTTATGCACCTGAGAACTCTAAGCATGAATCTTATCCGTGAAAAAAAATGAACTGCAAAAATTCATTAATATAAATGATCATGTACTACAGGTATTCTGCTAACTGCCTCACATATACTATGTACTAAACACATATGCACTAAATGTTAGCAATTTCTCAGAATTCGTATGTTGAACTCCTAATTCCCAGTGTGTCTGTATTTACTTCTAAGGAAGTAAAGTTAAAAGAGATCACAAAGGTGGGATCTTGATCCAAAGGAATTAGTTGAGACATCAGAGACATCAGGCATCAGTTCTCTGGTCATTTGCAGCCCAATGGGAGAGACCTCACTAGATGCCCCCCTGACTGACACCTGGATATTGGGCTTCTAGTCTCTAGAACTGTGAGAAGATAAATTTCTGTTGTTTAAGTAATCAGGTATTTTTGTTATGGGATTTAATTATGGCAGCCTAAGTAGACTAATAGAAGTGCTAATTCATTCAGTCTACTGACCAATCATATTATCTCTTTAATCATTGTTACTGTATTCCCACTTAAAAGATGAGAAGTGAGCCAAACTAAACCTTTGCTCTTAAAAGTAAAAAAATTAAAATGAGAATACAGAGGCACAGTTTGTCCTCAAATTCCCAATTATTATATGGTAAAGGTAAGAATTTGAACCCAGATTTTCAGAAACCATGTAGTTTTGCTTGGATCTATACTATCAAAATGGAAAGTATACCCTGTTTCTTAAATTATGAAAAATATAAACTTTCTCTTTCAAAGTGTAAAAATGACAAAGGCAATTAAAAAAAGTAATGGTTTTGAGTTTAAAAGTATTGAGTTTGACTTAAAATACAATGACAATCAAAATGTTTGAATCCATAGTGGATTTAAACATCAATGTTTATTGAATTATTGTTGAACTAAACACCTCTTTGATTTGCATAATTGCACTTATTACTACTTTTTCAATTTACACATATTTTTCAATATAAAAATGTGTTTTCAAAATTCCATATATTGCTACTAAACTTTAAATGGTTCTTCAGTGAAGTCCTGGCTGAAAGCTCATGGGCATTCCTTTGAAGACATCACTCATGGTGGAGAAGCAAAGATGTACAACCAGGGCATACCCTGACACATTTATGTAGTAACTTTTTGATCCCACCATGGGTCAGGCCATAAGAACAATTTTAAGAGGACCAGGAGTTTGTCAGGTAGGTAAAGTGTGTTGTGTGACTATGTGTAAGACTGTGTATGCATAAATGAGTGTGTGTGTGGCAGTGGAAGTGGAAGCTGTGGAATGAGGAGGCTTTCTGAGAGGGAAGACTCTGTGACAAGGCTTGGAGCAGTGAGGAGATTAAGTGAGAGAACCCATGTGTATGTGTGTGGGTAAGGCTGGATGTGGGCAGACAGGTACATTCAGGAGAGGAAAAGGACAAGTGATACATGATGACCAGATTGAACAAGATCAACGCCCCCCCCCCCCCCCCCGCCTGCATTTTCTTGCAATAGAAACCAATATTGCAGAATATGGGGCAAAACTTGTGACTGTATAATCCTGAAAGCTAAAAAATTATTTTTGTGCTGTACCTTCAAACTTAACCTAGGCTTGCTTACAATGAGTGGAAGTGCACAGGATCTCAGCTCCTTCGGAGGGTGAAGAAGAGAAGATGCTGAGCCAGATGCTTGATGCCAGCCTAGAGTAAAGAGGATTCAAATATATATCAAGGAAATGTGAGTACATACGTTTATTAAAAAATTATATGCAATGGCTTAAAACATAAGGCAATGGTCCTCTGGTCAATGCCTTCCCCAGGTCAGCTCTCCAGAGACAATTAATTGTAAGAGAATATTTACATCATTTTGTTTTTTGAATTATCAAACACAGCCACTGTCTCTCAATTTCCTTCTTTGTCAAATGAGAAAATATTAGTCTTTTTACCATTTATTGCAGATTTACTTTTTATTTTATCCCTACATTTGTCATTTGTAGTTTTCCATTAATGTAATCATAGTTAAAACAGAAATTTCTTTCTGAGTGTAACTAAAGCTTCTTTGTAGGTTAATTCTAGCTATATAAAGTTAGCAACAAGTGTTTGCATTGTTATGCCTACATAATGATTGTTCACTGCAGGGCCAAACAGTGTGCTTACATTACATTTTTCTACCTTATGTTGATTCAGTCACTCTCTTCTTTGGTCTTTATCGCATTTTAAAAGTTTTACACATGGTATCACATTTATACTTCTTTTGCTTTACAATTTCCTATATTCAGTATCTCCTTGATTTTTAATTTAGCATTCATTTTGGCAGGTCACTACCTCAAGAACCTTTGGACAAAGGCTGTGAGGAAGGTAAATTTTAAGAATCCTTACATAAATGATGACAATTTTCTTATACATTCATACTTTACTGATACTTTGGTACCACACAGAATTCCAGTTGAAAATGATTTTCCTTTAGTTCCTTGGAGACATTTCTCATTTTTCTTTTAGCCTCCGTTGTAGTTAATGTGAAGTCTTTTGCATAATTGTTTCTTTGTGCATGAACTCTTTTGTCTTTTGAAAGCTTCAAAATTTTCTCATCTCTAATTCTGAAATTTCACAATGATGGGCACAGTTATTGTCATGTCAAGAATTGCCTGGATCCAATGCAGCCTCCAAATGTACTGCAGGTCCAAGTATACTATAGTGTACTCCTTGGTCACAGAGCAAAAGGATCCAGAGAGCAAAAGGATCCAGAGACCAAATCAAAATGTTCTGATAGTACAGCTTATTAAATCAATTGAAAATATCTAATAATCTAATCTAATCTAATGACAAAAAACCAGTGAAGATAATTGGGTAAGTTAACCTTTAGGATATAGGGCAAGCAAGGTAGAAGACCCACACTACTGGCCCTAAGCATATTGCTATGTGTTCTCTTTCTGCCACATCAGAGAAGATAAACATTATGCTCAGCTTGTCATCTTGAACACTGTCCTATTCTTTTTCATTATAAAAACATGGTGTATTAATTAAGGTAGGCTAAACTGCTGTAACAAATCAACCTGAAAATATGTCAGATATGATAGAAATTTATTTCACATTAGTAAATTGATCAAAGTTTCTGGTAGCGGCTTTCCTCAACGCAGTGATTCAAGAATCCAGGCTCAGGGTCACGGATTTAGCTCAGTGGTTCTGCCACCTACCTCACAAGTGCAAGGTCCCGAGTTCGATCCCTGGTGCAAAAAAATAAAAAAAAATAAAAAAGAATCCAGGCTCTACCTACATCGTAAGTTAGTCATTCCCTGGGCCTCCCTGGGATCTGCACCTGGCCAGCAGAAGAGGAAAGAAAAGATAGAGAAGACATGCCTTTTTCTCAGGAGCTTTGGGCCAGCACTGCTGAGAGTTACTCCTACAGCCCTGTTAGATGCAGGAAAGCTGGAAACGCAGTCCTTGGTTAAGCAAGCACTTCCCAGCTGCACCTCTGTGTGATGAAGGGAAGGGTGGATCTAATTGTACATATGATCTCCTTCATCTCACATGTTCAGGCCCAGAATGGAGGTGACAGGCAATGGCCAGAATTATACTTTGCTCAGTGACAATCATCAAGTGACAATCATCAGTCTTTGTAATAACAATGTGGCATGATACCTTTCTACCTACGAAGGTTGTGTCGCACAGTTCAGTGAGCAGCTTTGAAGAAAAATGAAGGAAAATGGCACTCATTTAATAAAATCTATGTGTCAGGCTTTATGCTAAGTGATTTACATACAACTCAGACAACACATGTTCTTTCTGAGTCACAACAAAAGCTGTTTCTCTCTGTCTATGAAATCTTTGTTCCCTATGGGAAAGGCATAGGATGCGGAGATCTTTGTACTGGAAGAATTAGGCATAAATTTATTACTCACCTACTAGACATTGTGCCAGTTCTTAGGAACACAGGGATGGGAAAGACTCCATGCCTAATTTCCAGAAGTTCGGATTTGCCTAGAATGCAAACAAACCATCCCAATGCAATGTGATGAATGCTGTAGTGGGAAGGAGGCAGAGAATTTTCCTTTGCCTAGAGGGGGAGGGATATAGGTGGAGTTGTTTAACATTTGAGCAGAGTTTTAAGGCATAGTTAAGAGAGAAAGGAGCAGAGTGGCTAACATATGAAAGGTAAGAGTCACAAGTGGCCCCAGGAATGACTGGCAAGGGGTTTGGTGTCAGATACATGAGACATCTCAGAAAGGTGAGGGTGGAAAAGGGAGGTGTCAGTGAGAAGCCTGGTAGCAATTGCTATCTGGTGATCCACTTCCTGCTATGATTCTGGTCTCAGCCTGTCTTCTCTCTCCAATTTCTGTGGAGAATAGAATGGACAGTTCATTTGAGACCTGAGGTTCTCAACCTCTTGGCACTACTGACATTTTGGGGCCACATAATTCTTTGCTGTAGGAAGCTGTTCCATGCACTGTAGGATGGCTAACAGCATCTTTGGCTATCCAGATGCCAGTAGTACCTCCCCCGTGCTGAAAACCAGAAATGTCCATAGCAATGCCTAATGGCTCCTAAGAGGCAGAATGGCCCTAGTTGAGAACAGATGCCTTAGGCAGATGTTGCCTTTCTCATCTCTTTTCCCATGGAACTAAGCATAGTATTCTGTGTATAGTAGGCCTATGTGTAATTTAAAGATGCCTCTCCTTGAGTTCAAGTGCCTTATTGCATTGGTCAATAGTCCTGCTCTGGTTCAGAGCAGTGTTACGAGGAGCAGCCAGTGCATAATAGTGATCTTCTGTTTTCTCTTTTAGTTACCTCCAAAATGTCTGACTCTTCCAGGAAATAAAGCTGGCCTTTCAGCATGCATTTATTTTCTTAAACTAAAGAAGGAGTCACTTTTTAAAAATAAATGGGCTGAGATACAAGCAAATTAAAAATGTTTCTTAAGGTGTCTTCTATAATTTCAGGTTAAAATAACCCTTTCCATGCTTTATGACCTAACCCATTTAAAAAAGTACGTTTTCTTGAGACACCCTTACAGCCCAATCCATCTGGGGAAAAGATCAATCAGGCTCCTACATTTCTCCTGAATGTTAAGTTTGCTGCTCACACATCTGGTGTCTAAAGCATACAGATCTCTCTTTAATCAACAGCCCAGAATATCATTGCATCGAGCACCTGTTGGAGGATTCATCCAAGAATTGATTGTAGTCCAGCATGTTCCAAAAAATGTGCTTGAAATATTCGATTTTCAGAGAGACTATTTAAATGGCATATTATCTTCTCCTTCTACTCAGTTCTGTCTCTTCTATCCCTGCACAAAGTCAGCTCATCAGAAAATAACAGGTCTGGGCTCCATTATTATTCAACATTTTCACAGAAATGCTTTTAGAGGAAAAAAAAAGTTGTGATTTAGCTCTTTTTTTTGGAAAGGGAAATAGAAGAAACACTTATCTATGGGGAAAATGTCTTTTGTAAAATCATAATCAAAGTAGCTGCTAATTATAATCTAGTGTCCAGTTCCTAAGAGTGAGCTGGATTCTGGCTCTAGTGGAAAGTCAGGAGAAGACAGACTGTGCCTTCAGACAGAATATGGACCAGCACCAGGAGTACCAGAAGAAAGTTCCCATCTGGGCAGACTGCCAGGATGTTGATAAGGACTGGCTGCCAAGACACAGGCATGTTCTAGAGTAAGAGTGTGCTTAGTGGTGGGTACACCCTTCTCTGTTCAGGAGGGAAATGCCTATCTCTTAGATCTCTCCATACCTTCAAAACTAGTCTTTTGGATACAAGCATAACCTTGGGTGGCCCTTAGGAACAAAGAAAGGTATTTTCACTCAAAATGAGGTGGGAGACCCAGGGCACTTAATTTGAATCGAGACTGAACACACATGGGCAATGGCCAGACTATGTAGAAAAATGAAATTCTGACTCAATCTTCAGCAACCAGCCTGTAGGAATGAACTCTTTATCTATAGTAACTAGCCCAGGAATCCAGCCTTCCATGTCAGACTTGTAGGAAATCACTCTGCTATCTCTAGCAATAATCCAGAAAGCCAAACAACAACTCCCATAAGGATCGCCAAGTGCTCCAAATGGCCCATACTTTGGGGCACTACTGATTAAGCCCAAAGCAGGATGCAACCTGTAAAGAGTTAACCCCACAATTGGCTTGTTTTGAGGAGTGAGTCTGACTAAAGCCCATGTGACTAGATAACAGGGCAGCTGAAGTCAGTGACTTGCACCCAAATTCTGTTCCTAAGATTAAGAATGCTTTGTTTCTTCTGTTGCAAGCCTTGCCTGCATTAGCAATGTATTCCTGGCAACCACACATAGCCCTCTCACCCTAACCTAACTATGACGTCACCAATAAATATCAGAGGCTTTGCCTGGCAAAGGTTTTTTGCTGCTTGCTCAGCATTGGCCATCCTGGCTCCCTATTTCTCTCTTTAATTCTGTCTTTGAGGTTTTTTTTTCTTGTCTTGTACCATAGCACTGAGCAGGAGATTGGAAAGCATTGAGAGAGTCCCAATTAGTACTTGATTAGTAATGGGTAGCTTCTCTAATTTTTGTCTCTGCTTCCAACTTAGAATAAACAGCAAAAGCTAGATGTACATCTCCAACCAGTCACATAGGATGTTCCACTTCTAGCTGCCCATGTACAGCTTACCGCATGTCAGCCAAACAGGCCACACCCAAAGTCTCCTCTTTTTCCACTGTGAATCTTTCCCACTCCCCCATCTGCCTCTGATTCTCTGCCAAACATAGGTAATGGTGGCTGACATCCTTGCTACAGCAAATTCTGAATATGTAGTCTTTGTCCTCATTTTATTGGTCTTCATTGAGTTTCATAAGAATGTTGAAAGTAATGTAGCTGGATCTTGAACCCCAAGCTGGAAAAGCATAGTAGAGTACTCCTGGAAGGAACTGCATGTAACATGGCCCCACTCTCCTCCTCCATGTCAATGGACCCAGTTGCTTGTATCTTGAGGGATCCTCTCACCTTCTTTCTTGGAGAAATCCCACTCATCCTCCCTGGGCCAGCATGAGTGTTTCTCATGTTTTCCTGACTGTCATCAGCAAAATCCCAGGAATCCATTCTTCCTCCATGCTAGAATAACCGCAGCAGTCCAGTGTGCAATGTCAATAGGAAAGAAATGAATATCTTCAGTGCATTATATATTTCCTGGGGACTTCCTACATTTTATCTCACTAAATCCTCCCTTGACCTTTCCAGGTAGGAATTCTTCCCTCTACCTCATAAATGATGAAAGCAAGACCTTAACTCATACAAAATTGATGATTTGTCTACCTTTCTCAATTAGATTTTGAGCTCCTTAATAAGATTATTTTAATTCTTCATTCAGAGCAATTGCTGAATACATGAAAGAGGTTGATAAATGAATGAATGAATGGATTAATATAGGGAAGAAAAAAAATGTTTTTATAGGAGAGTGCTTGGCAAGCCATTGCACCCAGCTGGCCTGAGTTACTTGAGCATTACCTGAGGAGACCCCTACACCTTTGTCAAAAGTCTAATTGTCCAAAATGTGGCTCTACTGGTGAAGCAGAAAATACAAGTTGCAGATATAAACTTTCCTTAAAATATGCAGAATCAAACAAATTATTTGTCATTACTGTATTTGGAAGATGCTTAGATGCATTTTTTGGTCTTACTGCTACTGATTTGCACAGAAGAAATCTCTGTGTTCTTATGGTTGAAGACAGACTGATTTGAAGGAAGGAACAGTAGAGGGACCACTGACAGAATTGACAGAGAAACACACCCACCCCCACCCACAATCCCTCATGCTTTTTTTTTTTACCAGTATAATTGCTGAGCCTGGTGACTAAGTAAGCATCTATTTTATTTACACTTAATTGGCACATTCAGGATCCTAATAAAATTCCAGAAACACCAGACAGTGATACAACACAGGAACTGTTAAAGAAAGTAGTTGAAAATTGCTTTGTTGGGCAATGCTTTATTTTTGGAGTGATGCAACTATTTTGCAAAGCAACGTGCAGTTTTGTTATTGCTAAACAATAATCCAACTGAGCCTTTTGGGCCACCATACCACCACTCCCAATGCAGAGGAGCAGAGCCCCCCAGTGCCAAGGAGGTGAGCCACGTGGGTGCCAGAAGCACACACACCCCCCTCCCCCATTGAAATGAGAAGGCACATAAACAAGTCTCAAAACCAGACTTCCAGATCACCTAAAGAACCCCAAAGGGAAATGAGATGGAACAATCTGATATGCAACCACCTGGACTCCCTGAACTGACAACAAAAGAGGATCTGGAAAAAATGAAATCAGAAATAATTTCTCAGATAACAGCACAGATTGTGCCCATAATGCAAGACATGATTAATAAATCTACAGTGGACACAGATAAAAAAATAAAGGAGCTGAGGAACATGATGGAATACCAACATAGGAAACAAATGGAATCCACGAAACAGATGCAAACAGATTTCCAGGAGATTAAAAATGCAGCAGAATGAGGCAATGTGAGGGACAGGATTTCAGATATAGAAGATAAGATTGCAATTAGTGGCTAGGAAAAGAAAAATTTCTTTTAAATAGTAAGTGACCATGAAAAATATATCCAGGAGCTGCTAGACAATGCAAAGAAGAATTAAAATAAGACTGATTGGACTCAATGAAGAAACAGGAGAGAGTGCAGATGACATAAAAAAACTGTTCACAGAAATGATGGCAGAAAATTTCCCAAGCAGGAGAAAAGAACTGAACAGACAGATAAGTGAGGCACATAGGACTCCAACTAGCCTTGATATATAAAAAAAATCTACATATAAGCATCTAATAGTTAAGATTCCAGAAACCCAACAGAACAAAATTCTCTAAGCAGTTAGAAAAAAGAAACAAATCACATACAAAGGAAAGCCCATCAGAATCACAGCAGACTTCTCAATGCAAACCCGCAAGCCAA
>NW_004624761.1:17195987-17215044 GCF_000247695.1 Heterocephalus glaber
AGATCAAAATAAATAGACTAGCTAAAACTATTTTTGAAAAATAAGAGTAAAATGGAAGAAATCAGTGTACTTGATTTTAAGACTTTATATAGCTGCAATAATTGGGACTGTGTGGTATTATTATAGCTCAATGGAACAGAATAAAGGACACAAGATTAGACTCTCCAAAATAAAACTTAAAGAAAAAAATAGGAGAAATCTTTCAGGATTTAGAGTTGCGCAGTAAATTCTTAGATGTTACATCAAAAGCACGATTCATAAGAAGAAAATTGATAAGCTGGACTTCATTATAAATAAAATCTTTTGTTCTGTAAAAAATCCTGTTAAAAGGAGGAAAAGATAATTTATATATTGGAAGACATTTGAAAAACATATTCATCAAAAGACTAGTATTTAGAATATATAAGGAACTGTGAAAAAAACCTCAAGAGTGAAAAAAAGAGAGTAATCCAATTAGAAAATGGGCAAAAGATATAAACAGATATTTTACCAAAGTGATATGTAATGGAAAAGAAACACATGAAAAGATGGTCAATATCATTAGCCTTTAAAGAAATGTAAGTTAAAGTCATAATTCTTTTTTAGGTAGCTACTTTTATTGATGTGTTTTTTAAATCATCCTGAAAGCATATGAGAAATTAGGGTTTCTCATTTCATACTCTCCACACACACAGAATACATATGGCATCATCTCCATGACTGGCACAAATAATAAATATGAATTAAGTAACATTGAATCAATGAATAATAACATATGAGATGTGATTGAAATATACAGTAAACGTTTAAATTTTAAAACATTTATTACAATAGAAGACACTTTACCATGAATCTTCTTCAAAATATTCCTCCTCACTTGGAACACATTTATTCCACGGCTCTTACCACTTTCCAAACCAGTTCTGGAAGTCCACTTTGGTGACTGTCTTTAAGGGGTGCGATGAAGATTTGGTGACTGTGCTATTCAGTGCCAACCACCTGGAAAGGCAGGCTCCTAAAGACACTTTGAGGTGTCCTTGTCCACTTTATTCACCAGATCTGGCACACCCTGTGACTTTTAGCTCTTTTCTAAAGGCCAAATGACCATGTCAGATAAGCAGTATGTATTGGTTCAGTCCTCCAGTCCAACAGGAAAGTCCAGTGAAAAACAGTCACCAAAGAAATTCCAGAATTGTTTCCGATGGAAAGCCATAATTAAATATCATTATACAGCTATAGTTTCTACAGTTGATGGAATCTGAAGTTATCTCAAAACTATGTTTATTTTTCCCCAGCTTTTTAAGGTATAATGAACAAATAATAATTGCATATATTTATACTGTCTCATATTTTGATATAGCTATACATTGTGAATAAATAAAGAGCTAAGTAACACATCTTTCACCTCACATATTTATAGTTTTAAGGTAAGAACATTTAAGATTTACTCTTAGTAATTTTTCAAGTACATAATGCATCAAGTACAGTTATCATGCTGTACATTAGCTCTCCAGAGCTATTTGTTTATGATGAAATGTTACACCTTTTGACTAGCATCTCCCCTCCTTCTCACCTCTGCAAACCCCCTGGCAGTCACAATTTGACTCTCTGTTTGACTCTCTAGCATGAGTTTGACCTTTTAGATTCCACATGTAAGTGATATAACACAGCATTTATCTTTTTGTCCTTAGCTTATTTCACCCAATGTAATGTTCTTTAGGTTCATCCATCTTGTTACAGAATCGCCTTCTTTTCAAAGTCTGAATATTGTCCCACTGTGTATATACAGTTGACCCTCGATATCGACAGGCTCCACATCCTCAAATTCAATCAATCAGGGGTAGAAAAATTTTGGAAAAAAATTGCATCTGTGCTAAACATGTACAGAGCTGTTTTTCTTGTCATTATTCTCTAAATAATACTGTATAACAACTACTTACACAGTATTATATCATATTTATTATATAAGTAATCTGGAAACGATTTAAAGTATACAGAAAGATATGCATAGGTTATATGAAAATGCCATGATAGTTTATATACAGGGCTTGAGCATCTCAAAATTTTGGTGTTAATTGGGGGGGGAGGGGTAACCTGGAACTGATCTCCCAAAGATACTGAGGGATAATTGCATAACATATTTTTCCATATCCTTTCATCCATCCATAGACATTGGTTTGATTCAATGTCTTGGTTATTGTGAATAATGCTGCAGTGAACATGGGAGTGTAGATATCTTTTTGACACACAGATTTGAATTCTTCTGGATATACTGCTGGGTCATATGGGTACTCTATTTTTAATTGAATGAAGGTACTAACTTGGACTGCAGTTCACTGAAGAATGGACAAAGGTAGAATATACTACCAAACTCAATGATACAATTGGCAGGATTAGTTTCTTAACTTATGAGGCTCTCCATATAGCAGCTCACAACATGGTCACTTCCTCAGAGTAAGCAAGTGAGCTGAGCCAGAGAGAGACAGAGATAGAATGAGAGCTACACAGAAGTCTCGATCTTTTATAAACCAATCTTGCAAATGAGATTTCATCACTTTTGATGCACGCTCTTTGTTACGAGGAAGTCCCTAGGCCCAGCCCATCCCAGGTGCAGGGAAATGAACAGGTGCATGAGTGCCAGGAGGCAGAGTTGAGTGGGAGACACTTTTGAGTCTGCCTTCACATGAGACTTGGACATTTGCCGAGTAAATTACTAATTGGATAAATGAGATGATATGCCTTGATGCCAGTCAGAAGGAGCAATAATATGGTAAGATTGACAAAATCAATCCACCTGTTAACACTTAACACATTTCAAAGAAGGCTCATTCTCAGAAGGCTCTAGCTGTCAGATACTCTTGCAGCTCAGCTGAGTCAATGGAGCAGGAGAGAGCACTTCCTTAGGATGTTTATTTGTGTGTGGTTGGGTTCTGCTAACCTGACTATGGAAGGTAAGCATTACTAATGAGCTATCACTGACATCTTCAAGAAGATTCAAGTTTATGAAAATCATGGGTATATCAAGAAATATTTCCTTGATTAAACAAAAAAGATTGTTATAAATCCAATAAAAATTCTCTTTCAGAAGCAATACACTTATATAGTATTATGGCTTGTATCTAGATGTCACCCCAAAGCCTCATGAAGTCATAGGTGGGGCTTTATCAGAGATGGCTGGATCTAGAGTGTGTGAGTACTAAGTTAGTCCACTGATTGGTTTGGCATAGTTCTTCTGGGATCAAAGACATGATGCTGGTATTGATTTATGGCGCAATGTGAGGAGTAAGGACACTAGGATTAGGGGATAAGATATAAGGGTCAGAAAGTGTCTTGTCATTTGCTGCTTGCTTGCTTTTGCTGTCTTCTGCCTGCCACAAACTGTTTCTCCTCTATGATGCTTCTCTGCTATGCCACCCTGCCTTGGAGCCAGTCGACTATAGATTGAAACCTCTATGAACTGTAAGCCTCTTTTAACTTTGGGTGTAGGGTATATTGTCTCAGGAATGAGAAAAGTAACTAAAATATTTAGTGATACAATACAGGCTTCAGATTGTTAAATGAATGAATGCCAATATCAATATGGAATAACTTTTGCAGTTATCTATCTCTGAGTCTGGTGTGAATACTATATGTAGAAACCAGTTTTGGGGGCACACCAAACACCATGCCTGAGCCTGGCTCAAAGCAATTCACTAGAAAGAGTAAATATTTCTATTAATGTTTATAGCACAACTCATTTAGTGTCTAATATCTATGACTGTTGATTGTGCCAGATTTTAAAACCAAACCCCTACACCAAGAGAACTGGCCCCATGGAGACCCAGGTTAGGTGGTCACCACTGGATATCATTTGAAGGTTGAGGAATCTTTGTTCAGCTCAAAGGCCTTTTCTCTCATTGATCTTGTAACTGCCTCCAAAACTATCATTACTCCCTGCAGCTTTTGCAGATTCAGTAGGAGACACCTCCCACCTCCCTTGCCCCTTAATATATGTCACCTGGGAGAAGATACCTAACAACTTAAAAGTAAAAAAAAAAAAATCAATATAACAAACTCTAAGCTGAAATCTAGTACACAAAGCTCCCAAGAGTAAAGTTTCGGGCAGAGGAGTTGGAGCAATGCCTGAACACTCTGGGAGGCATAGGTAAAGCTTGTGGGCTGCCTGTGAATGGGAGAGAAGCGCCCCACTGCAGCTCAGCCAGCCTTTCTGCTGGACACTGTCGGGTGTCAACTGCATCAAGTACCTACTCTCTGATCTGCCTCACAATACAATTAAAGTTTCTTGTTACCACTTTACATATGAGAAAGACAGGGCTTAGGGAACCAAACGACAGGAGGAAGCATAGTGCAGCACTGTCTGGCTTTCTTGCCACAATATGGCAACTATCTACAACTTGTACTGGGTTGAATAGGATATTGAACCACCCCCAAGCCTCCCCGAAAAATTCACAACCATTCAGAACCTAGAACAATGGTCTTATTTGTAAGTGGAGTCTGAAGATGTAAGTAGTTAGAATGAGATCATACTAGATTTGGGGGAATCCTAAATCCAATGAATGGGATCATTACAAGGGAAAGAAGTCATGGGAAATGGAAGCAGGCAATACTGTGAAGCAGCTATAAGCCAAGAACTCTTGAGGACACCAGAAGTCAGCAGAAGCTGGAAAGAGGAAAGAGCCTTTCCAAGAGCCTTCAGTGTAAACCTAACCTCTATCCTCCAACTGTAGGCAGATGAATTTCTATTGTTTTAAGCCACTCAGATACTGTGTCATAGTAGCCTTAGGAAACTGACAGAAACTAATAGAGTCCCTAAAGTGGACATAAGCCTGGGTCCTATATGTCATTGTCATCAGGACTTTTAATTCTACCATTTTAGGACCCCAACTAAACATTTCCCAGGCAGAATCCTCCCATAATCTTTCTTTTTCCTGTTTCCCTTTGTTCTTCCTTTGGGTCCAAGTTTCTTCATACCAGACCTGCAATTTTACCCCCTCACAGATTCATGAAGAGGTAAGATTTAGTCTGAAACCACTCACCTCCCTTTCCAGCATTACAGAGGTGAGTTCTGAGATTCCCCGTGCTGCAGGCCAGACACTCAGCTGCCCAGCTCCCTTGACTTGTGAGACTCATGTACCCGATTCATAGTACATAAAGGTTGTAGGATTTTATTCAAAGGGAACTACATCGTTTTATCTTAACTATGGGATAGATTCCAAATAAAATTCATGTTTCCAAGTCACTGGACATCACCAGAGAGCCCTCTTTATAAAAATTCCACTAAGCAGCCTTTTTCCATAGAATTCCAAAAAAATAGCAGTCTGGTTTTTGTCCTCAGTGAATCTTCTTCCGGCAAGTTCTGCTTCCACTTTATGAATTTGAGTTCTGTGGTTTGGATTCCATCTCTGCTCCTCCACCACCTTTTCCTCAATTTAAATCTGTCAAACCAGGATTTCTGACAAAGTTGGGGGCTGGGGAAGTAAAATGGAGCATTTTATCCTTTGTCTCTTGCTGCCCCCTGCTGGTCAAATTGTTGCTTTTTAAAAATTTGGTTTGATTTTCTTTTTTCTTTTCCTATTTCTCTTTTAAACAAAGAAATGAACAGATAGGTTCCTAGGAGTAGGTGGGCAACAGAGAATTAAATGCCTGGGAAAGAAAGTATTAGACAATTTCCTTTACTTAATCCTTTCAGTTTATTTTTTAAAATAAAGAAATGGAAATTATGATATTTAAAATGTTTGTCTTTAGCTAATTTGTCTTTTTAAACACAAATTTGATACAGATGTAGTTCAGCTTACTATGAGATTATGCCCCAATTAACCTATTGTAAGTTGAATATAATTTAAACCAATAATGTATTTAGTACACCTGACCCACCAAAAGTCCTAGCTCAGCCTGGCGTTCTTTAAACGTGCTCAGAACACTTACCTTCACCTACAATTGGACAAGATCATGTAACGCAAAGCTTATTTATAAAGTATTACAATATCTCCTGCAATTAATTGGATTCTGTACTGAAAGTGAGAAACAGAATTGTTCTACAGGTGCTCCAAGTACAGTTTCCATTGGATGTGTTGCTTTTGCACCACGGCTAAAGTTGAACATCATTAAGTAGAGCCATATAAGTAACAGCCATCTGTATATTATAATTGTGCTTTCCAAGATCACTGACTTGTAAAAGTATCAATTCAATGTGCAGCGCAGGTGGAATGGCCTGCTGAGAGGACAGTCTTTCCTCAACCTCCTCAGTACATCTAGGTCCATGACAGTATTTGAGATGCTGGTGAGGCCCTTTGTCAAATAACCTTCCCAATAGAGAAAGTTCCAAGGAGCGGTTATGGTCAAGACTGACTCTCAGAGAGCCTCCAAGGATGGGGTAGAAGAGGAGAGGGATGAGGAGAGGGTAAGGCGGAGAGAGAGTGCCAAGTGTCTGAGAATCTATCTTCCCAACAGCTACACAATTCAAGACTGAAAGTCCTGTGCCCCTCTCTTTGGAAGGTATCTTTGTTGGAAGAGCTCTGTTGGGGGTGCGAGGCCTCTGTTCAGAGCTTCTCTGGGACAGACAGCCAAGGTACTTCCCAGGACAAGAGGCCACCAGACACACCTGGAGCCAATCCCTGAGCCCAGGAACTTGGCTGCAAGGGAATAACGCCAAGGTACCCTCTCCACTGCTGGCTGCCCGATATGGAAAAGCCAGGGTCCGCCTCTGCTTCCTGGGAAGCCGTAGTTGGTGGAATAAGGATTTCTGTTCAGGGTTTCAGACCATGAACCTCACCTTGGAGAGTCAAGGCCTCTTGGGAAAATGCAGTTTCTTACTAGCAGGAGCCCCTCTATCCACCATATTGTGTATACTAGGAATCATGCCACTTTCAGATCCATTCCACCCACTCACCTTCCCCATCCTATTCTCACTCAGCCAGTGGTCCAGCTTAACTCTGCACTTTTATTTTTTCCACTATGAGCCAGTCCAAATTGGTTTTATCATCTAAGTGAGTTGATCTAAGATGCTGCGATAGTGAATTAGAATCAGATTTAGGCTGAAGGAACTGATTGAAATGACAATACATTTTGCTTTCCTCAAGGTAGTTTGTGGATTAAAATGCAAGCCCACATACTTACCTGGCCAGACACCTTTGTATCCCACCAACTACCTCTCCTATCAGCATCTCAAAACCTCCGCCTTCCTCTAGGCCTGTTTCCATCTCTAGGAAAAGAACCACAATTCACCCTACTTAACAGTAATAGAGAGTAAGTGTTTAGAAATGTTTATGGAAATTTGACATTCTTGCAGCATCCACACACACACACAATCAGTGCACTTGAGGCCAATTCAGGTGCTGTCAAATTCAGGCGGTTGAGAGTGAACTGACCAGGCCCATTATGATCACATGGGGGTCTAGGATGAATTGGGAGGAAACCTAATCCTTCACTATAGATAGTTTGAGGAGCATGGGAGCAATTATCCCCTTTTTCTCACCTGAATGATGGTTACCTAAGTCTCTATGTACCTAGTGACTTCTTTGCTCTCCTGATCCCTCCAGAACCTGAGTTCTAGGAGAACACATACTGGCTGCCTAGTTTACTAGAGTAAGCGCTCAATACATGTTTGTTCATGGTCAGCAACCATTCAAACCCAATTCATTTCCCAGGCTGCAGCCACAACAATCTTTCTAAAACTCAAATCCAATGGGGCTGGGGATTTAGTTCAGTGGTTCTGCTGCCTGCCTCGCAAGTGCAGGGTCCCGAGTTTGATCCCCAGCACCAAAATAAATAAATAAATAAATAAAATCTGATCAAGACCTTTCTCTATTTAAAACCCTTCAATGACTCAGTGGAGTGGTCAGGTAAAATCAAAATTCCTAAGATAATGTAATAAAAGCCTAGCTAGGTCTGTGTTCCAGCCGCACTGGTCCTTACATCTTACCTAGGGCCTCACTTTCAGGCCTCCAGACATCCATTCGGGCTGTTCCCCTGGCCTGAGTTCTCTTTCCCCTCCCTGACCTGTGCTAAGCCCTTAGAGTCTCAGCTCAGTCACAACTCTCAGAGAAGCCTTTAGGGAAAACACTGATTGAAGCATACTGCAATTATTTTTCTGTATGCCCATCTGAAGTCTAATTTGTGTTTAGCCATTGTATCCACCCTAAACTTGGCAGCAAGCATGATGATGTCTTTACAGCAGAGGTGAGCAGGATTCCAGAGGTTCTAATCATGAGGGCTGGGGCTGAGATTGCCCCTCAAATCTCCACATTCACCTATGTTTTTTACCATTGCCTCAGATTCCACCTGTTATATGGGGCTCATGATTGTTTCTGAATAAAACCAGGTAGAGCCCCTTGCCCAGGGCCTAGAAAGTTTCAAGGGTTTAGTTAATGTTACCTGTGGCTATTATTATCAGTCACCACTTCGAAGTCCCCACATTCTGCTTTCTTCACTTCTAAACTCCGACAACCTCCTCTAACTTGTTCACACTTCCAATGCACAAGGTGAGGCGTCCATGTTTCCCGGCCTCTCCTTGCCTGTTGGTCCTTTAGCAGACCCTTCACAGTACGGTCTTGGCTGCTAATTGTATGTTACTTTAAAAGTAGTAAATATGACCAAAAAACATAAAATTATTATGCTAAACCAATTATATTAGATCAAGGTATACTTTTAGATACATTGCCCATGCTGGTTTACAATAACTTTTTCTCTTTCCTTTTTCCTATTGTTTATGTTTTATTTTGCACTTTATTTATATATTGAGTTTCTCATATAAGAGAAATCATGCAATATTTAAGGTTGTGGGTCTTCTGCATGCTTTTTGACTTGTTAGTCTGGCTGTTAATCTGTATTTAGCTTGACAAGGACTTATAAAATGAATGAATCTGATCCTGGCAAGCAAAATTTTTTTAAAGGTGGAGTGGATGAGAAGAGAAAAAAAGGAATTGAGATGTTACATAGATTACCAATTCCTCACAATGACTATAATTATTATGTATTGCAAATATATACTAATAAAACAAAAAATTAAAAAGTAGTAAATACAAGCATATCACAAAAAGAATAGATATAATGTTCTTACAGCAACTGCTCAGCTTCATCTGATTTCTTGTTTTGCAGGCAGAGGAGGGGAAACTGGGGTTAAAATTCATTTTAACTCTCCCCTGTTTCAGGCCTTCTAGAAGGCTGCCTCTTCTGGATTGGACATAAAGATAAGTTTGATGAGAAATCCTTCTCTATGCTGACAGCTCTCCAGTGGGCGATTGTGTAGAAAGAGGCGCAGGTGACCACCACCATGTTAATGATAACAGTAATGAAATTACCAACCATAAAATCATTTACTAATAGTGGTTATGCTACAGGATCAAAAGAATTATTCTCATTTCACTGCTGGTAGGTGGCAGAAACTGGCATAAAAGGCAGGTCTAATCTATCCCACAGGAAAAGTCACAGGGTAATTGTTCCTCACCTGGGACTCTGACTCTGTGCCCAGCAATGCAATAGCCATATGAAGTCACCAATTTCTTCCTGTCTC
This sequence comes from Heterocephalus glaber, assembly GCF_000247695.1. The sequence goes on from NW_004624761.1 coordinate 17,205,478, forward strand.
TTAGATTCATGAATGCTACTAGGGACAGGCAATACTCACCCAATAGAGTGATGTGTGTATATTTGTGTGTTCAGTCTCTGTTTAGAAGTTCTATATGTTCAGCATCCCCCTTTTTATTTCATTTAGTTCCATCATTAAAAATGAAGTAAACACATTCTAAGAAACATAATGAAATAGATATTTTAGACATTTTAAAAAATGAATTCACTTTCAACTTGAGCAGGAGGAGATAAAGTTAGTTTGTAATCTGTTCTTTTCTTTTCTTTTTTTTTTTCTTGGTACCAGGGATTGAACTTGGGTCCTTGCGCTTGCACAGCAGGTGGCGAAACCACTGAGCTAAATCCCTGGCCCTAGTTTGGAATCTGTACTCACTCTGAAACACATGGAAAATTTTCTGTATTGGAAATCTGCATCATGACATTAATTGCAAGAATAAAAGGGTTTTTTTAAAAAAAGTAGTGACCAGAAAAAGTACATTTTTACAACACCTAAATTATAGCCCTTAGAGAAAAGTTTAGTTCAGAGTTCTCCAACCTAATCATGTATCAGAATCATAGAGGTCTGATGAAAACCCAGAGTGCTATGTGGGAGGTGGAGAGCACCCCTAGAGGTTTGATCTATTAGATCTGGGCCACGGCCTGAGAATTTGCATTTCCAACAATTCTCAAGTGATGCTGGTCTGGGGAATACACTTTGAGAAGCACTGAGTAGACCTCTTGGTCTGAGGCTCAGCTGCATATTGAGGTCGCCCGGGGAACTTAAAAATTAATGATGCCTGGGCACCACCCCAATGGCTCTGGTTTAATTTGTATGGAGTACAACCTGGGCATTAGGGATTTTTAAAGCTCCCTAGATGATTATAATGTGTAGCAGAGTTTAAGAGACTGTTATGGGGAGAGAAAACCCTCCTATACTAAAAATGAGGGGTTTGGAGACCCAGAGTGTTAAAGTGGTAGAACACACATACACACACACACACACACACACACACACACAGAATATGGGCTGGGGATTTAGCTCAGTGGCACAGCACTTGCCTAGCAAGTGTGAGGTCTTGAATTCGATCCCCAGTACCAAAAAGAGGTGGTAGAATGCCCTGTGAAAGTTATTAATGCCAAAATGAAGTCATTCATGTCTAACCCTAAAAAATAGAACTGAGGTGCCATGAAGGAGGGGCACTGAGGCACTATCAGTATTCCAAAAATACCACAGGCTAGCTGGGGTGTAGCTGAGGTAGGATGCTTGCCTAACATGGGTAAAGCCCTGACTTCTATCCCCAGCACCACAAAAAGCAAAACAAATCCCCAGAGGAAACTTTTCCCAATCTGCAACTTGCTTCACAAGTCACACAAGGAGGACTAGCTACACCTTGCTGTTTGCCTAAGGACACTTGACTGGTATACTGTCACCACTAATAAACTGACATCAACTCCTGTGATAAGCCCTGTGGGTGATGCTCTCTTTGTTTCAAAACAACTGATGTGTCTTTCTCTCTTCTGTCTTTACAAGCTTCCCCTCACCCAGACTCCTCTGGAGTCTGCTGCATATTCCAGATGGCAACCTCTGCTACCCCAAATAAATATGTTCTGTGGAGATCTTGTCTGTGTGTGGCTTTTTCAGGTTGACAGCCTCCTTTGTGTGATGGTTGTCCTGTACAGCAATAAATGGTGGTGCTCAAGCTCCTGGAGATTGAAAAAAAAATCTTCCTAATATTAGGCATCTCTATCTTTTAGTGCTCTTAGTTATACATAAGAAGCTCACTGCTAACTAAGCAGGGAAAGAGTTTATAGAATAGATATTAGTGGCTTAAGGCTGAATTTCCAGAAGTCATGCACAAACCCAGGCCTATAATGGCCTGGGGAGGGACCTGCTACTGCTGCCCTGCCTGACCCTGGGAAAAGCCAGGGCACTGCTGTACCAATGCCACTGCCCCACCAGAAACTTGGCATTATAAATCTCTGGCACCTCTGGTAGCCAAATGCCTCCAGTGCTGCCCCAGCCAATGAAGTTTGTCCTCCAGGAAGCCGCTTCCTAAGCCACAGCCTCAGCTGAGTGTGATTGCAGGGCCCACTGTTATATACCTCACTCTGACAGGAGAACCTAGGGATACAGGTTCTTACTGAATCCAGCCAGACAGGGCTGGTATTCCTCCCAATTCTGCAGTCAGGTCTTCTGCAGTCAGGGAAAGTGACAAGATGTGGACGTTTTTGTCATTATTCCATAGGCTATTGCCCCCTGCCTTCTTCTTTTCTAGCTACCATGATCTTGTCCATCCAGTATTTTCTACCCTATGGGCAGCAGGGAAACCTGTCTTGCCAGTTTTCTGGATCCTCTGTTCCTTTTGAGGATGTGTCTCACTGTCAATCCCTGCTTGTTTCAAACAGCCAATATGTACAGAGATAGCATTACAGAACAACTGTACATGTCTTCTGTAAAATGCTCCTCTTTGGCAAGCTAAAAGGAGAGGAATGGACTAAACCTTGTTGGATGTTGTTCCCACACTGATTCCTGCCTTTGGCTGTTTGAACTCTGACACAGAATCGAAAGACCAGTTGACAATCCAGATGAGGTTAGAGCGCATGGACTTGTTTCAGTTCTGGCCACATAGTGGCCTGGCCTTCCTTGTTGGAAATTAGAGCCAAAGGTGGGTCCCTGTGGTGCAGATTTCACTTGCTTCTCCAGAAGTCACTTGTGTGAGCTGCATGAAGGCCAAGCGTGTCATCCTTTGGCATTTTTCTCCAGACCTGTGAGAATGAGTCACACTCACTGATTGTACCATACTGGTGACAGGACTCCACACAGTCCCCTGCACTGTGATCTCATTCCCTCTAGAGTCATAGTAAGTCCTTTTATTAGTCCTGATTTTCAGATAAGGAAGCCCCAGGTAGGAAGATAAGAAACTTTTCCAAGCCTAGGTACAAAATATTTCAAACCCAACCTGACTCCAGAGCTATCATTCTCTATTTCACAACAAAAACTATTTAATCTAGTTTTCCTGATTTTACAAATTATATATTTCTCATAAAAATTCAAACAATACAGACAATTGGGAGAGGAAAGGTCAAGTTCACCTGCAATCCTATTACTCTGGGACAATGGGTATGCATATTTTGGTGACTTCTTTTGTGCATGGGTGTGTGTGCATGCATACATATGCAATGTTGCATAGACAGAACCTTTACACAAATGTTTGCTCTAGAAGCTCTTGTTTGTTGTCAGTATAACTGAGGTCAGTAGAGCCCAAACACACCTGGTGTTTCCTCACTGAACTTATAATGAGTGTAGGTGAAGAAGGAAGTTTGTTGTAAGCAGACAGAGAGCTCTGCGGCTGGGCAGCCCCTTCACTGTGTATGGACTGGGCTGTGGGACTATGGAGACAGGAGCCAGTGTAGCATGACTAAGAGCATAGGTGGTAGAGTCAGACCCCAAGGGCTTCTTCACTTTGCAGGTGTGCAGCCTCAGGAAGGTTATTTAATCTCTCTGTATCTCAGCTCCCCAGCTATAAAGTAGTACTATAATAGTAGTACACACTTTACAGGGCCACCATGAGAATTAAATAAGAAGATAAATGTAAACTTAGAGCATTCTTTCATCTAAAGTAAACTGATGTTAGAGAAATCATAGTGTATGTAAATCCAGAAGGTATTCAGGTGAATTATTAATTAACCATGAATCCAGGTGTACTTTACTTTTTTATTTTCAGTTTTTCTTTTCTTTGATACTAGTAACATTGAGTGTTGCTTGTTCACTCCTAAGTATCAGGTATGTGGACTGGAAAAGGTTTTTGTAAATGGTTATATTTTCTCGGAGCATGAAATAGAAGACCATATGATTTTGGAGAGATGTACCCAGGCCATTGAGCTGATCATTCATTCATTCATTCATTCATTCATTTCTTTCTTTCTTTCTTTATTCATTTATCAATTGATTGATAGTGTTAGGTACATAGTAATTATTAGTTGTTAAAAGAATAAATAAAAATGACTGAATTAAACATTTTGTGGGTTCTTACAATGTAACAAGTACTAAGTTAGGGACAAGTTGAAAAAACAAGATCATACCTTCAAGGACTTTACAATCCACTGATTTATTGCTTCTTTATTTGCATCATAAGAGCATACATATTCACACACTCTTTAAGAGCAATTTTATGACAGCAAGAAGGAGCTTTTGGCCAATTGTTTTTAATTTGAGTTGTAAGGTACATATAGATGAAAGTTGCTCAGAGACATCCATAGTAATCATACTTGTTTATCCTGTTAGCTCACAGCACAGTAGAAGAAAATGAATTTCACAATTGAGCCCAAAAGCTGACCACCCAACTCGATGGCATATATGCTGCTCTCCAGAGTCCTGTGGGGGAAGATGCTGCCTTTATGATAGAGCTCTCAGGCAGTGCTGTCCCCACAGGAAGGAGGAAGAGCCACCACAGTGAGGCAGAGATCATTCCAGTTTGCACGTGTGCCTTTGGAAAGCCAGTTGAGTGCTCCCTTATGACAGAGAAAAAAATGCTTGATGGAGTAGAGAATGCCTCATTGTTGGCCAAACCCAATCCCTTTTTGGCAAGTTTACCTTAGTGCAGCAGGGAAGATGTTAGCCAAGGTATCCACAGGTTGCTGTGGATAATAAAACTGATGCGGAGGAGAAATGTTCTCCAGTGTAATACACTTGAACATATAAACTCTTTAAAGTACACAAAGGCCATTTTGATGGATATTTTTCTTCTCCTAATCCCATAGTGTCATTATTTGCCTTATATTAATTAATTACAGAAGTTTTTTCTTGTTGGCAGATGCGTCATGAATTTTATTGCTAACCTTGTGTGTTTGCAATCAACCACCTTGGGGAAAAACAGCAAGGTTGGACTAAATATTAGAGGTGTTTTCTTCCAGATTTTATTAGTTCAGACACAAAGCTTTATGTTGACTGGAAGAAATGTTTCTCCACTTTATTAAGTTTCAGACTTCTTCAAGAAAATGTCACTGAACAGAATAAAATCTGTTGTTGGCACCGGTGTCTCTTTTATAGTATGGAAAAAGATCCAAATAGCAATGTCAGCTATTAAAGAGGGCAAAACTAATTCCATTTACTTTTCCATTGTTTGCTAAGTGAATTCAGTTTTAACCAAAAAAGATGATGGAAAAACAATATGTTATTTCTCTTTTTTGAAATGCTTGGCCCTGGGGCTTTGTGTGGCCTTAAATAGACCTGGCGGAAGGGGCTTGCGTGACAGTCTGAGCTGAGCCCCTTCACACTGGCAGCTGCCCAGTCCACATCTTGCCTGTTCCACCTGGCGGTGGACCCAATGTAACGCCTTATAAAATAGATCTTCCTCTGGAACATGTGTTTCTTCTTTACATTAACTGTATGAGAAGGAGGTGCAATTAAGGGAAGAATTTTTTTAAGGGAAGACATTTTACCAAAACTGATTGTCTTTGTAGGTGCTACATTTCAGAGGGGTTGCATCCATCTATTAAATCAATTAAACAGTTGTGTTTGGTAGAATCTACAAGTTTCCAAACCACCATCAAGTCACTTATTTGATGTTTGAAATATTTAATGGGTGTAAATCTCATTTCACAAACTTTAGTGTAAAAAATATATATAACTGTAGACATTTTCTGTAACTCAACTTAATTTCTGATTGATGTTTCATTCTACTGGACTTGGAAGCAGAGGAGGGTTTTAGGGTTAAGGTGTGTGTGTGTATAGTAGGGATCTTTTTTCATATTCTCTCCTCTAGTTTTATTAGGGTATGCTTGATAAATAAAAATGATATGTACTTAATATCTTAAGCCTTGATGTTTTATATCATGTATAATATATGTTGTAAAGCAATTACCACAATTGAACTAGTTAACATATCCTTATCTAAATTATAATTGTTTCTTATGTTGAGAAAATTTAAGGTCAAATCCCTCAGCAAACTTCAGGTATATGACTCAATATTATTAAGTACACTCATCATGCGGCACATTAGATCTCCAGAACTTACTTCAGTGACCTCGTCACTAAACCTTTCTATTCTGACCAACATCTCTTTGCCTTTATGAGTTTGATTTTTAAAAATTCCACATATAAGTGAGATTATACATTATTTATCCTTCTGTGCCTAGAACTTAACATAATGTCCTCTACGGTTATCCATGATGTCACAAATGCCAGGGTTCTTTTCTTTTAAAAAGCTTGAATAGTATTCCAACATGAGCATGTGCATGAATGTACACACACATAATTTTCCATTCATCTACTGAAGGATACTTAGGTTTAATCTATGTCTTGGCTTGCAATGAACAACAATGCTACAAGAAGATAGGCTGCAGACGTCTCTTTGAGATACTGATTTCATATTCTACTCTTAATATTCCATGCATGAAACACAGATTTTGTTCCTGAGTATTACAACTTATGGACAAAAATAGCCAATTCAAAGTAAACTAGGTACCTTCATGGTGAAATTGCAACTGATGAAAATTTAAAAATTATACTTCCATTTGCTTCATTTGGGGTAAAAATTTAAAATAAATAACTTGCTGAAATTTCTTTAAAATCCCTTCTTCCATTTCTATCATCATGCCTCTGGTTTCCCTGTCATGAGAGTTATGAGATAAAAATATACTATTTAGATTATATTTTATCCTTAGTGAGGATCTTTGTTAGCAAACTTACATAGATGACGTGAATTATTCGGCAAGATGTAAGTTTATTTGGTTACATTAAAACTTTAAAAATAGATATATGTAGGGTTTGTAATAAATATAGATATAGATGCTTAGTGTAGTTATTCACTTATGGATTATTTTATTATGCTTGCAGAAAGCAGAAAGTTACAAGTGTAATTGCAGTTTAGGTATCATTTATACACATATACCATTTTTTACCTACTCAAATGGCACATTTAAAAAAAACAATGATATTCAATATTGGAGAAAATGATGAGGAGGTTGCTCTTTTGTAGAATTTCTGAAATGTAATCTGGATATGACTTTCCGAAAAAGCATTTCACAACATACATTAATAGTTTTATTTATTTATTTATTTATTTTTGTATTAAATTCTTTTATTGGTACATTGTAGGTATACAACACAATTACATTTCTCATTGGGAATTTTACCTTTATATAATGCATCTTGGTTCTTATTTTTTCCTCATTCCTAGCCCTCCCTTCACGCCCTCCACCGTTCCCTATTTACAAAGACTTTATTTCCATTTTTTCCATTTCTCACCATTTTTTCCTTTCCCTTCTTTCCTTTCCCCTGTGCCTCCCACTACCCCTACACCTTTGGACCTTTTATTCCTATTTTACATTATCGATTATTCATTCTAATAATTGGTACATTTTAGGTATACAATATAAATACATTAATAGTTTTAAATAGGTATATAGTCTTTTATTACAATAAATAGAGTTTTGGAAATCCAAGAATAAAAAAATATAGAAAAATATCATGTATAAAATATTCACTGCAATGCAATTTATATCAGAAAAATGTAAACAGTCTAAATTTTCACCAAAAGAAAGTGATAAGCAAAGTATATTGTAACTCATGTAATTTAGTTATATAGCCATTAACTGTTCATAAAGTTGTGGAGTAAAAGTAAAAGTATACTTCACCCTTTTGCAGTAGAAAATATACTTTCATTAATATACATTTATAAAAAAAAAAGAAACCCACTAAAATTATGACTTGTATTCTCTGGGTGTTGGGGACATGATGAGCAATTTTTGTTTTCTTTATGCTTTTTTGTAATATTAATGTTTCCCATAATTATGATATATTACACTGACAGTTGAAATTTGGGGAGGAGAGAAATAGTTCAAGTATAAACTCATTTAAAACTGTTAGTTCATTAAAGATTTGCATAGATAAGGCCTTACTCTTCTACAACTCAAAGAAGCATTCACTCTATAGCCGAAGAAGGCACAGTTATTAGTTTATTTTGTATTGCTATAACAATGTGTGTGAGGCTGAGAAATTTATAAAGAAGTTCATTTAGTTCACAGTTCTGGAGTCTGGAAAGTCCAAGGTTGGGTGGCTGCAGCTGGCTAGGACCTCACACTGCCTCAGATCACTGCACAAGGGAGTGTGAATCATGTGCTGGGAGAGTGTGAGAGACTTAACGGGTGTCCTATTAATTGTAGAGTATTTTGCAGCATCTCTGGCCTCTTTCCATTAGATACCTGTGGCATTTTTATTCCCAGTGATGATAATTAAAAAGGTCTCCGAACATTGCCCAGTGTTCCTGGGCGGGGTGGTCCTTCCCAACCAAGAACCATGTGTGTACACAGGCACCAGGGCAGAGTGTACCCGTGTGCATGAATATGACACCGCCTGGGCCAGGTGTTTACCTGGTCATCCATTCTACTCATTGGTGCTGACTGACTGACCTGTTGTTAAATTTTTCCTTCCCCCTTGTTTCTTCTTTTCAAAAAGCAAGCAGAGCATGGACATTGTTAAAAACTCTGAGTCTCATATTTCAGTGCTGTGTTTTATAGGCAGTTTAAGGTGACTCCAAGGAGGACTTTGGTTTATGCTATTTCTCTTATGTGCTGATTTTAAAACTTAGCCCGAGAGAGGGCTATCATATTGTGTGTAACCTTTTATGTAATCTTTACTTTTTATGTAATCCTTAAACACATACATAGTAAATTTCATACTGCTAATGGACATACATTGCATGTTAAATATTATTAGCTCTGGATCATAAAAAAAAGTTGATAGTATTTTTGAGACCGACACATTACTGTTTTTTTTAATATAATGATAATTACATTACACCAAAGTTTCATACATGGTAAAATATGGACCTTATAATGATCCAAAGTTTCCAAATTTTGGTACTTGCTACATGTTAAGGTCAAAATATAAGTTAAGAAAAACACAACAAAACAAACAACAACAACAACAACAACAACAAAAATATGTTAAGGATTTGGTTTTTTTTGTTTTTGTTTGTTTTTGTTTTGAATTTATATTAAATGTTTTATTTAAAAGCTGTGACATGAAAAAAGGAGAACACAACACAGATTATATTATGATGACCAAGTCAGTGTTCTACATGACAAAAATCAAAACAAAACAAATGTATGCAGTAAATATACCAGTGCTGAACATAGTACTTGAAATTTAACCCAAGCTACATATGCATAAAATGATCTGACTACAGGATTATGCAAAATAAATTTTTTCAGAACACCAGAATGTCAACCATTCTGACTATAAACTGACTTATTCCCCTAAAGAGTATTTTGAGACTATTTCTATATGACATGAAAAGAACTGACATAACACTTAAATACTACAAAAATAATTGAAAACATATTTGTAATGCAGTTCTCCATAAAATATACAGTTATTCTTATTACTTAAAAAATTGAAAAGCAAAAGGCCACCCTTAATAATGGTGAAAACCTCAACAAAGAAAAATGCTCATCATTTGGATATCATTCGCAGAAAACTGATAAGATTTTGTTGAGGGGAACAAGGAAGGTATCTAATGAAGTCATTCATGTAAAATTTGTTAAAAAATGTTCATAAAGTTGTAAATTTCTGCTTGTAACATCT
>NW_004624761.1:17238722-17267739 GCF_000247695.1 Heterocephalus glaber
TTTTTTTTGATCAAGGCTAGTTCGAGTCCTATATGCCTCACTTATCTGTATGTTGAGTTCTTTTCCCTGCTTGGGAAGTTTCCTGTCATCATTTCTGTGAACAGTTTTTTTTATGTCATCTGCACTCTCTCCTGTTTCTTCATTGAGTCCAATCAGTCTTATGTTATTCTTATTTGCATTGTCTAGCAGCTGCTTGATTGATTTCTTGTGATCCCTTACTATACTAAAGAAATTTTTCTTTTCCTGGTCACTAATTGCAATCTTATATATCTGAAATTCTGTCCTCACATTGACTCATTCTTCTGCATAAACTTTCAATGGAGTTTTTAATCTCCTGAATATTTGTTTGCATCTGTTTCACAGATTCCATTTGTTTCCTATGTTGGGCTTCCATCATGTTCCTCAGCTCCTCTATTTTTTAATCTGTGTCCTTTCTAGATTTATTAATCATTTCTTTCACTATGGCCACCATCTCTGCTTTTATTTGAGAATTTATTTCTGATTTCATTTTTTCCCAATCCTCTTATGTTGCCAGTTCAGGGAGTCCAGGTGGTTCAGTATCAGATTTTTCCATCTCATTTCCCTTTTGGGTTGCTTTAGGTTATCTGGAAGTCTGGTTTTGATACTTGTTCACGTGTCTTCTCATTTCAACGGAGTGGGGGGATTGTGCTGCTGGCTCACCTCCTCAGTGCTGGGGCCAGTGGTAGAGCTGCCTGGAAGGTTCACCTTCTCTGGGTTGGGGGTAGCTCTGCTCCTTGGTGGTTGGGACGGTGGTACGGTGCCCTGGAATGTTCACCTCTGGACATTTTGTTTTGGTACTGGGATTGAAAGGGATGGACATATTTTGGCAGAACATTATTTCTTGGGGGGGGGTGTTTTCAAAACATTTACTATTGAGGAATTTATTTGAATTGAGAGGGAAAGTTATTTTATAAAATATAATTCAAACCTATGTATGAATAAAGGGGAGATTTTATAGTTCAAACCTATGTATGAATAAAGGGGAGATTTTATAGTTCCGGATATTGTTTCACGTATATATGTTTACTGAAACTCAAGCTCACATTATTATTTTATTGGTCACAATACTGGCCTTACTAATACAAGCTACAAATGGACTCACATGATCTCATAGAAACTGGTTTGGAGCATGAGCATTTTAATACAAGTTAACTCTGGATTAAACAAGGCTTGTCAAAACTCCCTTGAGCAATAATGTCATCCTATTCAGTTGAAGAGTTAATAAACCACTTCCACAGAAATACTACACATACACACACACACACACACACAAGTGCACAACACACATGGATAAAAGGCCATGTTGATCCAGACAGAAACCGTTTTGGAGTGAAGAAATTCTTCAGCAAAGCCCTGATTTTGTTCACTCTATAGCAACAGCCATGTGAAAACCCAGCCTCAGTTTGTGCATTTGTCCCCATGAGAACTCACTGTGTCAGGAGACATAGGGTGACAATTGGTAAGAACCACATAAAGAAGAAGACAGGGTTTAAGGATGGAACATTGCTGTTGACATGCATAAAAATCTTTAAAAACACACATGTATTGCTAATGGAAACATATGAAAACAAAAAATACAGCTGTAAAAATATACAACAAACTCATGATAGTTATGAACTCTCAGGAAATGAAGATAAGAGAATATTCAGTGTATCTATAAAAGGGGACTATAATATCACATTTTCTCATTAAAGATAAACACGGGTTGATAAAAACATTACAGTATTAGCCTGGGTACTAGGGAAAGATATATTTTAAAGATATAAATTTTTCAGTGATCCAAATTTGGTCTTTGCCTCTTACTAGTTGAGGCACTTTGAACAAATCTTTTGAACATACCAAGTCTCAGTTTCATCAGCCACAAAATGAAGATGACAATAGTACCTACTTTATTGGGTTGTCATAAGGATTAAATGAACAAACTTGGGGTCCCGTTCCCAATACAAAAACTGAAACAGACACTGATGGGCTCCATGCAGGATAAAACACCTGGTTCCTTGATCTCCCTTCATTCTGGGAAAGGGTCAGCCTACCCTGTTGAGCACACAGGCTGTATTCCAGGAAAGCACCTCACTTTCTTTTGGTGATGAGCAAAAGCATTGAGAAGGGCCAGGGAAATGTGGAACAAGAAATCAGTATGACTTGAATTGAGAGTATGTGAGAGAGTGAGGGAGAAAAGAAGGTTGAGAGCACATTGTGGTGAGAACCAATTTCTATGCTGAGGATTTTAGACTTCACTTTAAAGCCAGCTAGGGATTTGCAGTTCCTGGTGATAACCCAGGCTCTGGGCTCCTACTTGTCCTCACCTTTCTTCCACCCTTCTCTACTGCCCCTCAATGTCTCTGTCTTTAGGAAATGCCTAATTTTACTTGGAGATCTGATAGTCTTGGCTCTAGTCCAGGAAGCAGTGGTGTGCCTTGGCTATAAATTACCTTTCAGGCTTTCAGCTTCCTAAGTCCAAAATGGGATAGCGGGGGAAAAATATTTTCTGGCACTGCAAAATGGAAGTAAACTTTTCAAAGATTAGTGTCATGACTGTAAGCAAGATGGTTTGGGAGGAGGAAGAGCCTGCAGACAACAAAAACCCTTCTGGTTACATTATTAATGCCAAATATAATATCTATTGTATAACAAATGCTCCTACTACTTTCTTCTTATTAGCATTTGAAGAAAGAGTGGTGTTTCAATTTAATTTACTGTCCTAGGATTGGATCTTCTTGCTATGGGGCAATTTCATATATAAAGTGCTTTCTTTAGTGAGCTTTAAGGATTAATCTTTCACCTTAAATTTTTTGCCCATTTTAACCTTTGTCTAATTTTTGAACTTTACCCTGATGCCAGATTCCCAAATGTCTACTCATGTTTGACTCCAATACAAAGTATGTCTTGAAACAGGAGCAAACCAGAGATCAAAAGAGGCAGCCACCTGAATGCTAGACCACATAGACTGACTTTGCCCTGTAGTCTGCCAAACCACAGTCCTTAACGACCTTGAAGAATTCAAAACGATATATAAAATAAATAAATGCAAATGGCACATTTCATAGTTACACAGCTCTCTCTGGACTTCTTCAAATCCAACTTTCCCCCTCTTTCTTTCCTTCATTGGTGACAGGGGAAATGGGGCCAGAATTTGACCCTTTGCTGGAGGGTCATATACAAGGAGGGAGGAACAAAAGAATAATACTGACTCAAATCCTATGGGGAAGTAAATGTAAAAGTAAACTTCTCCCTGGAAAATAAACCTCTGATATTTCAAACCCCAGGATGTTACCATTTCAAGAATTAACTATTCCAAGTTGTAGTGTCTTTCTTGAATAGGCCTCTTTGATGAGTATTGGCAATCTTAGATGAGCCATCCTAAGCTGTATAAATTATTTCCATATTTTCATCAGTTACACAGCTACTTATTAGTCTTCTCAGTTTTAAACTCCTAAAATCCAAATATTAATATGGAATTCCACCAAAGGCTTATAAAATCTGTTATATATGCATGCATGTATTATATATATGTAAGTATGTATCTATCACTCAATAAATAGTTGATACTGCTATAATTTTCTATTGCTGCATATCAAACTCTCCAAATTAGTGTCATGGGACAATAACCATTTTGTTATACTAATTGGTTTGTTGATCAGGAATTTGGACAAAACATAAAATGAATGAATTATCTTTTCTCCATGACATCTGAGGTCTCTGCTTGAAAGATATAAACAGTCTGAGGTCACATGACTGGGTGCTGAAACTTATGGAAATTTCAACATGAAATGTCTTATACCTATAACTTGAAGGCTGGCTTGGCTGGGCCTATTAACCTAAGCATGTACATGTAATCTCTACCATGTGGCTGGATTTTTCTCCATCCAGGAAATCTTAGAGTCTTTGGATTTCTTACATGGCATTATATGGCTCCAAGAGTAAGTGTTCTAGTGAGCAGTTTTGGAGATTAGAAAGCTGAATGACCTTATGTGACCTCACCTTTAAAACTGCTTAGCATCACTTCCACCATACTCTACTGGTGAAAGCAGATACAGTCCTATCTAGAGGTTAAACAAGAATGGATACAGACCTCCTCCTACCTCCTGACAGTAGAAGGATTAAAGAATTTGTGGCTATGTTTTGAAAACATTTGAATTGGTCTTTTATTTTTACGTATTTCTCAAGATTTTGAAACTCCTGGGAGATATCAAACAATTTACTCTTGGGAGATAGGAGGTAGGTTAGTATTTTAACATGTGAGGCAGGATATGTGCCCCAGGATGCGTGACTTTAACTACTGTCTGAGGAAGGATGGAGGAAATAAATCTTTAGTCTTTACTAGGTCACTTACTCATTTAGGTCCCTGGTAGCTCTAAGGTACTATAATTCAGATAAACACATTGGTTTCTGAAAGGCCTTGGTCAAGTGTTCAAGGTTAGATCACAGAGACAGGTTACCTCAATGAAGAGTTGCCAAACATTGCATAGGATGCATTTTTATTGAAAAACTAATTTGTTGTTTATCTGAAATTCAAATTTAAGAAAGTCTTAGTTCATTTTCTGCTGCTATAACAAAATACTATAAGCTGACTAATTTATAATGAGCATGAATTTAACTATCACAATTCTGGAGACTGTGAGTTCAAGATCAAATGACCACATCCGGTAAGGACCTTCTTGCTGCATAATAATATGATAGAAGGGCAAGCAAGCATGTATAAAACAGAGAAAATCTGGTAAATGCATCCTTTTATCAGAAGTCCACACCCTTGATAACAAACCCATTCCTGTGATAATGACCATAATCCATTTATGAAAGTAGTGCCTTATAATCTGTTGATCTGTGTTAGCTTTCTATTACTATAACAAAATACTAGAGATAATCAGCTTATAAGGAGAAAAGGTTTGTTTTTGTTCACTGTTTTTGTAGTTTCCAGTCAATGGTGAATTAGTTCCATGGCTTTGGGCCTCTGGTTAGGCAACATATTATTGTGAGAGTAGTGGCACAGCAAAATTACTTTATAGCTATGGGGCCAAAGAGACCAAAGTGGGACCTGGGTTCCCACAAACCCCTTAAAGAGCATGCCCCAATGACCTAAAGACCTCCCATTAGGCTTCATCAAGGTTCCAACACCTGCCAGTAGTGCTACTCTAGATACCAAGCCTTTAACATGGGCCTTTGGGACATTCAAGATCCAAACTATAGAATGACCTAATCACTTCTTAAAGTGCCATTTGTCACTACTGTCCTGGTGGCAATTAAGTTTCAACATGAGTTTTATAAGGAACATTCAAATGGTAACATTTCCCATATTTTTATTTGCTATTGTTGGTAACTCTATGTTAACAGTTACAAATGTAGACAGATTCTAGATCAGGACTCAGGAAGAATTTGCTACAAAACACGGATAAAAATTACTTTTGGATTTGTCATAGTAGTGTAAAAGTGGTCAGAGACAATATGTAAATAAATAGCTATGATCCAATAACATTTTATTTACAGACAGAGTTGGCAGTCCTAGTTTGCTGACCTCTGCTCTTGAGAAAATTTAGGTATAAAGTCAGCTCTGCCATTTGTTATTCAGATTTGTGAAATTAAACAAGGAATTTTATCTCTTTGTGCCTTGGTTTCTTCATCTATGATGTGAAGAAGAATAATAGTAAATCTGTATCTTAAGATATGAAATTGTTTCTCATGTGTAATGTGTTCATAGCAGTGACTGCAAGTGGTAAATTCTACAGGACCAGTGCATTTTACTTTATGATTGTATTAGTCACCTTCCTGGTGCTGGGACAAAATACTCAATACCTGCAAATTAAAGAAGGAGAACTTTATTGGCTCATAGTTTCCCATGAATTTAGACCATGGCCAGCTGGCTCCAAGCAGAAATAGCATGGTAGAAGGGCATGGAAGAAGCAAACTGCTCACCTCATAAAAGGCAGAGAGGGAAGGAGCCAGGGAAGGAGATATACCCTCCAAAGATAGGCCCCCAGTTATACACCTCTTCCAACCAGGCCCTACCTCCTAATAGCACATTTAGCTATTAACTCATTGATGGATCAATTCAGTGATGAGTATAGTGCCTCCATGATCCAATCACCTTCCAAAAGCCCCAGCTTTGAACACATGAGACTTTTGGGTGACATTCTAGATCTAAGCCATTTAAACCATAGAAATGATGTAAAATTTAAATACCTCAGCCAGAGTGGTCTAAGATAATAATAAATTCTTATCACACTTAACATGTGGCTAGGTAATATATCTCTATCTTTCATCTATCTATCTATCTATCTATCTATCTATCTATCTATCTATCTATCTATTCCTGACAGCAGCCTGGGTTATAGATAAACTATAATCATGGTCATCATCATTGTCCCCATTTTATGAGTAAGGAAACTGTGACCCAGAGAGCTAAGTGGAGCATCCAAAGTCACCTACATTACAGGTAGGGCAAGGGTGAGTTCCTGTCCTTTTTACCACCAAACTACAAGCTGTACTTCTTCTCTATAGGGAAGAGATATGTGTAGGCAGCAGGGAAATTAGGAACTATCACAGTAATTCTTTATAGTGAAATTTAGTGCTAAATTAAATATTATTTATTTTCAAGAAACGCAGCAGTCTTCACTGAGTTTTTGCTTTGAGGATTTCTTTCTTCTTATTCCTCTTCAACTCTGAGGATGACTGGCCACATCTACGGTGCGCACAGCATTTGTATTCATCAAAAAGCAGAATCCCTGACTCTGGAAACACATCTGAGTCTTAAATGTCAGGGTTATGAACTCTCTTCCTTTCTTTCCATCTCTCCAAGGCTTTCCCCCTATTTTTTCCATTTTCCTGCTGCCTCCTCCTCACCTTCTCCCCCAAACTTGACTTCTCTTCTTCTCCACAACTTATTCAGGCCTGAAAATAATCCAGGGAAAAGATATTTGCTTTGGGAAAAGAAGAGAAGAATAAAAGATGAGCTAGCCAAGTAAATAACTCTGATTTTCCACAAAGGGCTACTTCATGGGAGGATTGTGACTTACAGTCTGTTATGCTCTCTCTGTCTCTTTCTTTTCTTTAGGAAAAACAAAGTTGATGTAAACAGCTGGAGACTGTAACTTGAAAAACTGAGTAAGTAAGATGAACAAAACTTCCTGTTTTCCTCTCCAACTATGGCCTATAGAAGGTTGGCCTGTAAGACTGCCTGCCAAACCAGATGTTCCATTCCCAAAGCTCTTTTCAGAGTCTCTGCATATCAATTATTCTTTACACAGCACCAGCAGATCTTAGATTAATTACAATGAATGTGCTTCAGCCACAGTCCTGCTGGTACACAGGGCCTCTTGAGAAAACTGAGTAAATGTGGCCAGCATAGGACATGGGACCATGGGTTAAATTTTCTACTCTTTGTGTGTAAATTATGTGCAACCTTAACAGAGCTCCTCCCATGTCCCAGTATTATGGCAAGACTCCAGATTAGCTCATCTAATCCACATCACAACCCCATTAGGGAGACACGATTACTGTCCCTATGTTACCAATCAGGAAACCCAGCCTTACAGAGAATAATGACCTACTTTTGTCTCTACACCAAGCAGGACCCCTTCTACCTCTTACCCAATCTCCATTCTGTCATGTTTAGAAAGAACGGAAGAATGGAGAAGAAAGAATGGTAGAGAAATCTGTTCACTTCAAAGGAAAGACCTTCACGGGCATCACATTCAAGTCTCGTCTGGGTCGTTTGTTTTACTTCTTGTCTGTTCATCTGTTTTGGAGACATGCTGTCATCAACTTTAAAGGTCTGCTTGTACTCTCTATGTCACACCCAGTTGGTGGACCCCTGGACCCACTGCCAGTAGTAATGCAGACTTCTTTCAGCCTCCACCCATCCTTCTCCAGCCTCTCTGGCTCTCACTTCTCAAAGATGTAACTCAAAGTGAGGGTGTATCCTCTTCATGGTAAAACTCTTAAGCGTTTGAACAGATCTTTAAAAATGAGCTCCAAGCATGACATCCATTTATGTTTGGCGTTTTGGGAAAGAGTGACAATCTGCCAGTAGGATTAGTCCTGAAGTTGCTATTAACTGTCTCTTCTCTGCAAAACAGAGCCCAGCATGCTTTTGGGGGATTCTTCTTTGTTGAGTAATAATTATTAGTAGTGAGAAATACCTAGCCATCAAAATGTGTGTGTTTTGTTGGCTCTTCAGAGTTTCACATAATGTTCTAATTGTAAAGGAAAGCAAGATTAGCATTTTCAACAATTAATGAGCACCCACCAGAAGACTCCAAAGCTTTACTTGGTAAACTGCACACACTAGGGGCAGTTTTGAGCCCTCACTGCTCCATATGTCCCAGGGATGAGAAGAATACAGTCCCTATCTTCTGTAACATGCTTTTCTCAAAGAAAAGTAACTGTTATTCTAAAGTCCAAGAGGTCCCAGTGTAGTCTCATTCTCCCTTTTTTGGCACGGATACTGTAGGCCCATGTTTCACACAGAAAATCTGCAAAACAACAATGTAAATGATAAAACAAAGAAATGAAAAGCAGGTTTCTTTACCACAGAAATTCTCAGTGCAATTAGTATCCTCACTCTGAGTTCCTAGGATGGCAATGCAATGGGTAGAGTTTCCTAAATGTTTTTGACCTCAGATGCAAATGAAAACAACACTGAGATTCTACCTCACTCCAGAAAGAATGACTGCTATCATGAAATCAACCAATAACAAATACTGGTGGGGCTGTGGGGAAAGAGGAACTCTGCTCCACTGCTGGTGGGAGTGTAGACTGGTGCAAGCACTGTGGAAATCAGTATGGAGATACTTCAGAGAACTAGGACTGGAAGTCCCATTTAACCCAGCTATTCCACTGCTGGGGATCTTCCTCAAAGAATTAAAAGAATCATACCGCAATGATATATGTGCACCCATGTTCATAGCGGCACAGTTTGTAATAGCTAAAGCTTGGAAGCAGCCCAAATGCCCATCAACTGGAGACTGGATAAAGAAAATGTGGGGTTTTTAAAAAATAAAATGGAGTACTACTCAGCCATAAAAAATGAGAAATTAGAGACATTTATAGCTAAGTGGATGGACATTGAGACGATACTCTTAAGTAAAATAAATAGGACACACATGTATAAATACTGAATAGTTTCTCTGGTGTGAGAAACTGAAAGTGTAAATAAGGACTAAATGTATATTAGGTAATGTGAAATAGGAAGAAAAGGGGCAAAGGGGAAGGAAGTGGGAGGGCTAGGGGAAAGGATAGAAGGGAATGGGATTAATATGAGAAAATAGAAAAATAGGAACAAAATCTTTGTAAATAGGGAGGACTGGAGGGGTTGAAGGGCTGGGCAAGGGTGAAAAATAAGAACCAAGAGAGACTATGTAAAGGTGCAAATTTCCAATGATAAATGTCATTATATTGTATACCTAGAATGTACCAATGATTAGAATGAATAATCGAAAATGTAAAATAGGAAGAAAAGGTCCAAAGGGGTAGGGGTAGTGGGAGGGATAGGGGAAAGGAAAGAAGGGAAAAGAAAAATGATGAAAAATGGAAAAAATGGAAATAAAGTCTTTGTAAATAGGGAAGGGTGGAGGGCGTGAAGGGAGGGCTAGGAATGGGGAAAAAATAAGAACCAAGATGCATTATGTAAAGGTACAATTCCCAATGAGAAATGTAATTGTGTCATATACCTACAATGTACCAATAAAAAAATTTAATAAAAAAATGTTTTTGACCTCAGAATCCTTAACTTGAGAACCTCTTATGGTATGATTGTCCCATTGACACTGTTTTGATTTGTTCATGCTGCTATGAGAAAAATCCCATAGACTGGATAACTTATAAACACCAACAATTTATTTTTTAACAATTCTGGAGGCTGGAAAATCTAAGATCACAGAGTTGGCTAATTGAGCACCCAGTATCTCTACTTGCAAGATGACGCTCTGTGGCTGCATCTTCATGAGGGGAGAGACAATGTGGCTTCATGGCAGAAGGGAAAGAAGGGCAAGGAAGCATCTATTCTCTCTGAAGCCTACTTTATATGGGCATTAACCATTTCTGAAAGGTTCTATCCCACCCCTTAATCATTTCCCCAAAGACCTCTTCACTCAACACCACCAGAATGGGAATTAAGATTTGCTATATTGGAGTGTGTTATCCAGAAGTTCATACATAAGAACCTTATTCTAATTGTGGTAGTGTTGGGAGACAGCAGCTAATGAGGGGTTTTGGTCATGAGGGCTCCATCTTCATCAACTGAGTGAGGTCATTCTCATGGAAGTAAGTTAGTTCTCATTGGAGTGGCTTTGTTATAAAGCCAGCTCTTCTGTACACACTCACTTTCCCCTCCACTTTCCCATTATGATATTACATAGCACAAAAGCTCTTGTCAGGGACCAAGGATATAGCTCAGTGGTAGAGGACCTGCATGCCATACACATGGCCCTAGATTCAAACCCCAGCACTGCAAAAGCAAAACCAAAAACCAACAACAAAGAAAAGTCTTTGTAAAGTGTTGTCATGCTCTTAGACTTTCCATAAACTAAATAAATTTATGTTCCTGGGCAAATAAATTGCCCAGTCTGTAGTGTTTTTTCATAGTAAATAAAACAAAGAGACTCAAACAAGCTTCAACATGAGTTTTGGAGAGGATACACATTCTAACAAATACAGACACAGTTTGGGAAATTGCAAAGTAGCCACACTGGCCATCATGTGTAAAGCACATATACCAATCTTCACCAGATGCTGGAAGCTCTGCATAAATTTTCTCAATATCCACCACACTCTGAAAGATAGATTCTGTAATCATGACTTTGCAGGCAAAGAAACAGAGCAAAGCTGTGAAGGATGACAGCCCAGTCTCCTTTTGGTTGCTCTTTTGCCAAATCTAAAAAAAATTTCCTTTTGTCTATTTCTCATTTCCTCAGCCCCCTCATGAGTTTTCTTCTAAATGTGAGACACCAGGGAGAAATATTTTAAAATAATGCGATAAGCAAAAACTGAGGTCAGTCACCAATACCTTGGTCTAAAGTAAAGAAAGGAGCCCACATTTCAGTTCTCAGAGCAGCAAGTAGAATGAATATAGGGTGTTTCTTGTGACTGATACTGCATGTGCTACAGGAGCTGATAGTGATCAGTGCTAAGGAGCTTTAGTTGTTGGTGTCACACAGTTTAGCCAAACATATGTGGTCTATAATGAATGTGTGGGCACAGAATAACATCATGTTCAAGAGTGTTACACATATAACTGCCCCAGACTGGCAGGTCTAAGCAAAACTCCCTGTCATTCTTCTTCCCCTTACTTGGCCTACTTCTTTACACAGCACTTGTCATTGCCTGACATTATATTGCATTCTCATTTGTTCCTTGTTCCTTGGTGGCCTTCTTCGTTGGAATGCTCTCTGGAGCAGGACCTAGCCTGCTTGTCACTGTAGAGCCTGCCATTTCTGCTCCAGCTCAGTAGAGAATAGTGTTTCTGGAGAGCAAGAAGGAGGGCATCCAAGAAGAAAGCAGGACAAATATTATATTTCAAGGAAACCAAAGAGAATCAATTCAGGTTTTAAGGATACAATATTCATTTATGGCACTGACAGGAAGAAAAGAAGATACCATTGATGGATTCCATAAGGAGCCTCTCTCCACAGGAGGCAAATGGAGACATTCATAAGTAAGCTCCATGGTCCATGGAATGGTGTCTCCCAATGATGAATCTTGTTGCAGATCATAAGCAGAGAAACAAAAAATAGAGCTTTGCATCTCCATCTTCAAAGGGTGAAATAGGTGTGTGATGACTGGTGTGTGATGACTGGAGGTGGTAAGTCAACAGCTTTATTGATCATCTTTGTTGTGATCAGAAATGATGTCCAATATTCTGTGGTCTGCAACCACAAAGTTTGACTTCTATTGGATGTGACTCCTGAGATCTTCTTTATTTGGGACAGAGGCTGAAGCAGGATCTTCTATTTGCAACATGCTATTCTTTTTTTTTTTTTACTGTATATACATTTATTGGTACATTTTAGGTATACAATATAATGACATTCATCATTGGAAATTTGCACCTTTACATACTCTTTTGGTTCTTGTTTATTCCCCCTTTCCCTACCCTCCCTTCAACCCCTCCACCCCTCCCTATTTACAAAGGCTTTGTTTCCTTTTTTTTCATGTTTTCATATTAATTCCATTCCCTTCTTTCCTTTCCCCTACCCCTCCCACTTCCCCTTACCCTTTGCCCCTTTTCTTCCTATTTCACATTATCTGTTATACCTTTTAATCCTTATTTACACTTTCAGTTTCTCACATTAGAGAAACTATTCGGCATTTACACATGTGGGTCCTATTTATTTCACTTAAGAGTATTGCCTCAATGTGCATCCATTTAGCTATAAATGTCTCTAGGACTGGAAGTCCAATTGGACCCAGCTATTCCCCTGCTGGGTATTTTTCCCAAAGAACTAAAAGAATCATACCACAGTGATATATGTGCACCCATGTTCATAGCAGCACAGTTTGTGATAGCTAAAACTTGGAAACAGCCCAAATGCCCATCAACTGGAGACTGGATAAAGAAAATGTTGTTTTTTAATAAAATGGAGTACTACTCAGCCATAAAAAATAAGAAATTAGAGACATTTATAGCTAAATGGATGCACATTGAGGCAATACTCTTAAGTGAAATAACAGACAAGTCTCCGGCCACAGTTGTGATGTGTCTTTACCTTTTGTGGTGACTCCCACAAGAGCCCAGCCCTATCTGACTGCCTATAACATTTCTATCTAACTTAGCTGTCTATAATATTATGACCTACTGCTTTGACATATATACTTTCTTAACTTGAATCTATGTGCAAATTTAGAATTCTGCCTTCTTGACTTCTAATTTGGACTGGCAGTGCAGGGAAAATTAGCAATTGCCCCTAAGCCGATGGTCAGGTACCTTTTTCTCCCTCAAACCCAGCTCCACCCTGCACAGCAAGCTTGTATATAAGGTATGGACATTCCTTTCCCCCCACACCACTCTTCTTCAGTTACCTCTCATCCTAGGGAAGCATAAACTACTAGAATGGCTCAGGAAGGATCTGTGGAAGCTTATGCATGCTCTGGAAGCAGATGCATGCTCTGGAAGCAGGTTCAGAGACACTGGACCAGGAATTTCAAGGCCTCAGGTAACTTGCACATGAGAGCAGAGACATACATGCCCCCTTTACCACACAGAATACTTGCTGTCTGGGGAGGGGGACCAAGCCTTAAAAAGGCTTTAAGAAGTACAGGCCCCAGGGCCTGCACCCCTCCTTCCCTAGGTGTAAGGGTAGCAAGAGGGCAGTTTCTCCTTTTAAAATTTGTCAAGAAGTCAGCCATGTAACTTCACATTTAATTGGCTAATGCTTAGTTGTGTAGCCATAGCTACAAATGAGAGGTGGGAAATAAGGACTCTAACTGAGCAGTCAGTCATGTGCCCAGCTACAACTTGGGAAAGGCATCATATTCCAAAATGGCAATGCGGCATACAAGAACAACAAGCAAACACATAGTGGGTGGGGGGGCATTCCTCAGAATTTTTAGAAGAAATAGGGAAGTGGATCAGATGTAATATTTGTGATTTCCAAAGCCCAGAATAGCTGTTCAGTGAATCCTCAGTGTATTTCAATCTACTATGAGCTATATTTTGTTACTAATAATAAAATACAAAATTTTGTGAGAGTTTTGAAAGCAAGATTAGTTACAAGTTATTCATATTATGATGTCAGTTAATTCTGTTCTGTTTTTGTGATGCATAGAAGGATAGAGTGTTAGTGATTACACAAAACCCAAGGCTGATATTATCTATACTGTATTTAGTTATAAGCCTCCTCATCTGGAGCATATTGTCAATAGTAATGACAATTATGGATTGCTGTAGGTTTCTATGTCTCCCCCCAAAAATGAGGTGCTGAGTCAGAATCTCAGATGGATCATACATATATGCCTCATAAATGAATATCATATACTATTAGTATCACTATAAAAATAGTGGAATCAAGTTGGGCACAGTGACAAAATGACACCAACATTTTAACACAAGGAAATAAATATGGTCTCTATCAAGCATTAAAATAGTGACTTGAATATGACAATAACATATGAAAATGATAGGGTACACTCTTCAAAAGAAACCTGTACAGTAGGAGAATGGAGGGTAGCATTGTTTACCAAGAAGGTATATATCTGGATGGACATTTACAGGCATGAAGTTGGAAGTTCAACAGTCATTATGTAAGGGAGAATATCAGGAGAGAGCAAGCTCAAAGGTGTGGAATTTTACTACCAACACTCACTAAACAGCAGTGTGTGTGAGATACCAAAATAGAAAGTAAGCACGGGCGAGCGCGCGCGCACACACACGCACGCACGCACGCACGCACGCACGCTCGCGCATGCGCGCTCGTGCGCCCAGCAACCAGAAGGAGCAGTGCTATGGCCAGCAGTTACATAGACCTCGGCAGAGAGTCTTTCTTTTCAAAGAATATTAGGCAAATCCTTACATACCATATTGACCTTGTGAACTCCCTCAGAAATCAAAAGATGTAATGAGGGAAATAATTACTATGGACTTAATGTCAATCAAAAATGAGAAAACTACTACAGTAGTAAAAGCAAGGCTGGGGAGCAAGTAATCATGTATCTTAGGATAATAATAATAATAATAATAATAATGAGAATGCTAGCCATAGATGAGTACATTCAGACACTAGAAACTTGAAAGCAATAATAATTACGATAATATGGTCAGATACTTAAAAAAAACAAAAAAGGAAGGGAAAAAGAAAAACTCTTGATCCTCAAGGAACTCTGAGTGCACCTTTTAAAGGAATGTGTAAAAGATGTGTGGGTCAGGTAACCAAGGAAGAATACAGAAAGCAGGGCATGTATCCATCAAAATAGTGGTAAGAAGGCTACATTCCAAAATGCGGGTAAATGCTGTTAAAATGAATGTAACTAGCAGGCTAGCAGTTGACAGCAAAGATGGGGCAGGGTGGACAGTATAATTTGTTTAATGCAAGGAGGGTTTTAAATGATGGTGGAAATATGGATTTGGAAGAGAAAGTAAGGAATGAGTTGGTTGAGTAGAACCCACTCTCTGCTTAAGATACATAGGATGGGAAGGAAAAAGTAATCTCCTCTGTACCCTTCCTGGAAGGATTATTAAGAACCTAAAATTAATAATTATAAGGCTGGCTTTAGAGTTCTTTTCTACTGGTGTTTGCTCTGCCATTAATGTGAGTCTGAGCAAGAGGAACTTCAGGAAGACGGAAGAAGGCATAGTGGGTTAGAAGGGTGTCTTACTCTACCCATCCATCTATAACAAAAGTACCATAGACAACAAACGTGTTTCTCACAGCTATCGAGGCCGAGAAGTCCAAGATCAAGGTGCCAGCAGATCTGACTTCTGGGGAGGGCACTGCTGGCTTGCAAATGGCCATCTTCACTTTGTATCATGTGGCAAAGAGAGAGAGAGGAAGCAAGCTCTCTGTTCACTTCCTTTAAACTATGGGCTCTAATCCTACCCTCAGGCTCTACCCTCATGACTTAGTCACCAGGCCCATCTCCAATCATATCACATTAGGGATTAGAGTTTCAACAAATGAATCTGTGGGGGACAAAAACTTTCAGTTCACAGCAAAGTGGTTAGGGAGCTTTTATTCTAGCCCCTTCTTCCAAATAACAAGAAAATGTTACCTGGTTCTCTTAACTTTTAAGGAGCTACTATGTTATTTTTATAATTCAAAATGTTTTCAGGGGCTGGTGATTTAGCTCAGTGGTTCCGGTGCCTGCCATGCAAGCACAAGGTCCCAAGTTCGATTCCTGGTACAAAAAAAAAAAAATGTTTTCAAAAGTGAGACAAAAATGTTTGTTTGTTTTTTATCCCATTTACTAAATTTCTAAGCTGATTTTTCTCCCAAATCCTGTTTGCTATCCTCATTTTTATTTAGATTAACTTATTTGCTTAGAAGCTTTATATTTTCTTTATTATAAAATCTTTTTTCAAAAGTATTGGTTTTCTTTAATTCCATATAACAATTCACATTTGAACAGAATCTGTTTACTTTTGAGAAAGACTCAGATTGATCTCTTATGCTTCAGGTCTCTGGAAGGTCTATATAAACATTTCAGGACTACAATTCTATATGGAAGTAAAGAAGTTATTTTCTCTCTATCTCAAATAGATTCATATGATAAAATGTCAGGGGAAGACCTCAGACTAAAATAAAGTGCACACGTACATATACACACATACACATACTCTAAATTCATTAAAATTTCAAACCATTGCAAACAGAAGGTACTTGTTACTTTTAATTACAAAACACAAGACACATTTCCAAAGAAGCAGGGCTCCTTTTCCCTGGGAGGCTTGGGAAAGTTGATTAGAGCCCCAGTGATCTGTGATATGGGGCATAGATTATTGTTTCAATGCCTAGATTCTCCCAGAGGGTGTCACTATCCTGCACTCTGCCCTGATAAAATTTCACACACTTTGATCCAGTAATGGGACTCAAGCCTCACCAGAAGAAAAACAGGCGAGACAGCAAACCTGAGATGAGGGAAAAGGTAACGTTCCACCAGATACTCACCTAACATATGAAGTCACTCCCTGCTACCTTTTTTTTCTCAGAATACTGGATCAATGTATAATCAAAATGATTTGTTTTTAATTCTTCTAAAATAATGGTATTTATGATGACAAAATCATCAAATACATTAGAAATAGCTTCAAGATTTTGGTGTATTTTCCCCTTTTCCCTACCCTGCTCACATAGTTTTCCTGAGCATCATTTTCTTTTCCCCAGAGCTATCAATTGAACCCAGGGCCTTCACACTGAGGCACATCCCCAGTCCCTTATTATTTTAGTTTAGTTTAGTTTAGCTTTTGAAGTAGCATCTCATTAAATCTATAAGTTGCCCAGTCTGGGTTTCAACTTGAGATCCTCCTGTCTCAGCCTCACAGAGTGCTGGGATTACAGGGATGTATCACCACACGCAACTTCCTGAGCATCTTTGAACTACAGTTTCAGTCTTTTCTACAGTCTGACAATCCCTACTACAGTCAACATCAGGAACTGTCATAATGTAGGGACGAAATTAATCCTACTATCTTTAGCCTTGTTTGCTTTCTCAGTTCTATTGATCTGAGCAAGACTGGTCTCCTCATGTTGATTTTGTAATCCCATACCTTGCTGATGATCTAGCTTCTGCCTGGACTTGATAGTTTCCCATACTGAGAGTAGAGTCCTCTGGAGACTAAATTTCATGCAGACTCTCACTTCTGGTTCAGCCTCCTCCTAGACCTCTTCCTTAACTTGACATCCTCATGAACAGAGATAGTAATTATGTTTCCTCATATGATCAGATAATCCTGCTTGCATTGCCCTCCTACCCCTAAATGCTTGGAAATCTAGTTCTACTCCACTGCTGTACCCTTTGGATACGTACTGAGAATAGATGATGGAGCCCGGCCCTGCAAGTCTTGTTTGTTTCTCTCCCCCTGTTGTTAGCTTGTTCATGTCTTCTCACTGACCTGTTCAATACTTTCTCGTGGTCAAATCCTTTTGTCTTAGGACAGAGCATCAAAGGTAAATCAAGTGTGTGAACTCTCCTAATTTTTTTTAGACATAACTCCTATGATGATATAAAACCTCTGGCCATATCAAAGCAAAAATTACATATTATCTCTATTTTGGCCAAAGACATAACTAGCTCTTAAATTCTGTATTTAACAAAATGATTCAGTAATTTGAGGGGATACTCATAGTCATTACTATGTCTACCCAACGTTGGTGCAGGATGCAGTTATCCATTGGTATGAGACCAGAGGCCTACCATAGCCTTGGCCTTGAGAACAATGTGGCTGCTGTATAATTTGAGATGCTTCCATATGAGAAATGGAAGCAGGCCTCTTAAAAATCTCCTTTAATCTTCTCTATTTGTTCATTTATTCTATTCATAATTTTTTATTTCACAACTTTTATTTCTAAGTGTTTGTGATAGTTGTTTGATCGTGTCAACTTGAGTACCCAACTAAATTGGCTCAGCATAGTTCTGGGTATGGAAGACCCACTCTAAGGAAGATTGTCACTAGAATGATATGAGGGAAATGAAGAAGGAAGGCTCACCTCTGTTTCTTTGGAGGAGCTCTATTCTTTACCTTCACCTTGGATGTTGTCTCCTGGCTTCTAGCACCAACCCTTCTGCCTTCCATCTCAGATCCTTTGGCCTCCTGATATCAACTCCTACAGGACACTACAGTGAGCTCCTGGCTTTCAACTGGATCCTTCAGATCCCCAGTGTGCAGACAGAGCTTTTTGCACTCTTCCACACCTGACTCTGTAGGCAGCCATTTAAGCCAATCTTGTAAATTCTTATATGTTTGTATATCTTGTATTAAATCTGTTTCTCTAGTAAGCACTAACACAGTAGTTTAAAACAGATGTTGAAAAATAATACAGTTTCTGTGTACTCCTCTTCACCAAACTTGTCTCAGTGATAGTATCTTACATAACCACAGTATATTGTCAAACCAAGAAGTCAGAATTGGTACAATAATATTAGCTCAGGTAAGACTGTACAGAGATTTAATCTCTATTAGTGTTTAAGCATCGTTATATGGTGTTTGTGGAGCAGATAAAGATACTTCTCAGTAATCTGTGTCATAATTACTAAAAATCTGATTGAATTAATGTCTAAAATGATCCTCCCATCTTGTTTATCATAACACAAAACATATCTCTTTTCAGTCTGCACAAGTAGGTCTTATGAAGCAAAATCAATGTTCCTTGTCTTCTCCCATCTAATCCATCCTCTTTCTCATTATTCTCTTTTCAGGTTAAAGTTGCCAATGCCTAAAATTATCTACTCATTTTTCTCCCCTCTTCTGCTCTTCTAGTTCTTCCTGAAGAAAGAGACCGGTCTGTCCTTTAGGAGCAAGACTGGACTTGTGCATATGGGAATGAATTGCTTGGGATATAGTCTGGGCTGCTGTTGCAAAAAGACCTCAAAATAGAGAGGATGGCAGGTGATCCATGCAGGAGGAAGCTCTTCTCCAGAAGACCACTCAGGGCCCTAGCAGCTTCCTGCCATCTTTCCTTCCATTTAGTGTTGTCTTTTTCTGCACTGTTATTGCCCATCAAGCCCCAGGCTACAGGAAAGGAAGAGGTAGAGAAAAGCAGACAAGAGCTTTCTTTTATGCATATGATACAGAAGTTACACACATGCTTTCATGCTTCCTGTTTACCAGAACATAGTCATATGACCCTACCTAGCTCCAAAGAGGCTGGAAATCACAGTCTTTGGCTATGTAGCCATGTGTTCTTTAAAATATTGAGTTGGGAGTTCTCAATTACTTTCTCATTGTTAGGAAAAAAAATACCTAATACCCACAAGTTAAATGAGGAAAGGTTTATTTTAACTCATAGTCTGTGGAGGCTTCAGTCCATTGTTGGTTGGTTCCTAGGAAGGGCAGCATGGTAGAGGGGCGTGGTAAAGGAGAAACAGTTCATGGCACAGAAGGCAGAAGGAAGAAGGATCAAAGGAGGAGAAGGCATATACACTCTTCCAGGACCCGCCCACAGTGACCCACCTTCTCCAACCAGCCTTCGTCTTCTAACATTACACTCAGTTATAAACCCATCAGTGGACTACTCCAGTGGTGAGTATCGCACACCCATGATCCAGTCACCTCTGCAAAGCCCCATCTATGTGTGCATGAGGCTTTAGGGGGACATCTAAATATAAACCATAATAGTTGGGGATTCTATTACTAAAATGAAGAATAAAACAGATATTGGGAACTAACTACTTGCTATCATCACAGGGAAGATGCTGGATTAGGGAACAGAAAAGCTTTTTGTCATTTAACTAGTTATGCAGCATAAGGAAGACATGCAGCATAAGGAAGACACCAACAACTTCCAGTGGCAGTTTCCCAAGGTGCATTAGCTGTTTCTGGTTTCAAGGCAAACTTACAAAAACAGTAAATTTGATCCTTGGTATCTCCCATGATTCTCTCTGAACCCCACATCCACCTCTTCTCTCTCTCTCACTGATGTGGTAGTTTGAAAGACACCACCCCAAAAGATATGCCTACCTGGAGTCTATGAAATGTGACCTTATTTGGAAAAAGAGTCCTTCCCAATATAACCAAGTTAAGGATCTTGAGATGAAATCATACTGGATTATCTAGATGGATCCTAAACCCAATGACAAGTGATCTTATAAAAAGAGAAGACACAGAGAGGACATGGTGACATGAAGATACAGGTGGAGATCAAAGGAAAACATCTACAAGCCAAGGCAGGCTAAGGGTTTCTGACAAGAACCAGAATTAGGAGAAAAGCCTGTAACAGAGTCTCCTCAGAACTTCCAAAAGATACCAGGCCTGACAGCACCCTGATTTCAGCCTTCTGGCCTCCAGAACTGTGAGGGAATAAACTGTTGGTTTAAGAGCCCTGGTTTAGGGCAATTTGCCCTGGCACATTCAGGAAATGACTACACCCAGCAGGGAGCTCACTCTTTGTGTAAAACTTCCCTGTTCCACTCAAGTCCTCTGTCTCAAATCTCCTCTGTTATAGCCTTGCCCCATTGTATCAGTCACTACTGACTGAATTAAAGTGGTTTACCATAGGTTTAAATACTCTTTACATCTCACTTGGTAGTTTTGTATTTCTAAAGATTTTGTGAAAAGTTGGTGACAATTAGTCACATAGCTAACTGGGCAGTAAGGTTCTCCTCCTCTTCTCTAAGGTGTTTGAATTTGCTTACTTAACCCTCCGCAGTGCCTTCTTACTGGTGCAAACTTCTAGAAATCACAGAAAAGTTTGAAATAAAGAAAATCTTTTTGGGAGAAACATAGTAGGCATTGCAGTAAAATTAGAAGCAGGATAAATCAAAGAATATCATCATTGGGAGTTATATAGTAGCATAGCAAAATCATTTCCTTCGGAGGTAGTGTGGTAATTCATAAATTTCAATACACCCCAACCAGCTTCACATTGAATCCTGCCTTTTAAGTGGTTCCACTAGCTTCAGTGTCACAAAGGGTCTGTTCTACAAAGGCAGTTTATGGAAGAGATAGCATCTGTACCCTGTGCTTTGGAGCAGTGCATCTGAATTGAATCTCCAACACTGAAGTGCAGCTTTCTCTGGGAAGTGGAAGAGATTAAGCAGCTCACTGCAAAACTAGTTTACAACTAATGAAGTCCCAAAGATCCTGGGGCTGGGTGAGATTTTGGAGAAAACAGCAGCAGACAGAATATAATGAAGTTAATTTCTGGTATGGCCAGAATTCTTTTACTAAAGTAAGGGAAGGGAGGGTTGAAAGAAAGAAAATAGCTTTCTTACCCATTTTATTTCCTGAATCTGTTCATCAGATTAACTGGATTTGCATTTTTCATGAAAAAATCTAATAAATAAAATGAAGATAATATGTGAAAATGTCAAAAAAAAAAAAGCCAGGGTATAAGAGGCTACAATAATATACTTCAGGCCCTTTGATTGTATTATGTCAAATAAAGTACTGCAGTTAAAAGCAACTAGGAGAATGATTTCTAAGACAGTGCAGTGTTGAGGGCTGAATTGTGTCTTTCTAACAAAAATATGTTGAAATCCTACTACCCAATACTTCAGTATGTGAACTTACTTGGACAAAGAGTCCTTATAAAGGTAATTGTGCTAAAATGTAGTCATTAGTGTGAGCTCAGTGAAATCCAGTATGACTCATGTCCCTATGAAAAAGAGAAATTAAGCAAAGGAGGGAGATATCCTATAGATCCTTCCTTCACAGTCCTCAGGAGAAACCAACCTTGTCAATACCTTGATCTCAGCCCATCCCCTAGAACTGTGAGACAATACATTTCTGTTGTTTGAGCCACAAAGTTGTGGTTCTTTATTATGGCCCTGGGAAACTAATACACTCAGCATTTATGATTAACATTTTCAAATTTAAGAGAAGACTTTTAGAGTGTGCAATATATGCGCACAATGTTTATGGTGATCAAAAAACAAAATGGTGCTGGTATGGCCTTTAAAGTGAGTATCAAACACTCTAAGGATGTACAACCTCCTTAAAAGCACAGACATAGCACTTTCTTATCTTTTAATTTTTGTTAGCACATGTTTGGAGTACATAATGATTACATTCACTGTGGGGAGATCGTACATATACATAACACATCTCAATTCATTCTTCATTCCCTTCCTCTCCCCTCCCTCCTCCCATCTCCTGGGCACTTTCTGCTTAGAAAGAATAGTGTTTCTTGTAGAGTGAAAGAAGCATGAATGTAGAGTACAGGTGAATTTACTGTTCTCAACATTATTTAAATGGTAATTCAATCAAACAGAGAGTGAGTTGTATTTCACATTCTCTGCAACCTGGCGGGAGAAAAATATCTGAAAGGTCATATGCCATTTCATAGCCATAATTACTTCCAAGGAGAAGTGTGAAATTAGGTTAGTGAAGAAAAATTTTGTATAGTTTGCTGTTGTTTGACTTCTTCTTAAGAATCAATTTGAATATTCATTATATAAAATTTTAATGTAGTTTACTTGTCTATGTATTTTCATTCATGCATTATATAATCATATTAGGTACCAGATATTAGAGAAACAACCAGGAACCAAACGGATGCAATTTGGATATTCATAGAACTTATGGTCTCTCTTTCTCAAAGCCTGTGATGAATTCTCACTACTGACTTTCTAAGTATTTGTTGCTTGAGTTTCCCTCCCTTCCCACTTTCTTTCACGACCTCTCCATGAGGCCTTTTATTACTACTGTTTTCTCTCCTGAAGCTGTTGTCCCCTCCCTCTGTTTGCTTAAACTCTACCTAAATTCCACTGGCTTCAAGGCTGAGTTCATCTCTCAGTTTCTATGAAAAGTATTGTGAACTAGAGATGGTCCTACTCTGATCTGAAGGTGGATGTTAAGTTTCTCTCAAGCAACTAATTCCTTATGACCCACACTGCTTTGTCAACATTGTCAAGCCCACAGCTCTTTACAGTTTGTTTTTTAGACCCAGAAACTGGAGAACGCTGAAAACCACACCATGTTTCCCAGCAGCATGAGGTAAGTGCAATGCAGCCAACATGACTTGCCTTCCATTGTAACAATAGCTGGACCTGACATCTGCTTTGTGCCATTTTAAGAGGAAACTTTGATGAAGCCAAGCTCTGACATATTTGCAGGAAACATGAGATGGATTTTAAAATGATCCTTTTTTATCTGTAGAAGTAATTTGGGACCAAAGGTACAGGTGTGTTTATAGCTAACAAACAAAGGACCACTTTCCTATAGAAGAAGAGAAAGCCCTTTACCTTTTCTCCAAAATCTCCTAAGTCACCTATGTATCACACCTCTGGGTAGAATTTACCTGTTTCCTAAGAGTTTTGTTATTCATGCAAATGTGGCATCAATCACACAGAATTCTAGTTAGTTCTGTAAGAATTTGGCTCCCCTGTGAGAATGTGCTAGTCTCTAGGAACATATTAAAATAATTTAAAAAATATTCTGGCCTCAATGAGATCACAAACTCAGATTTCTCAAAAAATAAAAAAGTCCCAAGAATTACAAGACCTTTTGAGCACTAAGCTTTCTGCTGGTCAGCCCTGTGCTCCTATCCCAGCATGGGCAGATGGCACTAGTGTTTTACTCTTCTTTGTTCTCAGGACCAACATGAACTGTGTCCTTAGAGGTCCAGTGTAATTAACCTTCATAAGGCAAAGAGGAGCACAGGTAGGGATCCAAAGCTAAATGAGATGGCTCCTTGACTTCCAGGCATTTACAGACTAGAGGTAATTTCACCTATTTTCATTATAGCAAAAGGCCTTTTCTACTTCTACTTTCTTCTCTATTTCTATGAATATTCTACTAGATGTTTTTTATTTGTTTTAATTTTTTAAACATAAATCTAGGATATGCCTTGATTAAAAATATTTCATAGTTCCATATGCCTTTCAAATACTTATAAATCCCCTCCCTGACATTCAGAGTAAGAACTATGTCCATACTCATCTCCCATTGTCCATATGCCCTCTGTTCCAAAGTTGTACCTCAAACACACTTTGTATTCTCTAATCCTTTTCCATCTGTTCTAGTACTCCCTTCAGTGTGGAATGTCCAAATCTCACCCATTTCACACCATCCAAGTCAAATCCTGACTTTTCCAAAAAGCCTTCTTAGATGTCCTCTCCCTACCAAAATTAATGTCTTTCCTCCTTACTGTTATCTTATACTCTGCCTAGTAGAGGAGCTGCTTCCTAGCACATTCATTTTTCTGGATATGAGGGGGGAGGTAAACTGAAGCTAACTCTATTTGCAACTTAAGCTGAAAAGAAACCTATAGGAATGTAGCTTACTTTATGAACTGGAAGCCTAAAGAATTAAACTCTGAAGTTTGCAGTGAAATATATTATAATCAGGGCCCAAATCCACTCTCCCTTGTATCCATACTCTTTGTGAGGTGACTTCGCTGTAGAATCATTAAAAATGTAGAATCTATTTCCCTATCACTTGACCTTGGCCTTAGGCATGTGACTTCCTTTAGTCATCATAAGTATAACGTAATCAGAGTCTTTAAAAGTGTGCCAGTGTTCTGGAGTTTTGAGCCTCTATCACTGCCATGGAAGAATATGCCCAGAAGACCTCATTGGTATCAGGCAAAGGATGAAGAAATTGTGGAGCAAAGCTCAGTTATTCAGCCCAGCCCAGGCAAGATGACTGACACTCAACTGATCAGGAGTCCCATGAAAATAAAAGATTGTTATTTTAAACTACTGAGTTTTGGACTTGTTATGCAAAGAAGCTGAATGATATTATATTACAGTCTTCATTCACAGCTAGGATAGTTATCTTACAGAAGGCAAATTTGAATCCTTAGATAAAGCACATGTCTTTTTCTCCTGTTCCTCACCTTGTGACTACAGTGGCTCTTAATTTTAAGGGCATAAGAATTATATATATACATATATATATATATATATAATATATAAAATCCCACACTACCTCACAGGCAAGTTAATGAAATTTTCAACAGTAATTTTGATTAAAGAAGATTTTCTATTTACTCATTGATTTCGGAAACTTACTTCCATTAAAGTGAAACTCCATTATATTTATCAATGCTTAAATTGTAAACTTCTGGAGGTTAGAGGGTTATATTTTATTTATATTTTTGTCCAACTAATACCACTTCACTCCTAAACTATTTAGTGTTTAGTTGAATTGTTTTTGTAGTTATTAAATATCTCACTTAGAAATGTATACGGCAGCATTTCTAGAGAACTCTAAAGGCATTGCTTCATGCTGCCAAAAGCATATATGCTATGGTGTGTAGCATTCATCCAAATGTGTGTGTATATGTATAATTTTTAATTGAAAATTAAAACCAGGAAAGCCCAGCAAATCTCTTGGGTGTCCATTTCCCTTGCCAATTAAAGCAACATAATTTTCTTTATCTCTAATTGCCAACCAGGTGCAAATTGGAAACAGGGAAATTTTAAGAGAAAATTTCCTGCCCAGATTTCATGAATCAGCTGCTCTCAGTTCACATAACCTGACAGTTGCAAAATGCTCATGCACAGTTGCACTTAAACAGGCATGCTCCAAATTTTGGCCTTGTATCTGGGAATCTTCCCCAGGAGACAAAATCAAAGTTCCCACTCTGACTGCAGGAGGCTATGGCCCATTTCTCTTCCCAAACCGGCCCCCTGTGGGATCCAGGTCAATTCAGCCAGCCTTTTCTGTTTATTCAGCTGGACATGAGGGATAATGATACCCAGTTACCTCACCAGTGTATCCAAGGGTTCAACAATTAATCACTTTGTGGTCTTTGGTTGAAAAGTGCCATGAACCATGGGCAGGACACAAAATCCCCCTTTGGTAGAAAAGCCAGAGCACTGAGACTGGAAAAGCCTTCCAGCAAACTGCTCAGGCATCATTCAGGAGCCAGTCTTCTTATCCCCAGCTGCCAAGGACCTATAATAACCTACTCTCTATTAGCTTTTGGTGAAAGGGAAGATGCCCTTCCCCTCTCAAAACTAAGAATAGAATCCAAACCAGCAACTCATTTTTGACATTCTCAGACCTCCAACTCCTTCCTCACCCTCAAAGGCTGGAATTGATGGTCAGTTAAAGGGAAAAGACCAGAGGCAAATCATGCCTAATGGTTTCATATCTCACATTGGAACATGATATCTGTATCTTGAGTCCTCAACCTAACTGAGACAAGAGGAGTCCAATTTTAACATGTTGTTCTTTATCTGGTGAATTACTAGGTGCACGGTAGGTGTTTGATTAATCTGGTTGACTGAATGAATATTGCCATCTGTTTCTTCAAAGTTTGGTTTGTTGCTATGTTTTGACTCTTCAACTAAATTTTAAGCTTCTCTGGGGCAGAAATTTTACCTTGCAGAGGACAGGAACTCATTGAGTTCAAGTTTCTCAAAGTATAGTTCTGGGTCCACCTACACAAAAATAATATGAAGGCTATTACAAACTGCCACTATAAACATGGGTGCACATGTATTTTTGTGATATATGATTCCTTTAATTCTTTGGGGAAGATACCCAGCAGGGGAATAGCTGAGTCAACTGGGACCTCTAATCCTAGTTCTTTGAGGTATCTCTATACTGATTTCCACAGTGGTTGTACCAGTCTGCACTCCCACCAACAGTGGAGAAGGCTTCCTTTTTCCCCACAGCACCCCCAGCATTTGCTATTGGTTCATTTCTTTTTTTTCTCTCTTAAATTCTTTTACTGGTACATTTTAGGTATACAATACATTTGCATTTATCATTGGTTACTTGTACCTTTACATGATGTATCTTGGTTTTATTTATTCCCCATTCCCTATCCTCCCTTCACCACTTCCACCTTTCCCTATCTACAAAGACTTTGTTTCCATTTTTCCTTTTCTCATAATTTTCCCTTCCCTTCTTTCCTTTCCCCTTCCCCTCCCACTTTCCCTACCCCTTTGGACCTTTTCTTCCTATTTCACCTTATCAATTATTCATTTTAATCCTTATTTACACTTTCAGTTTCTTACACCAGAGAAACTATTCGATATTTATGCGTGTGTCCTATTTATTTCACTTAAGAGTGTGGACTCAATATGCATTCATTTAGCTATAAATGTCTCATTTGTCATTCTTTATGGCTGAGTAGTACTCCATTTTATAAAAAAAAAACCCACATCTTCTTTATATAGTTTCCAGTTAATGGGCACTTGGGCTGTTTCCAAGCTTTAGCTGTTACAAACTGTGCCACTATACACATGGGTGCATGTATATTGCTGTGGTGTGATTCTTTTAATTCTTTTGGGAAGATACCCAGAAGAAGAATAGCTGTGTCAAATGGGACCTCTAGACCTAGTTCTTTGAGATATCTCCATATTGATTTCCACAGTGGTTGCACCAGTCTGCACTCCCACCAACAATGGAGAAGGGTTTCTTTCTCCCCACACCCCCACAACATTTGCTATTGGTTGATTTCTTGATAGCAACCATTCTTTCTGGGGTGAGATGGAATCTCATTGTTGTCTTTATCTGCATCTCTCGAATGACCAGTGACTTTGAGCATTTTTTCATATATTTGTTTGCTGCTTTTATTTCTTTGTCTGAGAAATGTCTGTTCATTTCAGATGACCATTTTTGAACTGGGTCATTGAATTTGGGGGGCCTGATTTTTTTTCAGTTCTTTATATATTCTAGATAGTAGTCCTTTGTCTGAGGAACAGCTGCTAAAATTTTTTTCCCACATTGTAGGTCATCTCTTAGCTCTGTTGATGGTTTCTCTTGCAGTGCAGAAGCTTTTTAATAAGATGAATCCCAGTTGTTGATTCTTTGTGCTAGTTCCCGTGCTACTGAGGTTTTGTTCATAAAGTCTTTTTCTATGCCAATGTTTTCAAGAGTTTTGCCTAACTTACCTTCCAGCAAGTTTAGTGTTTCTATTTTAATATTTAGATCTTTAGGGCCCCCAGCGATCAGCAAGCAGATGGTGAGGACTTCTGCCTTTGTGAAGTGGAGCTCCATCCAGCTGCACCCAACACCCCCCAGCCACCCCCCCCCACCTCTGGCCTCCTGGCTGTGCCCGTATCTGGTACCACACCCCAGAGGCACAGGGGATCATAAAGGCCATTGTCCTGAGCTCCAGAAGATAGAGCAGAAGTGAATGACAGAAAGAGGGCCTCTCTTAGGCTGCTTGATGAAAATTGAAGCTCACTGGAAAAGTGAAGAGAATCTCTCCAATAAAGGCACACCAGACCACCGTACTTGGTAAGTTGGAGGGCTCATCCCCTCCCATCGGAACCTGGACTACCTTCAGGGAAGAGCAGCTGGAACCTGCAGTAGAGCCTTGCAAAGTTCAATCCACTTCAATCTTAGTTTAGTTCATGGTGATAGATATGGGTCTAATTTTCATCTTTGGCAGGGTGAAATCCAGTTTTCCCAACACTGTTTATTAAATAGGCTATCTTTCCTCCAGTGACGGTGTTTGGCTCCTTTGTCAAGGATGAGGTGGCTGAGTATGTCTGGAGTTGTTTCTGCATCTTCTAATCTATTGCACTGATCCTCAGGTCTGTTTCTTTGCCAGTACTATGCTGTTTTTATCACAGTAGCTTCATAGTATAGTTTCAAGTTGGGGATTGTGATACCCCCTGCCATGTCTCTGTTGCCTAGAACTGGTTTTGCTATTCTAGGTATCTCCTGGTTCCAAATGAATTTTTGGATTGTTTTCTCTAATTCTGTGAAATATATTGTTGGAATTTCAAATGGAATTGCATTAAATCTGTATAGTGGTTTTGGAAGTAAGGCCATTATTACTATATGGGTTCTTCCTACCCAGGAGCAAGGGATGTCCTTCCATTTTCTTATATCCACTTCTATCTCCTTTTTCAGAGTGCTATAGTTTTCAGTGTAGAGGTCTTTTGCTTCATTCATTAGATTAATTCCTAGATATTTCATTTTTTTTGGATGCTATTGTAAAAGGAA
>NW_004624761.1:17274050-17289327 GCF_000247695.1 Heterocephalus glaber
GACTCATGACCTTGGTAGGGCATGCACAGACCTGCCTGTCTGCAGTGGGCTGATTCATCATGTTCCACATGACTCATGACCTTGGTAGGGCATGCGCAGACCTACCTGTCTGCAGAGGGCTGATTCGTCATGTTGCATGTGACTTGGGACCTTGGTCGGGTGTCCGCAGACCTGCCTGTCTGCAGTGGGCTGATTCTGCATGTTCCACGGCACTTGGGACCTTGGTAGGTTGTTCACGAACCTGCCTGTCTGCAGTGGGCTGATTCAGCATGCTCTGCATGACTCATGACATCAGTAGGGCATGCACAGACCTGCCTGTATGGCAGTGGGCTGATTTGGCATATTCTGCATGACTTATGACCTTGGTAGGGTGTGCACAGACCTGTCTGTTTGCAGCAGGCTGATTCAGCATGTTCCACACCACTTGGGATCTTGGTAGGGTGTGCGCAGACCTGCCTTTCTGCAGAGGGCTGATTAGACATGTTCCGTGCCCCTCGGGACCTCGGTAGAGTGTCCACAGACCTGCCTGTCTGCAGTGGGCTGATTCAGCATGTTCTGTGTGACTCGGGACCTCGGTGGGGCATGTGCAGACCTGCCTGTCGGTAGTGGGCTGATTTGGCATGATCTAAACCACTTGGGGCCTCAGTAGGTTGTTCGCAGACCTGCCTGTCTGCAGGGGGCTGATTCGACATTTACTGCACCACTTGGGACCTTGGTAGGTTGTCCACAAACCTGTCTGTCTGCAGCGGGCTGATTCAGCATGTTCCACATGACTCGCGACCTCGATAGGGCATGTGCAGACCTCCCTGTCTGCAGAGGGCTGACTCAGTGTGTTCCACACCACCCAGGACCTTGGTAGGATGTGCCCAGACCTGTCTGTCTGCAGGGGCCTGATTTGGCATGTTCTGCATGACTTGGGACCTCGGCCGGGTGTCCGCAGACCTGCCTGTCTGCACCAGGCTGATTTGGTGTATTCTGTGTGAATCAGGACCTTGGTGGGGCATGCGCATGCCTGGCTGTCAGTAGTGGGCTGATTCAGCAGGTTCCATGCCACTC
Source organism: Heterocephalus glaber (assembly GCF_000247695.1). Next base: position 17,275,107 of record NW_004624761.1, read on the forward strand.
GGGACCTCTGTAGGTTGTCCGCAGACCTGCCAGTCTGCAGTGGGCTGATTTGGCATGTTCCACATGACTCAGGGCCTTGGTAGGTTGTCCACAGACCTGCCTGTCTGTAGCAGGCTGATTCAGCATGTTCTGTGCCACTTGGGACCTTGGTAGTTTGTCTGCACACCTGCCTGTCTGCAATGGGGTGATTTGGCCTGTTCCATGCCACTCAGGACCTCCGTAGGTTGCCCACATACCTGCCTGTCTGCAGTGGGCAGATTCGGCATGTTCCGCATGACTCACGACCTCAGTAGGGAGTGTGCAGACCTGCCTGTCTGCAGCAGGCTGATTTGGCATGTTCTGCATGACTTGGGACCTCAGTAAGGCATCCGCAGACTTGCCTGTGTGCAGCAGGCTGATTCGGAATGTTCCACATGACTCATGACCTCAGTAGGGAGTGTGCAGACCTGCCTGTCTCCAGTGGGCTGATTCAGCATCTTCTGCATGAATTGTGACCTCGGTAGGGTGTGCACAGACCTACTTGTCTGTAGCGGGCCAATTTGGAGTATTCTGCACAATTCGGGACCTCGGTAGGCCATGTGCAGACCTGCATGTCTGCAGCCAGCTGATTTGGCAAGTTCCGCATGACTTGGGACCTCGGTAGGGCATGCGCAGAAGTGCCTGTCTGCAGCAGGCTGATTCAGCGTGTTCTGCACAACTCACAACCATGTTAGGGCATCCACAGACCTGCATGTCTGCAGCAGGCTGATTCAGCATGTTCTGCATAATTCAGGACCTCGGTAGGGTGTCGACACACCTGCCTCAGCGGGCACACTTGGGCTTTTCTACATGACTTGGGACCTCAGTAGGGCGTGTGCAGACCTGCCTGTCTGCAGCAGGCCAATTCAGAGTGTTCCATGCAATTCGAGACCTCGGTAGGCCGTGCACACACCTGACTTTCTGCAGCTGGCTGATTCGGTGACTTCTGCACAACTTGGGACCTTAGTAGGGCTTGCAAAGTCCTGCCCATCTGCAGCGGGCTGATTTGGTGTGTTCCGCATGACTCAGGACCTCGGTAGGGTGTCCACAGTCCTGCCTGCCTGCAGTGGGTTGATTCAGCATGTTTTGCACCACTTGGGACCTTAATAGGGCATACAAAGGCCTGCCCATCTGCAGCGGGCTGATTTGGTGTGTTCCGCATGACTCAGGACCTCGGTAGGGTGTCCACAGTCCTGCCTGCCTGCAGTGGGTTGATTCAGCATGTTTTGCACCACTTGGGACCTTAATAGGGCATACAAAGGCCTGCCCATCTGCAGCGGGCTGATTTGGCATGTTCTGCACCACTCAGGACCTCGGTACTTTGCTCACATACCTACCTGCCTGCAATGGGCTGATTTGGCCTGTTCCATGCCACTCGGGACCTCAGTAGGTTGTCCACAGACCTGCCTGTCTGCAGCAGGCTGATTTGGCATGTTCTGCATGACTCGCAATCTTGGTAGGTTGTCTGCAGACCAGCCTGTCTGCAGCGGGCTAATTTGGCATGTTCTGCATGATTCAGGACCATTGTAGGGTGTCCACAGACCTGCCTGTCTACAGTGGTCTGATTTGGCATGTTCTACTTGACTCGGGACCTTGGTTGGCCATGCACAGACCTGTGTGTCTGCAGCGGGCTGATTTGGCATGTTCCGCACAACTCACAACCACGGTAGGGTGTGTGCAGACCTGCCTGTCTGGAGAGGGCTGATTTGGGGTGTTCTGCATGACTTGGGACCTCGGTAGTGTGTCTGGAGACATGCCTGTCTACAGAAGGCTGATTCGGCATGTTCTACATGACTCAGTACCTCGGTAAGGTGTGCCCAGACCTATGTTTCTGCAGCTGGCTAATTTGGCATGTTCTGTGCCACTTGGGACCACAGTTGGGTGTCCACAGACCTGCCTGTCTGCAGTGGGCTTATTTGGCATGTTCTGTGTGACTCATGACCTAGGTAGTGTGTCTGGAGACCAGCCTGTCTGCAGCGGCCTGATTCAGCATGTTCTACTTGACTCAGGACCTCAGTAGGGCATGCGCAGACCTGTGAGTCTGCAACAGGCTGATTTGGCATGTTTGACATGACTCAGGACCTCAGTAGGGGGTCCGCACACCTGCCTGTCTGCAGTGGGTAGACTCAGCCTTTTCTGTGTGACTCAGGATCTCGGTAGGGTGTGCGCAGACATGCCTGTCTGCAGTGGGGTGATTTGGCGTGTTCCACGTGACTCAGGGCCTCAGTAGGTTGTCCGCAGACCTGCCTGTCTGCAGGGGGCTGATTCGGTGAGTTCTGCATGACTTGGGACCATCATAGTGTGTCTGCAGACCTGCCTGTCTGTAGCGGTCAGACTCGGCCTTTTCTGGGTGACCTGAGACCTTGGTAGGGCATGCGCAGACATGCCTGTCTGCAGCAGGCTGATTCGGCATGTTTCACTTGACTTGGGGCCTTGGTAGGTTGTCTGCAGACTTGCCTGTTTGCAGGGGGCTGATTCAGCATGTTCCACGTGACTCAGGACCATTGTAGAGTGTCCGCAGACCTGCCTGTCTGTATTGGGCTGATTCAGCATGTTCTGTGCCACTCGGGACCTCAGTAGTTTGTCTGCACACCTGCCTGTTTGCAGTGGGCTGATTCATCCTGTTCTGTGCCACTTGGGACCTTGGCAGGTTGTCTGCAGACCTGCCTGTGTGCAAGGGGCTGATTTGGCATGTTCTGCATGACTCGGGACCATTGTAGGGTGTCCACAGACCTGCCTGTCTGCAGTGGGCAGACTCGGCCTTTTCTGCATGACTCAGGACCTTGGTAGGGTGTCTGCAGGCCTGCCTGTCTGCAGCGGGCCAATTTAGACTATTCTTCCCAATTCAAAACCTTGGTAGGCCGAGCGCAGACCTGCCTGTTTGCAGTCTGCTGATTCAGCAAGTTCCATGAGACTTGGGACCTCGGTAGGGTGTCCGCAGACTTGCCTGTTTGCACGGGGCTGATTCCGCATGTTCCACGTGACTTGGGACCATTGTAGAGTGTCCACAGACCTGCCTGTCTGTATTGGGCTGATTCGGCATGTTCTGTGCCACTTGGGACCTCGGTAGTTTGTCTGCACACCTGCCTGTTTGCAGCAGGCTGATTTGGCCTGTTCTGTGCCACTTGGGACCTGAGTAGGTTGTTTGCAGACCTGTCTGTGTGCAGGGGCTGATTCGGCATGTTCTGAGTGACTAGGGGCCTTGGTAGGTTGTCTGCAGACCTGCCTGTCTGCAGGGGGCTGATTCAGTGTGTTCCACATGACTCGGGACCATTGTAGGGTGTCCATAGACCTGCCTGTCTGCAGTGGGCAGACTCGGCCTTTTCTGTGTGACTCGGGACCTCAGTAGGGTGTCTGCAGGCCTGCCTGTCTGCAGAGGGCTGATTCCACATGTTCTGTGCAACTCACGAGAACAGTAGGGGGTCCGCAAACCTGCATGTCTGCAGCGGGCTGATTTGGCATGTTCCACATGACTCGGGACCTCAGTAGGTTGTCTGCAGGCTTGCCTGTTTACAGGGGGCTGATTTGGCATGTTCCATGTGACTTGGAACTGTTGTAGAGTGTCTACAGACCTGCCTGTCTGTATCGGGCTGATTCGGCATGTTCTGTGCCACTCAGGACCTCAGTAGTTTGTCCACACACCTGCCTATTTGCAGTGGGCTGATTCAGCCTGTTCCATGCCACTTGGGACCTTGGCAGGTTGTCCACAGACCTTTCTGTGTGCAGGGGGCTGATTCAGTGTGTTCTGCATGACTCAGGACCTTGGTAGTGTGTCTGCAGCCCTGCCTGTCTGCAGAGGGCTGATTCAGCATGTTCTGTGTGCCTCGTGACCTTGGTAGGGTGTGCGCAGACCTGCCTGTCTGAAGCGGGTTGATTCAGTGTGTTCTGTGTGACTTGGGACCTTGGCACTGTGTTCGCACACCTGCCTGTCTGCAGTGCCTGATTCAGCATGTTTCGTGCAACTCGCAACCTCGGTAGGTTGTGTGTGAAGACCTGCCTGGCTGAAGCAGGCTGATTTGGTGTGTTCTGTGTGACTTGGGACCTTGGTACTGTGTCCGCACACCTGCCTGTCTGCAGTGCCTGATTCAGCATGTTCCGTGTAACTTGTGACCTCGGTAGGGTGTGCGCAGACCTGCCTGGCTGAAGCGGGCTGATTCGGTGTGTTCTGTGTGACTTGGGACCTTGGTACTGTGTCCGCACACCTGCCTGTCTGCAGTGCCTGATTCAGCATGTTTCGTGCAACTCGCAACCTCGGTAGGGTGTGTGCAGACCTGCCTGTCTGCAGTGGGCTGATTTAGCCTGTTCCACACCACTTGGGACCTCGGTAGGTTGTCCACAGACCTGCATGTATGCAGTGGGCTGATTCAGCATGTTCTGCATGACTTGGGACCTCGGTAGGGAGTGTGCAGACCTGCCTGCCTGCAGCAGGCCAATTTGGAGTATTCTGCACAATTCAGGACCTCAGTAGGCCATGTGCAGCCCTGTCTGTCTGCAGCTGGCTGGTTCAGCAAGGTCCGTGTGACTCGTGACCTCGGTAGAGCATGCGCAGGCCTGCCAGTCTGCAGTGAGCTGATTCAGGGTGTTCTGTATGACTTGGGACCTCAGTAGTGTGTTTGGAAACCTGCCTGTCTGCAGCAGTCTGATTCGGCCTGTTCTACTTGACTCAGGACCTCCGTAGGGCATGCATAGACCTGCGTTTCTGCAGCGGGCTGATTTGGAGTGTTCCATGCAACTCACTACCATGGTAGGGCATCTGCAGACCTGTGTGTCTGCAGTGGGCTGATTCAGCATGCTCTGTGTGACTCAGTCAGTAGGTTGTCTGCAAACCTGCCTGTCTGCAGCTGGCAGACTTGGCCTTTTCTGTGTAACTCAGGACCTCTGTAGGGAGTGCACAGACGTGCCTGTCTGTGGTGGGCTGATTTGGCATGTTCCGTGCAATTCGGAACCTCGGTAGGGTGTGCGCAGACCTGCGTGTCTGCAACGGGCTGATTTGGTGTGTTCTGCATGACTTAGGACCCGGTAGGGTGTCTGCACACCTGCCTGTGGGCAGTGGGCAGACTCGGCCTTTTCTCCATGACTCGGAAACTCAGTAGGGTGTCCGCAGACCTGCCTGTGTGCAGGGGGCTGATTAGGCATGTTCCATGTGAATCGGGACCAGTGTAGGGTGTCTGCAGACCTGCCTGTCTGTAGCGGGCTGATTCAGCATGTTCTGCACCACTCAGGACCTTGGTAGTCTGCCCGCATACCTGCCTGTCTGCAGCAGGCAGACTTGGCCTTTTCTGCATGAATCGGGACTTTGGTAGGGTGTGTGCAGACATGCCTGTCTCCAGTGTGCTGATTCAGCTTGTTCCAAGTGACTCGGGGCCTTGGTAGGTTGTCTGCAGTCTTGCCTGTCTGCAGGGGGCTGATTCGGCATATTCCATGTGTCTCATGGCCTCAGTAATGTGTGCGCAGACCTGCCTGTCTGCAGCGGGCTGATTCAGTGTGTCCAATGTGACTCGTGACCTTGGTAGGTCATGCACAGACCCGCCTGTCTGCAGTGGGCCAATTTGGCGTGTTCTGTGCAATTCAGGACCTCGGTAGGCTGTGCACAGACCTGCCTTTCTTCAGCTGGCTAATTCGGTGAGTTCCACGTGACTCAGGACCTTAGTAGGGCATGCAAAGGCCTGCCCACCTGCAGTGGGCTGATTCAGCATGTTCCCTGTGACTTGGGACCTCAGTAGGGTGTCTGCAGACCTGCCTGTCTGCAGTGGGTTGATTTGGCATGTTTCACACCACTCAGGACCTTAGTAGGGCATGCAAAGGCCTCCCCATCTGCAGCAGGTGGATTCGGCATGTTCCACAGGACTCAGGACCTCGGTAGGGTGTCCACAGACCTGCCTGTCTGCAGTGAGCTGATTCAGTACATTCCATGTGCCTCATGACCTCAGTACTGCATGCGCAGACCTGCCTGTCTGCAGTGGGCTGATTCAGGGTGTTCTGCATGACTTGAGACCTCAGTAGTGTGTCTGGAGACCTGCCTGTCTGCAGCAGTCTGATTCGGCATGTTCTACTTGACTCAGGACCTTGGTAGGGCGTGCGCAGACCTGCATGTCTGCAGTGGGCTGATTTGGCATGTTCTGCCCAACTCACGACCACAGTAGGGTGTCTGCAGACCTGCGTGTCTGCAGCAAGCTGATTCGGTGTGCTCCACATGACTCGGGACCTTGGTAGGATGTCCCCGTACCTGCCTGTCTGCAGCAGGCAGACTCGACCTTTTCTGCATGACTTGAGACCTCGGTAGGGTGTGTGCAGACATGCCTGTCTGCAGCGGGCTGATTTGGTGTGTTTCACCTGACTCGGGGCCTCAGTAGGTTGTCTGCAGACTTGCCTGTTTGCATGGGGCTGATTCAGCGGGTTCCATGCGACTTGGGACCATTGTAGGGTGTCCGCAGACCTACCTGTCTGTATCAGGCTGATTGAGCATGTTCTGTGCCACTTGGGACCTCGGTAGTTTGTCTGCACACCTGCCTGTTTGCAGCGGGCTGATTCAGCCTGTTCCATGCCACTTGGGACCTCGGTAGGTTGTCTGCAGACCTGCCTGTGTGCAGGGGCTGATTTGGCATATTCTGTGTGACTCGGGACCATTGTAGGGTGTCTGCAGACCTGCCTGTCTGCAGCGGGCAGACTTGGCCTCCTCTGCATGACTCGGGACCTCGGCCGGGTGTCCTCAGGCCTGCCTGTCTGCAGAGGGGTGATTCGGCATGTTCCACATGCCTCACAACCTCAGTAGGGCGTGCAAAGACCTGCCTGTCTGCAGCAGGCTGAATCAGCATGTTCTGCAGGACTCACGACCTCCGTAGTGTGTGTGCAGACCTGCCTGTCTGCAGTGGGCTGATTCCTCATGTTCCACATGACTCGCAACCTCCATAGGGCGTGTGCAGACCTGGCTGTCTGCAGTGGGCTGATGTGGCATGTTCTGCATGACTCGCGACCTCCATAGGGCATGCACAGACCTGCCTTTCTGTAGTAGGCTGATTTGGTGTGTTCCATGTGACTCCCGACCTCCATAGGTCATGCACAGACCTGGCTGTCTGCAGCAGGCTGATTTGGCATGATCCGCATGACTCTTAACCTCTGTACAGCATGCGCAGACCTGCCTGTCTGCAGCCAGCTGATTTGGCATGTTCTGCATGATTCACCACCTCCGTAGGGCATGCACAGACCTGCCTGTCTGCAGTGGGCTGATTTGGCATGTTCCACGTGACTCACGACCTCCGTAGGGCAAGTGCAGTCTTGCCTGTCTGCAGCAGGCTGATTTGACATGTTCTGCATGACTCACAAACTCTGTATTCCATGCACAGACCTGCCTGTCTGCAGAGGGCTGATTCGGCGTGTTCTGCATGACTCCCGGCCTCAGCAGGGTGTGCACAGATCTGCCTGTATGCAGCGGGCTGATTCCTTGTGTTCCGCGTGACTTGCGACCTCAGTAGTGCATGTTCAGATCTGCCTGTATGCAGAGGGCTGATTTAGCATGTTCTGTGTGACTCATGACCTCTGTAGGGCATGCAAAGACCTGCCTGTCTGCAGTGGGCTTATTGGGTGTGTTCCACACAACTTGCAACCTCTGTAGGGTGTGTGCAGACCTGCCTGTCTGCAGCAAGCTGATTTGGCATGTTCCACATGACTTGCAAACACTGTAAGGTGTTCCATGCCACTTGGGACCTCGGTAGGTTGTCTGCAGACCTGCCTGTGTGCAGGGGGCTGATTAGGCATGTTCCATGTGACTTGGGACCAGTGTAGGGTGTTTGCAGACCTGCCTGTCTGTAGCAGGCTGATTAGGCATGTTCTATGTGACTCTCGACCTCCATAGTGTGTGTGCAGATCTGCCTGTCTGCAGCAGGCCAATTCAATGTGTTCCGTGCAGCTCGTGACCTCCGTAGGGTGTGTGCAGACCTGCCTGCAGTGGGCTGACTTGGCATGGTAGAGCATGCACAGCCCTGCTTGCCTGCAGTGGGCTGATTCCACGTTTTCTGCATGTCTTGTGACCTCAGTAGGGCATGTGCACATCTGCCTGTATGCAGTGGGCTGAATCAGCATGTTCTGCAGGATTCGTGACCTCCGTAGTGTGTGCGCAGACCTGTCTGTCTTCAGCGGTCTGATTTGGCATGTTCCACATGACATGTAACCTCGGTAGGCATGCGCAGACCTGCCTGTATGCAGCAGGCTGATTCCGTGTGTTCTGCAGGACTCGCGACCACTGTAGTATGTGTGCAGACCTGCCTGTCTGCAGCGGGCTGATTCTCGGCATATTCTGTGTGACTCCTGACCTCCGTAGGTCATGCACAGACCTGCCTGTCTGCAGCAGGTTGATTCAGCATTTTCTGCAGGACTCGCGACCTCCATAGGGCATGCGCAGATCTGCCTGTCTGCAGCAAGCTGATTCGGCATGTTCCACATGACTCGCGAACACCGTAAGGGGTGCGCAGTCCTGTTTGTCTGCAGTGGCCTGATTTGGTATGTTCCAGGCAACTCTCGACCTCCGTAGTGCATGTGCAGACCTGCCTGTCTTCAGCGGTCTGATTTGGCATGTTCCATGTGACATATAACCTCGGTAGGCATGCGCAGACCTGCCTGTCTGCAGCAGGCTGATTCAGCATGTTCTGCAGGACTCATGACCTCTGTAGGGTGTGCGCAGACCTGGCTGTCTGCAGCAGGCTGATTTGGCATGATCTGCTTGACTCACAACCTCTGTACAGCGTGCACAGACCTGCCTGTCTGCAGCAGGCTGATTTAGCATGTTCCCCAGGACTCGCAACCTCCATAGGGTGTGCGCAGAACTGCCTCTCTGCAGTGGGCTGATTCAGCATGTTCTGTGTGATTCGTGACCTCAGTAGGGCATGTGCAGACCTGCCTGTCTGTAGTGGGCGAATTTGGGGTGTTCCATGTGACTTGGGACCTCGGTAGTGTGTCTAGAGACCTGCCGGTCTGTAGTGGGCTGATTCAGCATGTTCTACTTGACTCAGAACCTCGGTAGGGCGTGTGCAGACCTGCCTGTCTTCAGTGGGCAGACTTGGCCTTTTCTGCATGACTCGGGACCTTGGTAGGGTGTCTGCAGGCCTGCCTGTCTGCAGTGCCTGATTCAGCATGTTTTATGCAACTCGCGACCTCGGTAGGGTGTGCACAGACCTGCCTGTCTGCAGCAGGCTGATTCGGCATGCTCCATGCGACTCGGGACCTTGGTAGGTTGTCCACAGACCTGCCTGTATGCAGGGGGCTGATTTGGTATGTTCCAGATGACTTGGGACCTCGGTATGGAGTGCGCAGTCCTACCTGTCTGCAGTGGGCCAATTTGGAGTATTCTGCACAATTCAGGATCTCAGTAGGCCATGAGCAGACCTGCCTGTCTGCAGCCAGCTGATTCAGCAAGTTCCATGAGACTCGAAACCTCGGTAGGGCATGCACAGATGTGCCTGTCTGCAGAGGGCTGATTTGGCATGTTCCACATGACTCGGGACCTCGGTATGTTGTCCACAGACCTGCCTGTCTGTAGCGGGTCTGTTTCAGCCTTTTCTATGTGACTTGTGACCTCAGTAGGGCATGCACAGACCTGCCTGTCTGCAGCAGGCCAATTTGGCATGTTCTGCACAATTCGGGACCTCAGTAGGCTGTGCGCAGACCTGCCTTTCTGCAGCCGGCTGATTCAGTGAGTTCCACATGACTTGGGACCTCAGTAGTGTGTCTGCAGACCTGCCTGTCTGCAGCGGGTTGATTCGGCATGTTTCCCACCACTCGGTACCTAAGTAGGGCATGCAAAGCCCTGCTCATCTGAACAGGCTGATTTGGCATGTTCCGCATGACTTGGGACCTTGGTAGGGTGTCTGCAGACCTGCCTGTCTGCAGCAGGCTGATTCGGCATGTTCTGTGTGACTCATGACCTCAGTAGGGCGTGCACAGACCTGCCTGTTTGCAGTAGGCTGATTTGGGGTGTTCTGCGTGACTTGGCACCTCGGTAGTGTGTCTGGAGTCTTGCCTGCCTGCAGTGCCTGATTTGGCTTGTTTTGCACAACTCACGACCTCGGTAGGGTGTATGCAGTCTTGCCTGTCTGCAGCAGTCTGATTCAGCATGTTCTACTTGACTCAGGACCTCGGTAGGGAATGCACAGACCTGCGTGTCTGCAGCGGGCTGATTTGGCATGTTCCATGCAACTTCTGACCACAGTAGGGAGTCTGCAGACCTGTGTGTCTGCAGTGGGCTGATTCTCTGTGTTCTGTGTGACTTGCTACCTCGGTAGGGCCTGCACAGACCTGCCTGTCTGCAGTGGGCTGATTCAGTGTGTTCTGTGTGACTTGGGACCTCAGTAGTGTGTCCGCAGACCTGCCTGTCTGCAGTGCCTGATTCAGTGTGTTTTGTGCAACTCACGACTTCGGTAGGGTGTCTGCAGACCTGCCTGTCTGCAGCGGACTGATCGGCAGGTTCTGCATGACTTGTGACTTTGGTAGGGCATGTGCAGACCTGGCTGTCTGCATTGGGCTGATTTGGGGTGTTCTGCATGACTTGGGACCTCTGTAGTGTGTCCGCAGACCTGCCTGTCTGCAGTGCCTGATTTGGCTTGTTTCACGCAACTCATGACCTCAGTAGGGTGTCAGCAGTCCTGCCTGTCTGCAGCAGGCTGATTCTTCATGTTCTGTGTGACTTGTAACATTGGTAGGGCATATGCAGTCCTGCCTCTCTGCAGTGGGCTGATTTGGTGTGTTCTGCATGACTCTGGACCTCAGTAGGGTGTTCCCAGACCTCCCTTTCTGCAGCAGGATGATTTGGCATATTCTGCACCACTCCGAACCCCAGTAGGGTGTCTGCAGACCTGCCTGTCTGCAGCGGGGCTGTTTTGGCCTTTTCTATGTGACTCGTGACCTTGGTAGGGCATGCACAGACCTGCCTGTCTGCAGCAGGCCGATTTGGCATGTTCTGCACAATTCGGGACCTCAGTAGGCTGTGCGCAGACCTGCCTTTCTGCAGCTGGCTGATTTGGCATGTTCTGTGCCACTCAGGACCTCGGTAGTTTATCCGCACACCTGCCTTTCTGCAGCAGGCTGATTCAGCCTTTTCCATGTGACTCATGACCTCAGTAGGGCGTGTGCAGACCTCCCTGTCTGCAGCCAGCTGATTCAGTGAGTTCTGCATGACTCGGTACCTCAGTAGGGCATGCAAAGGCCTGCCCATTTGCAGCTGGTGAATTCGGCATGTTCTGCATGACTTGGGACCTGGGTAGGGCATCTGCAGTCCTGCCTGTCTGCAGCAGGATGATTCTGCATGTTCTGTGTCACTCGTGACTTTGGTAGGGCTTGTGCAGACCTGTCTGTCTGCAGTGGGCCTATTTGGGGTGTTCTGCGTGACTTAGGATCTCGGTAGTGTGTCTAGAGACCTGCCTGTCTGCGGTGGGGTGATTCGGCATGTTCTACTTGACTCGGGACCTCGGTAGGGTGTGTGCAGACCTGTGTGTCTGCAATGGGATGATTCAACGTGTTCCACATGACTCAGGACCTTGGTAGGGGGTCCTCACACCTGCCTGTCTGCAGCGGGTAGACTCAGCCTTTTCTGCATGACTCAGGACCTCAGTAGGGTGTGCACAGACATGTCCGTCTGCAGCGGGCTGACTTGGCATGTTCCACATATCTCGAGGCTTCAGTAGGTTGTCCACAGACCTGCCTGTCTGCTGGGGTCTGATTTGGCGTGTTCCATGTGACTTGGGAACATTGTAGGGTGTCCGCAGACCTGCCTGTCTGTAGCGGGCTGATTCGGCATGTTCTGTGGCACTCAGGACGTCAGTAGTATGTCCACACACCTGTCTGTCTGCAGCGGGCTGATTTGGCCTGTTCTGCACCACTCGGGTCCTCGGTAGGTTGTCCACAGACCTGCCTGTCTGCAGCGGGCTGATTCGTGCTTTTCCTCATGACTCGTGACCTCAGTAGGGTGTGCGCAGAACTGCCTGTCTGCTGTGGGCCGATTTGGCATGTTCCACACAATTTGGGACCTCAGTAGTCCATGCGCAGACCTGCCTTTCTGCAGCCAGCTGATTTGGTGAGTTCTGCATGACTCTGGAACTTAGTAGAGTGTGCAAAGGCCTGCCTATCTGCAGTGGGAGGATTTGCTGAGTTCTGTGCGGCTTGGGACCTCATTAGGGCCTGCGCAGACCTGACTGTCTGCAGCGGGCTTATTCGGCGTGTTCTACTTGACTCTGGACCTCGATAGGGAGTGCACAGACGTGGGTGTCTGTAACAGGCTGATTCAGAATGTTCCACATGACTTGCAATCTCGGTAGGACCTGTGCAGACCTGCCTGTCTACAGTGGGTTGATTCCACGTGTTCTGCATGACTTGGGACCTCGGTAGTGTGTCTGCAGACCTGCCTGTCAGCAGTGCCTGATTCAGCATGTTTCATGCAACTCGGGACCTTGGTAGGGCGTGCGCAGACCTGTCTGTCTGCAGTGGGCTGATTCAGCCTGTTCTGCACCACTTGGGACCTCGGTAGGGCATATGCACACCTTCCTGTCTGCAGCAGGCTGATTTGGCATGATCCACGTGACTTGAGATCTCGGTAGGGCCTGCGCAGACCTGCCTTTTGGCAACGGGCTGATTCAGTGTGTTCTGTGTGACTTGGGACCTCGGTAGGGTGTGCACAGACCTGCCTGTCTGTAGTGGGCTGATTCGGCCTGTTCTGTGGCACTCGGGACCTCAGTAAGGAGTGCACAGACCTACCTGTCTGCAGTGGGCTGATTCAGCATGTTCCACGTGACTCAGGACCTCGGTAGGGTGTCTGCAGACTTGCCTGTCTGCAGCAGGCCGATTTGGAGTATTCTGCGCAATTCAGGACCTTGGTAGGCCGTGCACAGACTGGCCTGTCTGCAGCCAGCTGATTTGGCAAGTTCTTCACGACTCGAGACCTCGATAGGGCATGTGCAGAAGTGCCTGTCTGCAGCAGGCTGATTTGGTGACTTCCATGTGACTTGGGACCTTAGTAGGGCATGCAAAGACCTGCCCATCTGCAGTGGGCTGATTCAGTGTGTTCCGCATGACTCAGGACCTCAGTAGGGTGTCTGCAGACCTGCCTGTCTGCAGCAGGCTGATTTGGCATGTTCTGCACCACTCGGGACCTCGGTAGTTTGCCTGCATAACTGCCTGTCTGCAGTGGGCTGATTCGGCCTGTTCTGCACCACTCAGGACCTCGGTAGGTTGTCCACAGACCTGCCTATCTGCAGCAGGCTGATTCAGCATGTTCCGTGTGACTCGCAACCACCATAGGGCCTGCGCAAACCTGCCTCTCTGCAGGGGGCTGATTTGATGTGTTCTGTGTGACTCAAGACCTCGGTCGGGTGTCCGCAGACCTGCCTGTCTGCAGCAGGCTGATTTGGCATGTTCTGTGCCACTCAGGACCTCAGTAGTTTGTTTGCACACCTGCCTGTCTGCAGCGGGCTGATTTGGCGTGTTCCACGTGACTCGGGACCTTGGTAGAGCATGAACAAACCTGCCTATCTGCAGCGGGCTCTGCATGATATTCTTGATGACCCTCTGTATTCTGTTTGCCAGCATCTTGTTGAGGATTTTTGCATCTGTGTTCATTAGGGAGAGTCATCTATAGTTCTCTTTTGGGGTTGGGTCTTTCCCTGGTTTTGGGATCAAAGTAACACTTGCTTCCAGGAATGAATTTGGAAGCTTTGCTTTCCTTTCAATTTCATTGAAGTATTTAAAGAGCAATGGTGGTAGGTCTTCTCTAAACATCTTGTAGAATTCAGCAGTGAAGCCATCAGGACCTGGGCTTCTCTTTGTTGGTAAATAGTTTATTACATTTTCAATTTCACTCATTGTAATTGGGGTGTTTAGAATTTCTGTATCTTCTTCATTAACTTTTGCAATTCATATGTATCAAGGAATCTGTCCATTTCTTCAGTGTTTTCCATTTTATTAGAGTACAGGTTCTCGAAGTAGGTATTGATCTGGATTTCTGCTGGGTCTGTTGTGACTTCACCTTTTTCATTCTTAATTGCATGGATTTGAGCCTTTTCTTTCTTTCTTTTGATAAGGTTGGCTTAAAGTTTATTGATTTTATTTATTCTTTCAAAAAACCAACTCTTTGATTCATTGATTTTTTTGTATCGTTCTCTTAGTCTTGACTGCATTGATTTCTGCTCTGATCTTTATAATTTCCTCTCTTGTATGAGCTTTG
>NW_004624761.1:17290388-17301920 GCF_000247695.1 Heterocephalus glaber
TGTGACCTTCATTGTCTTTTTCTAGGATATTGTTTAGAATTGTTTGGAGTGCTGGTTTGGTGTTCATGAAATTTCTCAGGTGTTCCTTGTTGTGGAAGTATCTAATTTCCCCTTCAATTTTGAAAGATAATTTTTCAGGATACAACAGTCTAGGTTGGAAGTTATTTTCTTTTAGGGCTTGAAATACTTCACTCCAGGAGCTCCCTAACTTGAGGGTTTGTGTTCAGACGTCTGCTGTGATTCTGATGGGCTTTCCTTTGTAGGTGACTTGTTTCTTTTCTCTAACTTCTTGTAGGATTTTGTTCTTCTGTTGGGCTTCTGGGATCTTGACTATTATATGCCTAGGTGTAGATTTTTTTTTGATCATGGCTAGTTGGGTTCTATATGCCTCACTTGTCTGTATGTCAAATTCTCTACCTCTGTCTGGGAAGTTTTCTACTATTACTTCTGTGAACAGTTTTTTTATGTCATTTGTACTTTTTCCTGCTTTTTTGTGGACTCCTATCAGTCTTATGTTATTCTTCTTTACATCATCTAGCAGCTGCTGGATTGATTTCTCATATTTCCTTATTATTTTGAAGAGATCTCTGTTTTCATGGCCACTAACCCCAATCATGTCTTCTATATCTGATATTCCATCTTCACATTTGCTCAATCTGCTGTGAATACTTTCAATGGAGTTTTTAATCTCCTGGATATCTGTTTGAATCTGTTTCATGGATTCCATTTCTTCCTATGTTGGGCGATCATGGTTTCCATTTCTTTCTTATGCTGGGCATTCATGGCTTCCAGCATGGTTCTGAGCTCATCTGTTTTTTTTGTTGTTGTTGTTGTTTTTTATCTGCTTCTCTTCTAAAGCCTCTAATCATGTCTTTCACTCTACTCACCATCTCTGTAGTTATGTCAGAAATTATTTCTGTTTTGAATTTTTCTAGAGCCTCATTCATCTGTTTTACTTCATGTGCTGTCAGTTCAAGATGTCCAGGTAGTCGATCATCATATTTTCCCACCTCATTTCCCCCCGAATTTGCCTTTTGTTAGCTGGAAGTCTGGGTTTGTGTCCCACCAAGGTGTCTTCTCATTTTTAATTTCTGTTGTTGGTGCTGTTTTTTGCTTTAATTCCTGAGCTGATACTTCAATATTTCTTATTTTGAGTATCTTTATTACTGGTGTTTAGAGTCCCTGTGGAGTGATTGCTTCTCAGAGATATCTTCCAGGTATAGCTGGACTTTTTAGGCTTTGAGTCTCTAATGACTCTTAGGCAATCTCATTTTCAGTATACTGGGGAGGACAACTGAATAGATCAATCACCGCACCTTAGCCCAATTGGCACAATCAGCATCAGCATCAAACACAGCTTAGGAAAATGACAATTTGTGGTAGCAGCTGATCTGTCACCTTTAACCACATGAGCTAAATCAAAATCTAGGGCCAGCTCAAAACATGTTTGTAGTAAGTAAACCCTTCAATATGTCAAATTTACCCTTCAGGACAGGGGTTTAGAAGGAGCTGGGGAGGGAGGGCTAGAGATACAGAGGGAGAGGGAAAGGTTAGAGGTGAGGCTAGAGAAGCAAATTGTGGGAATTTATTGAACACAGGAGGAAAAGACAGAGCAAAAGAACAGAGATGAGTACAGAACAAACTGAAAACAATAGGGAATCTAGAAATTGTATTCACCTTCGTATAATAGTGACAGTCAAGAGGACAGAGAGACAGAAACAATTCAGAATAGGACAGGAACAGGAACAAAGAGGGAGAGAAATATAGAGCCAGAAGGGATAGAGAAAGAGAAAAAGAAAAGAAAACAGAAATATATATATATATACACACACACACACACACGCACACACACAAACAAACAAAAAAATGTCTCCCTCCGGATATGTCTCTGCTGTCCTAGTAGACAATGTGGACAGCAGTGTGTGAGTCTAAGTTGTCTCAGCATGCCAGCTGTAGTCTACTGAGATTGAGGCTGATTTCTGGCTGCAAGGCCCAAGTTGAGGTCCCTGACCTCCTGCAGGATTAAATTCTACAAGGTTCTACTGCAGGTTCCAGCTGTCCTCCCCCCTAAGCAAGTCTGGGTTTCTATGGGAGGTGCAGATCCCACGAACTTACCAACCATGATGGTCCAGTGTGTTTTTATTGAAGAGATTTTCTTCACTTCCCCAGTGGCCTTCAATTTTCGTTGAGGAGCATCAGAGAGGGCCTCTCTGTTGTTCACTTCTTTCTGTTCTATCTTCTGGGACTTATAACCATGGCCTTTATGTTCCCACTGGCACCTCTGCTGTGAAGATTTAGATTCTGTGCAGCCCCTGAGCAACGTGGTCTGGCAGAGCGGGGCTGCTGGCATCCACAGGCATGTTCCTGCCAGGCAGCTTGGTTGATTTCCTGATAGCAGCCATTCTTTCTGGAGTGAGGTGGAATCTCAGTGTTGTTTTCATTTGCATCTTGAATGATCAGTGACGTTGAGCATTTTTTCATATGTTTATTTACCATTTCTACTTCTTTGAGAAATGTCTGTTCATTTCAGATCCCCGTTTTTGGATTGGCTCTTTAAATTTGGGAGGTCTGATTTTTTTAAGCTCTTTATAGATTCTAGAGAGTAGACCTTTGTCTGAGGAACAGCTGATAAAAAATTTTTGCCACATTGTAGGTTATCTCTACACACTGTTGGTTGGTTTGCCTATCAACTGGAGACTGGACAAAGAAGACGTGGTTTTTTATAAAATGGAGTATTAATCAGCCATAAAGAATGAGAAACTAGAGACATTTGTAGCTAAATGGATGCACATTGAGGCAATACTCTTAAGTGAAATAAATAGGACACACATGTGTAAATACAAATAGTTTCTCTGGTTTGAGAAACTGAAAGTGTAAATAAGGATCAAAATGTATAATAGATAATAGGAAGAAAAGGTCCAAAGGGGAAGGGGAAGTGTGAGGGCCAGGGGAAAGGAAAGAAGGGAAAGGAATAAATATGAGAAAAGGAAAAAATGAAAACAAAGTCTTTGTAAATAGGGAAGGGTGGAGGGGTTGAAGGGAGGGCAAGGGAATGGGGAAAAAATAAGAATCAAGATTCAGCATGTAAAGGTATAAATTCCCAATGATGAATGTCATCATACTGCATACCTAAAATATACCAATAAAATTAATGAATTTTAAAAATAGGTAAAAAATAATATGAAGGCTTGTTTAATATGTAGAATCTGGGATCTATGATGATTAACCAAAATGAAAAAAGGATATACATTCTAAGTTCACCCAGAGATGTATATTTATATTAAGTTCTGTTGTCAAAGTGGCTTAGGGGATACATGTGGGAAGTTATAGTAATAGTTATCTTCAAAACATATTTCAATTACGTTTCATTGTGAGTTCTCAGTAAAATGCAACTGTATTTTTCTTGCTATATATTTTTTATCTCTAAGTGCAGTTTGTAGTTTTTACATTTTTGCAGTAACAAATTAAACCAGCCCTCATTTATCATAGAATATGTAGGAGATTTAATGTACTTTTGATAGTCCCATTATGGCTCTAAGTGTTATTTTCCCCCTTTCTGTACTTAGAGAAAAGCATGTGTCAAAGCCATCCCCAATATAACATCTCCCCCAGACACTAAATTTGCTTCTGAAGTATTTGATTTCTTTGCAATTTCCTTCTTTTGTGCCTAACCCTTCTATTGTGCCTAATGCCAAATGCATGAAGCAACCACTCAATAAATGTTTTTAGCCTCCTGACAAGATTTCAAGATTTTAATGAGCAATTCAGGGATTAGAGTAGGAAAGAGTAGCAATTCTAAAACTTTCGATGTGAGTAGTATAACATTTTGTCCTAAAATTTCTTTGTTAGGAAGAAACACAGAACTCTGCAGAGAGAGTCTGTGAATAAGTGAGATAATTAAAAACACCTGGTATGCAACAGGCATGACTGTGCTAATATTTTTTATGAGGATAATCACAATTTCAGTTATTTTCCCAACACCGTATCTTTTTATACTGGCTTCATCTGTCAAAACACACACCTGGCCATTTTCAGTATAAAATTTGTCTTTTGTTGAGCTCATCTTAAATGTTGGATGGAAACCCATTTTTATTAGGGGAAGTTTTATAGCTGTTGTCTATAGTGATGACTACATGCTTTGAAGTGAACAAGAGTCCCCAGTGGAAATGGTTATTTGTTACAAACAGAGCATTCAAGATGCAGGGAATGAGGTCACCTCAAATATGCAGCATCCATTTCGCTCCCTTGACTTTTTCTTTTCTTCTTTTTTTACTTCATCAGAAGATCATATCACATTCTTTAGATATGGTCTCATATCCATCTTTTATGGATAGCAGAATCCATCAAAGATTTATTACTAACTGTACAGTGCTAAATTCGATACAATGTATATTTGGATCCCTCCTGGAGGGGAAAATCTGTAGCCTCTGAGTTACTCCCAGTGGAAGAGAATGTTAAAAAAACAAAAGAAAAGGAAAAGATAGAATCAAATAAACAAGAATCAATGTTCTTTGTAATGATCAGAAAAACTGGCAAAACTTTACCTAGACTGACAAGAACAAAAATGAAGACTTGAATTACTAAAATCAGGAAATAAAGATGAAAATTAATGCTAACCTCAGGGAAATAAAAAAGAACTATAAGGAAATGGTATAAATAACTAGATTATCTGGATGAAATGGAGATATTCCTAAAAACACAAACTACTGAAACTGACTCAAGAAGAAACAGAAAATATAAATAGACTTATAATAAGAAAAAAAGCTTGCTTCAGTGATTTAAGGACTTTACAGAAAATAAAGCCCAGGCTCAGATGATTCATTTATGAATTCTAATACCAATCCTTCACAAGATCTTCCAAAAAATTAGAAGAAAAAGAAATACTCTCTATCTCATTCCAGGAGGCATATTACCTGGTGATCAGAGCTAGAAATAAATATCACAGAAAACTGTGGACCAACATCCCTATGAACATCCATACAGCAATCCTCAACAAAATGCTAGTAAAATGAATCTGGCTCCCCCCCCATATATAATAAAGCTTTACCAAGAGGAATTTGATCCAAAAATAAAAATTTGGTTCTGAAAAAACAATTAATATAATATATCATATCAATAGTCTGATGGATAAAACCACATGATCACCTCAACAGGTGAAGAAAAAGCATTTGACAAAATTAACATCCTTTCATGGCAAAAACATATGTTGAAGTAGAAATAGAAGTGAATGCCTTAAAGCTGATAAGGATTCTACAAAAAATTCACAACTAGCACAATACTCAACACTCACAATTTAAAGGAGGAAAGGTTTAATTTAGCTAATAGTTTGGATGAAATTAGTCCATACTCGGCTCAAGGCAGGAACATCATGGGTGTGGCAGAGTAAAGCTGCTTAGTTCATGTGGATCAGCCAGTAGAGCAGAGAACAGTGCCAGAAACAAATGGCAAGGGAGTGTATATAGTCCCCAAAGGCCATGATCACCCAGATGCACTCAGCAGTGTGCTCTACTGATCTGCTAGGCATTTCTTAATCCAATCGAACTGATCTATCAGGATTAATGGTCACTATCAGAACAAGACAAAGATTTCTAGTCTTAACCACTCTTGTTCAACATAAAGTTGAAAGTACTAAATATTCTTAGGTAATATTAGATGTATATTATAATTAGCAAATTCTAAGAAATTGTTGAAAATTTGCTTTTTCCTCATTAAGGTAGCAGGAAGTAAGATCAGATTATAAAAATAAATTTTATTTTTTATTCACTAACCATGAAAACTTAAAATGAAATTAAGAAAATAGTACAATAAAAATAAAATAAGAATGAACTTAACAAACCAAGTATGAGCCTTGTAAGGTGAAAACTATAAAACATTTCTGAAAGCAAATTTTAAAAATCTTAATAATGGGAAGCATTCCATGTCCATGCATTAGAACACTTAATATGAAGATGGCAAATCATTCTTGACAGGATAAAATCTAATGCACTCTCATAATCTCAACTCTGTTTTGTGCATAAATTGACGAGCTGATTTTTAAATTTATATGAAAATGGACAGAACCCAAAATATCCAAAAAAATCTTGAAAAAGAAAAACAATGCTGGAGGAGTTACACATATTCCAAAACTTATTGCTAAGTTATAGTAATCAGGAGAGTGTAGCATTGGCATAAGAGTATATATATAGATCAATGAAATAGAATTAGAAGTTTTAAAAAATACGGATGCTAAAATAATAGTATAGAAAAGGATAATTTTTAGTGGTGCTCAGACAAGCTACCAATAACTCTTCCCTTTTGTCTAGTGTTTGGCTTTCTACTCTTGCTCTGCAATCCATTTTTCCCACAGCAGCCACAAACTTTTAAACATATAAATCACTTGACTTCCTTGCTTAAAACCTAATGGCTTTTTATGGTAGCCAGCATTTAAGATGGTGGCAGTGATATCTAGGTTCTTGTTTTCATCCCCTTGTATATTTCCATCCCTCAATGAATAAGGCTGAGCTCCACAACCACTAGGATATTGGAGAACTAGGGGTTTCACAATTTCAGTGCTCAGATATAAAAACCACTGTGGCTTTAATTGTGCCCTCCTTTCTATCCCTTGATCTAAGAGAAGCTAACTATCATGTCACTAGAACATGCAAACAGCCCTGTGGAGAGGACTCTGTGACAAAGCTTCATACCAATCACCAAGACAAACTGGCCAGATATTCCACTGAGCCATTCTGGAAGTGGATGCTCCAGTGCCAGTGAAGCTTTCAGGTGAATGCAGCTCAGCCAACACCTTACTACCTTATGAGAATCTCATAGTGAGGCCACCCAACTAAGCTACTCCCAGGATCCTGACTCTCACAAACTATAGGAGACAAACAACATCTGTTGCATTACACCACTAAGTTTTTTGTTTTTGTTTTGTTTTTTGGTTTTTTTGGTACCGGGGATCGAACTTGGGTCCTTGTGCTTGTGAGGCAGGCGGCGGAAACACTGAGCTAAATCCCTGGCCCCTACGCCACTAAGTTTTGATGCAATTTGGTAACTAAAATAGATTTAGGTATCTATTTGTTAGGTACTATCATACCAAAGACTTAAAATGTAGGAGTAGCTCAGGAATTAGGCATTGGGTGGAAGTTGAACTTTTAGAAAACTGTCTAAGTAATAACATAGGTGTTTTGACAAAGTGTTAGTGGAAGCCCATTGGTTTTTGATGAGGCTACCAGTGATAATTCAAAGGGAAGAAAGAAACTGGGCTTGAAAGTTGGAAGGAAGAAAATCCTTTTCATGTTGTAGCAGAAAGTTTAGCAACATGAAGCTTGGTGATATAGAAAGTAGACAGTATGCCTGATGCTCTGGGTCACCTAGGTAAGGAGATTTCAGGTAGAAAGATGCCTTCTAATTTCTTCTTCCCACTCATTAAATTACAAGAGAAAAGAGTTAAGATCAAGAAAGGACTTTTAAGCAAAAGGAATTTGGACTTGGCAAGCCTTGGAAATTCTTAGCTTCTTCTAATGGCAAAAGATGTAAGATCAGATTAGGGATGGCTTTGGAACAAACTTACATTTTTCCATCACATTCATAATAAAATCTCTAACTGTTTTTTTTTACATTTTTCCATCACATTCATAATAAAATCTCTAACTGTTTTTTTTTTATCTCTAACTGTTTACAATGGCTTTTAAAGTCCCTTTTATCTATAATCCAGCTGACCATTTCCAATACCACTCTTCTTCACCCACTGGGCTCCAGCCAGACTAAATTTCTCTCCCATTCTTGAACAAGCTGGACTCTCTCCCACCTAAGTGGTTTTATGTATTTTCCATTCCCACAATTTCAAATGTTCTTCCCCCAATATTTTCATGCTGACACTTTCTTGTCCCTCAGTCTTTTAATTTGCATTTAGATCAAATGTATTTAAGTAAGCAGAGGTGCCTTCTTTCTTTTAGTAGCTATTGAAGAACTTGAAATGCCAATTATATTTTCTATCAATAGGATCATTTTTCTTACCTCCTGAAATGATATAATCATAGCTTTTGGTAGGTGCTTTTGTATCTTTTTCTTTTTCTTTTTTTTTTTTTTGCTTTTGTATCTTAACAAATATTCTGTTAGAATTCACTGAGTAATTTGTTAAATATATAGGGCAATCCAAAGTTTAGCTCATCTTTAAAGACATTTAAAATGTAACTGTGCATTATTGATTCTTGATATTTGTAGCTTTACTGCAATTATTAGTTATATATGTACCATTTTATTGCAATCCTTGGTTAGATCATTAATTGCCAAACATTTCATATCTAACACACAGAAAGAATATTTCAAAAAGAGGCTGTGAGACAACTTTAAAAAAGAAATTGCCACATAACCATTAAAGCATGAATTAATAGAGACCTTGGGAAGGCATTTTCCAAATGTGAATCATTCAGGGATCCCTTAAACCATCGACCAGATATGAATTTATCTTTGGACTGATAAAGAATAAGAATCTTCAGCCTCTGTCATTATCTCAGTTTCCTCTCAGACTCCAAGAAACTTCCTACATCCCTCTCAGAAGTACTTCTGAAACACATCTTTCCATAGCCCTATAGACATGAATGGTGTTAATCCACTTTACAATACTGTAACAAATACCTAAGACATATAACTGAGTAAGAGAAAAGTTTAATTTGGTTCACAGTTTTGGAGATTTCAGTCCACAGTCACTTGGCTCATTGACTTGGGGCCTGTAGGGAGGTAGAAAATCATGGCAAGAGGGCATGGTGGAGGAAGCTGCCCATTCATGGTGGCTGGGAAGCAAAAAGAGAGAGAAAGAGACTCTTCAATGGCATGGTCCCAGTGACTTGACACCTCCCACTTGGCTCTGCCTCTCAAAGGTTCCATCACCTTCTAATAGTGCCAAGCTGATGACCAATCTTGTCACATATGGGCCTTTGGGGGACATTTAAAGTTCAAATGATAGCAAGTGGTTATCTAAATTTTATTGTCTCGAGGCCCTATCTATAAAATTTAAGAACCCCTACACCACCATTAAAGTTGTCCCCAATACTACAGGGAATTCAGGGATATGTCCCATGTACTTTTATGAGGCCTACAAGTCCTCATGTGAGTACCACCAAGGTTCTGCTTTTTGTGCCCCTCAGTACTCCCCAAACTGGGAAACTTCCTCCAGGCTCTGGTGGTTCCTGAGCTGAGGCCTCATGGAGCTCCTCAAAGAAAGGATGGCATGTCCCTCCTCTTATCCCCTGCAGAGTTATAACATGAGAACTTTCAAACAGCCCTATGCCACAGGTTTTAGAAATTACTCCAGAGAAATACTTCCTATATTTTTTGGCTAGGTCTTCTCTCTTCTCAGAGTACAGGCCTAGGGAGTCCATTCTGCAGGTTCTCATCCAGAGGCCCCAGAAACTATCTTCATGAATGGCTGTGAAGGGGAGCTGAGACCCCTGACTCAGCTTAGGCTGACTACACTTAATTTTTCTTCTTCCTTCTTTTATTAAAAAGGAATCATTAATTAACTTTTCACAGTATTATTTTAGTATTATTATTTAAGATTCATTTTATTTCCACTGTTAACTTTGAAATACTTTAATTTTTATTAAATACAAGCACATATATTTGTGCATAGAAGTACATCAAAGAATACAGAAGAGATTATGATGAAAAGCAATAGCCTTGCAAACTACCCTCATTTACACCCATCTCACTCCCCAGAATAAAACTTTAACATTGCTTTTTTTACTCTGAATATTTCCCACCAAAACTCAGTTAATAAGCGTACTTTTATCTTTGAATATGTCACCTATAGAAAACATGTTAATTTTTCAAAAACAGATGAGGATTTAGTTCTACTTCCTGCCCTCCTAAGTCTTAGTACTTATACTATTAATTTTAGTTTCTAATAGTTAACTTTTATAACTCTAATTCTCCTACATTTATCACCTACTTTTGTTAACATGATTTACCTTTATATATTGAATTTTCATAAAACTCAATAAGCATGTCATTTGTCTTCTTAGTTTAAAGGTAAGAAAAAAGAAGCTGAACTACTACACAATTTACTAAAGACTCTATGCTAGAAAGTGGTGAAACAGTAAGTCAACAGTTATGCTTTTAACTCTCTTTTCAATTATTTGAACATTTCTGATTAAATGGATACTGTTAATTATTTCTCCAAAATTCATGTATTGGAAATTTAATCTTGAATGCATATGTTAAAGGCATTTGGAGGTGGAGGCTTTCAATAGATAGATGAGGTCATGAGACTGGTACCTCCATGATGCAATTAGTGCTTTTATAAGCAGAGGAAGAGAGTCCCTAGTGAATGTGCTGCTCTGACTCATCACTTGATGCTTCCATCATGTTACAAAGGAAGAAGAAGGCCCTCATCAATGCTAGTACTATGCTCTCAGACTTCCCAACCTCCATAAATGTAAGAAATAAATTTGTTTTCTTTATAAATTACTCACCCTCAGGTATTTTGTTATAGCAACACAAAACAAAGACAGACCTATACACATACTGATACATCTTTTTTCAGTTGTTTTAACAGAGACACATAATACGCCCAGAGTAACATAATATAGTAAGATTTTTCAAGAAACTTATTTTATTGAAGTTGTGGTTAAAGATTGAAAAGGTGGCACCATTTCATTTGGTCTCTTCTTTCCATTTATTTTCCTTAGAATTTTCCCTTCATCAGCCAGACTCTAGTTTATATTTCAACATCACCTCTTTCTTCCTTTTAATAAATTTCACAGAAAGAGATATGACCAAAGAAAAGCCCACCATAGGGAATATGAACATTGAGTGGCCATATGGACCCAAGTGGAAGGCATTAAAGAAACTTCATCCTGTTTGGATGGTGAAATCACAGAGGCAAGTTCTGTCATGACACAAATTCATTGCCACATGGCAGTGAATGTTCTGGCTGGGTAATTTTTTTTGTAGCTCCATCTGTCTGGAATCACCAGAGCTACTACAGCATGCTGGAAGGTTGAGACAGTCTGACCTGGGGAATGAAGAATCCAAACTCTTTCCTTATGGGTTTGCTCTAGGGGATATGAGAGTCCTTTCCAGCTGAGATTTCTATTTTGATCTCACTAGGAGTGAAGCCCATTACTCTCTCTGGGATGGTCATGCTGGCTCACTCAACAAAACTTCAACCATTTTTACTTCATATTGAAAGCTTTTCTTGAGCAAAAGAGCCAAAAAGCATAAAAACCAACCAGCTTAGAAAACTAGGCAAATTTGTTAACATGATGCCGCACCCCAGTCTTCTCACCAGTAAGTCTCCCACTGCCACATACACACACATTCACACACACACACACACACATGTGTATGCACACACACATGTACAGTTACTAGGGACACTTTCATTTTTTATTTTTTAAATTAAAATATCAAGACCTAGGAGACATTACCACAGATTTTATAGAATTTAAAAGGATATGTAAAGCATATTTCAAAAATCTGTTTTGAAATAAATTTGACAACTTCTGAGAAGTACCTTGGAAGACAAATTAGTGAAACTAACTCTTG
>NW_004624761.1:17348113-17408817 GCF_000247695.1 Heterocephalus glaber
TTCTGTGAACAGTTTTTTATGTCAATTGTGCTTTCTCCTGTTTTTTCATGGACTTCTATCAGTCTTATGTTATTCTTCTTTGCATCGTCTAGCAGTTGGATTGATTTCTCATGGTTCCTTACTATTTTTAAGAAATCTCTACTTTCATGGTCTCTACCTGTGATCCTGTCTTCTATATCTGATATTCTATCTTCAGATTCCCTCAATCTGCTGTGGATACTTTCAGTGGAGTTTTTGATCTCCTGAATATCTGTTTGAATCTGTTTCATGTATTCCATTTCTTTTTTTTTTTGGTACCAGGGATCGAGCTTAGGTCCTTCCGCTTGTGAGGCAGGTGGTGGAACCACTGAGATAAATCCCCGGCCCCCCATTTCTTTCTTACATTGGGTGATCATAGTTTCCATTTCTTTCTTATGCTGGGTACTCATGGCTTCCAGCATGTTTCTGGGCTCATCTATTTTTTTATCTGTTTCTGTTCTAGAGCTTCTAATCATGTCTTTCACTCTGTTCACCATCTCTGCAGATACTGGGAGGTTATTTCTGCTTTGAATTTTTCTAGAGCCTCATTCATCTGTTTTGTTACTTCCTGTGTTATCAGTTCAGGGTGACCATGCGGTTGGTCATCAGACTTTTCCACCTCATTTCTGCTAGGGACCCTTGGTGGGGTATAAGTCTGAGTTTGTGCCTTGCTTAAGTGTCTTCTTATATGTTTTTGGTATTATCCTTGGTTTAACTCCTGGATTGATACTTTGGAACTGCTTATTGTAAGTATCTTTGTTGCTTATAATTAGAACACTTATGGAATGATTACTTCTCAGAGGTGACTTCCAAATATAGCTGGTCTTTACGTTTTGAGTCTCTAATGACTCTGAGGCTATCTCATTATCATTATACTAGGAAAGATCACTGACTAGATCAATAACAACACCTTAGCCCAAGTGATACAATCAGCAACACCATTGCATCAAGTACATCTTAGAAAATGATATTTTGTGGTAGTTATTAATCTATCACCTTTAACTGTGTGAATTAAATCAAGGTCAAGGACCAACACAACATGTGATTATAGTGAGTAATCTCTTCAATATAACACTTTACCTTTCGGGATGGGGAGTTAGAAGGAGTTGCAGAGGGATGAACAGGAAGGATAGGGGAATGTTAGTAGTGAGGCCAGAGGACACAGGCAAGAAGGAAAAAAGAAAATAATAAAAAAATAAAGAACTCTGAATGAGGGCCAGAACAGGGACAAAAAGGGAGACGAACAATATGGGACAGCAAGAGAGTGAGTGTAAGAGAGAGCTTAAGGAAAGAGAAAAGAAAGAAGAAAAAAAAGAGAGAAAAAAATTTGCAAAGCACAGGAGAGAAAAAAATTAAAGATAAGGGAAAAAAAGAAAAGAGGAAAAAGAAACAAACCTATGATACCAATTTTAGAAATAAAAAATAAAAATAAAAATGAAGGTCCTCTTTCAGGGTATGTCTCTGTTGTCACAATAGACAACGTGGGTAGCAGTGTGCAGATGTAAGTCAATGGGTCTCAGTAAGCCAGTCACAGACCCATGAGATTCAAGCAGATTTCTGGCTGCAAGTCCCAAGTTGAGCTCCCTGTTCTGTAGGGTTGAACTCTGCAGGGTTGTACTGCAGGTTCCAGCTGCCCTTCCCCTGAAGATAGTCCCAATTCCAATGGGAGGTGATGATCACTCTGACTTACCCAGTACAGTGGACTGGTGGTCCGGTGTCCTCTGTGTCTTTGCAGTGTGGAACCAGATGTCAGTGCAGCCAAGAGGCCAGAGGAGTGGGGGGCAGGGGGGGATCCAATGGATTGCTGCTGGGGTGTGGGCTGGATGGGCAAGTTGAGCACTGGCGGGAACTTCCGCTACCTCTTTTTTATTCTTTGCTTTCTAACTGGGGATCATTATTACAGTTATTTTTAAAGATTATTTAAAATGTTGGCTCTTAAAAGGAATATGATAGATTAGCTTTATAACCACTCAAAAGCCTGAAAAAAATATTCAAAAGGTATCTGTATTTCTCTAACCTCACTATTCTATCTCTGTAAAAATTTCCCTTTATTATTTGTTTTGCTTCTCATTAAAAATATAATCATGGTTGTATCAAAGAATATAAAATAGATAAGTGCTTGATTCTCAAATCTCATTAAGTAATTGGTATTGTTTTTGTTACTGTGATGAATTTAACAAGTATAACCCAAGCTCTTGTGTAAGACAAGCAAAGAATTTAAAAGCATATACCCAGTGGCAAGTAGCAAGTAGTTACATTTATTGAAGATCACAGGAATTTGTGCTCAAGGCAAGTTCATGCCAAAAAAAAGATATGACACAAACAGAAAAGTGGTGCTGGGATAACAGGAAAGCAAAAGCATTGCACACAGATCACAGAACATAGCAGCAGCCTCCTTCTAAAGTAGGCTTTTAGAATTTAAAGGATCCACACCTCAGCCCAGGTGCCTCCCCTGAATCTCTAGGGATGACTGAAAGGGTGCTGTTATCTCAGGGGCTCTCAACATGAATGCTTGTCCCAGAATTCACTCTGATCTTAATTACATATGTGAGATGTAGTGCAAACTTATGAACCCTTAATAAGGCTGGAGTAAGGTGAAGGTGACTGAAGGTCAGGCTAGGAGATCTAACACACATGTGCTTTCACCTGTAATGTCAGAGCTTACCTGGGTATTTGTTATTTTATTTTGTATCTCTCATAGGACAGTGGAAGGAGGAATGGCCCTAAGGTGCTGTTAGAATTAAATGGATGGAAGGAAGTAACTCCCTCAGCTCTATTGTTTCTAACTGTGGTACTCTGATTAAAGGTGATGAATAATCTTCCCATGTATGAGGCTCAAAATTTCATGAAATGTGACCCATAATTTAAAAATTAAAGGCTTGGAATGTAGTTAGTGGTAGGGCACTTGTCTAGTACACACAAGACCCTAGATTTGATTCCCAGCACAAAAATCAACCAAACAACCAAACCATGAAAAACTAGAAAATTAATTTTATTGTTCTCTCTCAGAAATAAAATATAAGCTTTATAAAATAATACTTACCTTTCATACGTGTGATATGCTGTGAAACTTCTATTGTTTTACTTGGGAAAAAAGAAGGTGTCTTATTCTACTCTACTGTTAAACTTTTGGTGGTACTAGAGTTTGAACCTAAGGTTTCCACATCTGTTAGGCAAGTGCTCTACCCCTGAGCTATAGACAGGCCCCATTATTTTAAAATTTGAGACGGGATCTCACTAAGTTGCTGTAACAGTCAGTGTTTACTAGAGAAACAGATATGACACAAGATATCTGAATATATATATAAGAATTTATAAGATTGGCTTACAGTGGCCACCCACAGAGTTGGATGTGGAAGAGTGTAGAGGATCTGTCTGCACACCGGAAACCTTAGGATTCAGTGGAAGGTCTGGAGCTCAGTGCGGTGTCCTGTGGGAGTCCATGTCCGGAGACTGATGGGTCTGTGCTGGAAGGCTAAAGAGTCTATGCCAGAAGGCTAAAGGACCTGTGCCGGAAGCTGAAGAGTCTGCTCTGGAAGCCAGGAGATGATGTCCAAGGTGAAGACAAAGACTGGAGCTTCTCCAAAGAAACAGAAGCAGATCTCTCCTTCCTTTCCCCTTATACCACCCAAGTGACAAGTCGCCCTAAGGTGGGTCTTCCACAGAATTGCTGAGCCAATTTAGTTGGGCTTCTCTTACTCAAGCTAAAACAATCAATCAACCATCACACTTGCCTGGGCTGGTATTGAAATTTCTATTCTGCTTCTCCAGTGGCTGGAATTACATGCATGTGCCACCACACCCAGCTGGCCTACTTTAAGTATACACTTCTTGGTCTTGATCAATGAAAAGGTATAGAAATAATGACCAACCCAAAAATAATAAGTACTGTTAGTGTACAGATGTGTTACCTAACTACTATTTTCCAGTAAACAGAACCAGGACTTCTTGATAAAAATAGTTTCAAAAAATGGCAAAAAATGGAAAAATTAGCCATGAAATATATTACCCTATGAGAAAGGAGGAAAGTACCAAAGAAATCTGAAACCTGGAGCTAAGTCATAGTGACCCAGGAGCCAACAAGAAACCCAAAGATGAGACAAGTTAAGCAACAATAAAAATAATAAATATAGTGAATTGTGACACATATGTGTAACAAAATCTATGAGTTTACACTAATTTAAAAAAAAACTCCTAACTGGATACTGAGGAACAAATTCATTATTCTAAAAACTAGTAAATAAAAGAAAAAAGCTTTTATCTTGCCTTTCCTATATGGATTGCATTCCATAATTGATGAAGGAAAGTTGTCTTTGTAGGAGAAATCAAGCCAATAAATAAGGATGTTATAATTAGGATTCATTTATTTTTTCTTTAATGGGTATAAAAGGATGATATGAACTAAGGGATGTAGGTAATAATCATTATTAACTGCTAATATTATAAACAGCTAAGTTAGGTAGAAATATTATAGGCAGTCAGGACTAGGCCTTCGAGAGAGTCAAGACAAAAGTAAAATACATTACAACCATGGCTAGAGACACATCTTTTGGAGACCAGGCCTCAGGATAAAGATGAAATGACCAGGACTGCATACTTCCCTAAAGGACAAGATAAGTGGTAACACATGGCCTAATGAAGTCTAGAGAGACATCAGTCACCCCAGTGGGTGATCAAGACCTCCAGACCCATCGTTTCCTAGAAAAAGTCTTTGTTCTTTCCACGCACACTTGTTACATGAATGTTTCCCCCATTGGATCACTATTACCTAACTGATTATACTTGTAACCTTATCGGTTGATCATAGCATCAATCCACCTTGTACCCATGTGGTTTTTCCTCTATAAAACTTCCCTGTAAAGTGGGGCCCTTTGTTATCCATTTGGGACTTCTCTTGTCTCTCAGGAGCTATCCTCTCAATAAATATTTCCTACTCTTAACCTCTGTTGCTCCTAGAATTCATTCTTTGATTTTAGAGAACACGAACTCAGCGTATCAGACATCTAACAGCTTGGGAATTATAATATTTCCCTTATATCATTTGGAGGTCCTATTTCATCTCCTATATCTTCCCTGTATCACTAATACTGTATCTTTAAGTCAAAAGGTAAATGCCTAGACAAGGTAGATAGAAAGCATCTGAACCTACTGATTAATCTTGACATCAAGAAAAGAAAGAAAACCAGACATTAGGCGATGCTATAGGAAGTTCCTACTACCTCCAAAAAGTTATATTGCAGAAAAAAAGGAAATGGACTCTGATTAAAATTTTAGTTCTATGTACTGTTTTACAGGAAATACAGAATACAGAGGAACATACTATTGGTAAAAAATACTGACTAAACAGAGATATAATCAGCAACAATCCACATCTTAGGAAATTCTATAGGACAAATGATCCTCTTCCTAATCATTAAGATTCATTAAGCAATGAATCTTAAGGGGAAAAAGGCAGCATCTATGTGTTGTATGGACTTTTTTAAAGTCCCAATTTGAACTGATCAACTGTTTATAAAAAATGATAAGAAAGGGAAATTCAAATACTACGTATTTGATAGTATTAGGAAAATTATTGTTGGGTTCTTTTTTTTAATGTTTAAGGTTCTTAAATTTTAGAGATACTGAAGAATTTCATGCTTGACAGATAGTTGTTTCAGAGAAGCGGAGGAGTGAATCTGTATAAAGATGAGACAAGACTGGCCCTGACTGGCTCATTACTAAACTAGGTAGTTGGCTCCTGCGGCTTATTATAGATTTATTAATCTCTCAGTTTTTTGTGAATTTTGAAACTTTCCATAATAAAAAGTTAAAAACAAATACAGCTCAAGTCAGTATCATTTGGATAAAGACTGATCCAATGACCCCAGGAGAGAGCTTGGGTGACACAGTGGATCTGTGTTGAGGAACTGCAGGCTGTGGGGACAACATGGATGAGGACTGTGCCCAGCCCATCATTAGAGCCAAAGATGGCATTGCCTTGGACCAAATCTGGGCCACCTGGGAGCAAAAGCAGACCTGTAGTCACCTTAAAATATATCCTGCCCTAAGCAGGTAGACATCCACAAAAAAAGTGGATTAAGAAGTCCCATCTGATGCAAAGCTGAAGCCAATTATGAGCAGCCAGATGGAGTTGCAGGCAAATAGGTCCAGCACAGGAGACCCCAAAGAGCCCACAGGTATACTTCAAGAGAAAGCAAATGATCTGAACATTCACCAAGGTTCAAAGAAACTCAGCTTAAAATTTCTGCCAAGACCCCAAGGAACCAATAGCTGATTAGATGGGTACCAGGCATAAACAGTTTTCCTGTCCTTGATGCCCTGGTTTCCACTGCTTCAATCCTCCAGACCAGAACAATCTAGTGAGGGTTAGAGCACATGGGGGCAGAGGAGAAGGCAGATGAATGTCATCAAATAGTTGTAAGTGGGTGAGTGGTGGGGATCCTCATTCAAAAAAATTTTAGTTTTCACCATTAGATGTGATCAAACAGTTTGATCAGAAGGGGCATCTATTTCTCTCTCCCCCCCTTCCTCTCCCTCTCTTTCTCTCTCTATTCATATGATGCATACAAACATCATGAAACCTGAGAATGCATAATTCCAAAGAACAGGCTTGAATACATAAGAGGAGGGTAGAATAATTGAGTTATTTTCTGTTCCTGAAATTATGATTTCTATTACAATCAATGGTGTTTAGAAATTTGATACATGCAGTGTATTCTAGTTTAGCAAAGATTGTTTGGTTTTGATCATCATGGATATACTAAAGGAGAAAATGGTGCTGTTTATATATCATTGTAGGGAGAGCTTTGCATTTATTTGAGCAATACTTTTAAAACTTACTGGAGGTGGAGGATTTGGCTCCCAAGGGTTTCTTCAAACAACAAGAGTGACTCTTAGCTCCTGGACAAGGAAAGGAGGTGGGGACAGAGGATACAGAACAAGAGAGTGAGGGAGTGTTGTGGAAATAGAGAGAGATTGTGTGTTGTGCAAGGTGACCCAGAAACCATGTATCTTTAGTTTTACTGAAAAGTCACTTATGTCTAGAGTGAGCAGATGTTTCCTCCCAGGAATCAGGCAAGGTCTGAGGTCTGATTCTTGGCTAGTCTTTGTGATACTTTTGTACAAATCACAAAAGACAACCTCTTATATTGCCTTTGAAACAAATTACAAAATGGCACACCTTCTGGATAGATGAATTATGGTACCTAAAACTTCCCTTTCTCTAATCTCTCCTTGAAGACTTGAGCTGGAGAGGGATTTAGTTGTCATTCTGTCCAGGGTCCAACCTGATTCTGTGTCCTAATGAACAGCCTTGTTCTCAGTCCAGGTTGATGAGGAAAAAAGCATAAAAGGGAAAGGGTGCCAAAGGCAGAGAAAGCTATTAAAATATAATATCCAAGAATTTGCAGAGAAAATGGAGGGTTTAGAATTTAGGATTTGAGACAATCATATATAAATTTTACAAGTCATTCTGGTTATTCACATACCAACTTCTATCTGTTCTCTCTATGGTTTATCTAATCTTGCCCAATTGTAAGTGTTTCAAAGGATACAAATCTCAGGCCTGTCCTCATCTATCACTGTTCACCATTCTTAATAACTGGGTAAAAGAAACTAATCAAAATGAACTAATGAGGTGTGTGGCCTGCACTCAGTTACTCTGGAACTCCGTTCTCCTCTCCACAGCTGAGTCTTGGTCACTGTCTGCCAGGCAGGAGCTCGAGCTCCAAGGGGCTCATGTGTGGGCAGGAGTGTTCAGGACCCCACTGGGTGCCTCTGCGCACTCCACAGTTTGTTTAAAGGGGAACCATATGGCAGGTCTGGGTAAGGGTCCCCTGAAAGGAAAACAAGGTGTGCAGGCAAAGAAAATAAACACAAAGGAGAAAGAGACTAAAGCAGCAAATAAAGAAACGGATGGGAACTTTGTAGCTGTGGGTGGAAAAACATGGGCAGCCAGCTGAAAATCTGCCTGCAATACAATTGAAGAAACCTTCCAACTGAATCCCCATGTCCATTGAGTCAAAGGTGTTTTCTTGTGCTGCCAGCTGGTGTCATCTCTTGTTGTCACACCCCGGGGTAACAGCAGGTTCCCTATCTCTACACACCAGCACCTGAATAAAAGAAGAGGTTAGGGAGAGTGGCCCCAGGCAGGAGTCAAAGGGGAAGGTGGCCAAGAAGTGGGAAAAGAAGTTTAACTGGAGTAGGGCATTAATTGTGTGTGAGGATGGAATCAGTCAGGGCAGAGGGAAAGATGATTAAAGTCACAGGTCACAAGAGGAAATGCTCTGGGCTTGGCTGTGGTGAATAAACTGAGGAATAACCTCAGGTCACATTGAACCCCCTCTAAGGATTGTGGATTTGGTACAAGATCTGGGAGTTTTTCAGTAAGTAGCACAAGGGTGCTGGACACAGAGAGGAATTTGAAGGGATGGGGTTTACAGGAGTGTCAATCAGTCAGTACATTGAGGGTGCTGTCTATTTCTATAAGAGAGAAAATGAGCTTGTAACCTGCTATTTGGGTACTCTCCTCCCCCGTTCACTCCAGTCGTGAGGTAGTGGGGGGGTCCCAATCATGTTGTTCTCATGTAAAATTGGCCCAAAGGCACTTTCTTTCTGATCTCTGAGCATCAGCATGAAACTGTTGCCCGTAGCCCAGCTCCCTGGCACAGGACGAGATGGCTCCAGGATGTTCAGGAGTCATATCCAGCCTGGGCACCACCCAAAACAGAAGGGAGATCTTTTCTTCCATGCCTCTTTTCAGGTGTGAGAATATCTTTTCACAAAGCTTCTAAAAGACCTAATCTTACATCCTGCTGGCACAAATTCTACCACATGTTCTGTTTCAAACCAGTCAATGGAAAGGGGAACGACAAGCTTATACCAGGGATTGGAATGGTTTTCACATTTTTAAGTGGTTGAGAAATAACAAATGATGGCTGTTTCATGTGAAAATCATAGGAAATTCAAATATCAGTGTCCACAAGTGAAGTTTTATTAGAACACAACCACACATCTATTTACATGTTTTTAATGGCCTCTTTCACACTTCAATGGCAGAATTGAGTAGTTATAGCCTACAAAACCTAAAATATTTGGGGTTTCATGGAAAAAGTTTGCTGAGCCATGGCTTGGACCTATGGCTTTGCAAGGCTGGAACAGCGGCTAGTCTCTTGAAGCACCTAATCACATGGAGAAGGAAGTTGACAAAACAAGATTGAGCATCTCTGGAAAGGAAGAATTGAACATGAAATGGACATTTCCCCTCCCCACTAGGCACAATTCATTAATAGGTCCAAAGATAAGAATGTCATGTCACTTAAGAGTATCGCCTCAATGTGCATGCACTTAGTTGTAAATGTCTCTAATTTCTCATTTTTTATGGCTGAGTAGCACTCCATTTTATTAAAAAAGCACATTTTCTTTATCCAGTCTCCAGTTGATGGGCCTTTGGGCTGTTTCCAAGTTTTAGCTATCACAAACTGTGCTGCTATGAACATGGGCGCACATATATCACTGTGGTATGATTCTTTTAATTCTTTGGGGAAGATACCCAGCAGGGGAATAGTGGGGTCAAATGGGACTTCCAGTCCTAGTTCTTTGAGGTATCTCCATACTGATTTCCACAGTGCTTGCACCAGTCTACACTCCCACCAGCAGTGGAGAAGTGTTCCTCTTTCCCCACAGCCCCACCAGCATGAGAAATTAGAGACATTTATAGCTAAGTGGATGCACATTGAGGCGATACTCTTAAGTGAAATAAATAGGACACACATGTATAAATACCAAATAGTTTCTCTGGTGTAAGAAACTGAAAGTGTAATAAGGACTAAAATGTATAATAGGTAATGTGAAATAGGAAGAAAAAGGGCAAAGAGGAAGGAAGTGGGAGGGCTAGGGGAAAGGAAAGAAGGGAATGGAATATGAGAAAATGGAAAAATAGGAACAAAATCTTTGTAAATAGGGAGGAATGGAGGGGTTGAAGGGAGGGCTGGGCAAGGGTGAAGAATAAGAACCAAGAGAGATTATGTAAAGGTGCAAATTTCTAATGATAAATGTCATTATATTGTATACCTAAAATGTACCAATGATCAGAATGAATAATCGATAATGCAAAATAGGAAGAAAAGGTCCAAAGGGGTAGGGGTAGTGGGAGGGGCAGGGGAAGGGAAAGAAGGGAAAGGAAAAATGATGAGAAATGGAAAAAATGGAAATAAAGTCTTTGTAAATAGGGAAGGGTGGAGGGGGTGACGGGAGGGCTAGCAATGGGGCAAAAATAAGAACCAAGATGCATTATGTAAATGTACAATTCCCAATGAGAAATGTAATTGTGTTGTATACCTAAAATGTACCACCACCAACAAAATATTATTTGAAAAAAATAAAAATATAAATAAATACATAAGTATTATTTGGCAAACAGCAAAAAAAAAAAAAAAGAAAGTCATGTAGCCAGGCTAGTCTGATTTTTTTGAACTTGTGAACAGGAATGGGAGCCATTGCTTCATTTATGGCTTAACTCTCACCTGGAAGCCTTGGTGCTGTCAGTGACCAAGTTCCCAACACTCTTGAGGACACAGTTTAAAAGAGATCAGAGAAAATTTCAGATGTCACTGCTTATTGTTGGGTTTCACCACCCAACGATTTAGGATTGAGCTGACACATTTGCCATGTTACCCATGCAAGTTCAAAGGGAGGATACTGGTTTCCTTTTAGACAGAAGAAGTTGGCCACTTTAGGCTTCAGTGATTACTTACAATCTAAGGAGTCAGGGCTTTGCTCCTAAAAATGGAACCAACCCCAGAGCCCAAATAGCTAAGGAGCAACGGATAAGCTCTTCCAGTAAGTTCCATGAGATTTCAGAGTGGAAGGAGATAACAGCAGGTCAATGTATTCAAATTTGAGATGGTCAGAATTTTAAAGGCAGAGAGTAAAGAGACAGGTATTTTGTAGCTAGAGAATTGTCCAGAGAGAACGAAAGGTAAAAATATACAAACCAGACTCAGAGTAGGCTAGTGTGACCAATTCTGTGGCATGTAGGTGAGTCAAGGGACATTGGAAGGTATGTGAATACACTGAAAAGTTGTTAAGCTATTTATAGGTGTTACAATTATTTTTTCAGATCCTGATGTAGCTCCACTTACTGCCTGGAATATGTAGTTAAATTTCTAAGTTGTCTTTTACTATGTGTGTATGCCAATAGCCATAAGCCCATCCTCCTTAGAAAAGTGCCATTGGTATAGAGTTTTTTAAAAAGTATCATTCTAAAGTTACACATTAGTTACTAAATCAGAATGACCAGGTTCAGCCAAATCCAACAGCCCTGAACACTTGGGAAAGCTCCCGCTCTACCGGCCTGCCTGTTTGACACTTTGAAAGATGAGGCAGGGAAACTGCTGGTCTCCTGTAATTATCACCACCTGTCCTCCAAGCAGCACTCCCCTAGGAATACTGCCCCACAGGAAAGAGAAGGAGGAGGGAAGGGAAAGCGGTGGCCTTACATATTTAGGAGGTCTGCCTGGTGAGTATCACTTCTGTAGACCTCGCCTGGAGGTTGTAGTTTCTTGAACTGGGAACAGGACTAGCCCATGGCAGAAATGGGAAATGGCCAACATTTTTCTTTGAGGGGCTCCAGCTCCTTTAGTGTTTTATTCTAAACTACCTCTCTCAACTCTCTACCTTACTCCAGCCGCTGGAGGCTGCACAGAGCAATGTTGCTTCAAGATCTCACCCAGAAACATAAAATGAAATACCTTACAGTGCAGATGATCTGGATTGCACCAGAGGCCTCTGGCCAGCCTGTCTCTACCAGCTGCAGCCCTGACAGTCTGCCCTCCACTCTGCAGCCTCTGAGCTCCCAAAAGTGCAAACCTGATTCCCTGACCCCACACCACCTAGATTAAAATCCTTTAAGGATCCTACATTACCTGATGAATTAAGTTCAAGTTCTTGGTCCCATGCAGGACAGTAGTTCTCAAAGAAGTTGTGGTCCCTAGACTAGGAGCAATCTCACCTGAGAATATGGTAGAAATGTAAATTCTAGGTCCCAAGCAAGACTGACTGAAGCAGAAACTTTAGGAATGAGGTCCAGCAATCTGAGTCTTAACAAGCCCTTTGGGTGATTCTGAGATAAGGTCAAGTTTGAGAGCATCTGATGTAGACAATCCCTGCCCCCTAACCCAGACCTATTGCTCACTTCTGCTCAGTATGCATTCTAGGGGTGAACCCAAAGATGGTAGCAAGATTTCCCCAAATGTTTTAGTTCATTTCAGGCTTTAGTTGCTCCCTCACCTCCTATATTGAGAATAATGAAGTGTCAGCTCTAGTTATAAGAAGAAATCACTCTATGGTTGGTGAAGTAGAAGGGACAGGAGAATGGTGACACACTGTCAGGCACTTTCCATTCTAATTCCAGCCATGGATTTTCAATCCCCCCAAATCACCTAGGCTTTGTGCTAAACTGATTTGATGCAGACCCCAGCAACTCTGACAGAAATATGTGTATTTCCAAAGATGACACCCTAGAAAGGATCCATGTAGCCCTGAGAAAGATTCTACCCCAGAATTGGGAGGAGGGGGTAAAAAGAATCGGAATTTGAAGGGAGCAGGTCTCTCTGCTATATTGTGCTTTGCCTACCTTTCTTCATCTGCAGAGCTGGAACTGATTAGGGTGGGGAGTGAGGAGGAGAGCTCAGCCTCAGGCAGAAAGGAGACATCCCAACGTGGGGAAGGCAGCTCTGTCATCTGTTGCTGGAGTGGATGCTGCGGTGAGGCTCCTGCTCAGGACCCCCAAATCCTAAGGGGGATTTAAGTGCAATACTTAATTTTTCCTCCAAAAGAGGCAGAGGCCAGGGAGGCCAGACAGGGCGGGGCTAAAGGAACTGCAAGAGCCAACACAGCTGGAAGTGATTAAGACCCAGCCTGGAAGGCAGCAGACAGGTAATGCACTGGGACTGGTACAGCTGCAGAAAGAAACCTTTGCCCCAGAGGTGTTTGGCAAGTCCCCTCTGCTATATTTTGTTGAGTGTCCGTGGAGGTTTCCACAGTGAGAAATTAAAACTGCTTAGCAAGTTCTTGTGCGCTCTGGAGATGGGGGCTGTCTATATCTGTTGGCTTCTCATACGCAAGGGGCAAGATGCTCCCTCCAGACCTACCTGAAGCAAACAAATGGAGTTTGGAGTTTCTTGCTAAGCTTTTTCTTTCCTGGAAAGCTGGGTTTCCAGCTTGAAGCATCTTCTCACATTTCCCTTCCAATGACTCCTCCAACCATGCTGTGGCTCCCTTTCTTTGTTTCCTCTTAAGTCCTCCCTTCAACCAGCTTTGTCCTAAGCCAGCCAAGCAGAGCCATTGTGTTGAGTTTGTTTCACACAGTCCTGAGAGCTCTGCAGTCCTCTTTCCTCCTAGACATCACAAGCCTAACTCTTATATTTTATCTTTTTAAGAAAATTTATTTGCCAAAGAAGAGAGTTCTGTGTCCCTCCATTATGGGAAGAAAAGTGGCTCCAGGATTTATTTACAATAATCCAAGTGTGAA
Organism: Heterocephalus glaber; assembly: GCF_000247695.1. Next base: position 17,361,663 of record NW_004624761.1, read on the forward strand.
AGAGTCCAGAGAAGCCTGAAACAGTTCCCTTGTCAGAATAGCAAAAGAAGAATGCCAACAAAAATGACTTTGTGTTTTATCTTAGACAGTTCACTTATATGACTCTCCAGGAAAAAGACTAAACTAAAACAGAGAGGTATTTTTAAGGAAAATACTCAGTGCATTATTTCTTCTGAATAGAGCAGGCTTTGCAGAAAAACAATCTGCATGCTATTATCCTTAATTTTCAAAGTCCTTGCTAAGTTATATCAGGCCTGCCACCCTTGCTGTTAAATGTCAGTTAAAACCTAATTAATTTAACTGCTCTGACAAGTTTAAATTAGCTCCCACAGAGACTGTAATTTGCCTCAGAGTTCTTACCTACTACAGAGCAATAATTCCCAAATGATAACACTGCAGGCATATTTTTAAAATAACTTTTATTGATTTAAAAAATACACATGGAGTATATGTTCATTGGAGGAAAATCAAAAAATAAAGAAAATCACGAGATTTTTAAAAAATCATAATTTCATCATGCAGTCATAACCATTGTAAACATCTTGCAAATCCCTCTCTTTCCTTCTTTTTTCTGCCTAAATAATGAGAGGTAATATTTCAAAAACTATTAATGAACTTTTCTCTTTGCATTTACATGTTTGAGTCAAACTAGGGTTTTGCAGACAGTAAGTTTGAAGGCAAACAAGCATGAAAAGCTTGTATCTAAAGGTAGAGAGTGAAGAGGAGACTATTAGGCTTGGTACTAAGAGGAGGAGGGAGATATTTTGGATGAGGAATGGTGTCCAAAGCTCATAGGATGTGGGGGGAGTTCAAAGCTCACATTCCTGTGATACAAATGATGGAGAGGAAAAGGGAGAAAGGGGCAGGATAAGGACATAGATAGATGTCAGTCTCCCTGCTCCAAGACAGAGGGAAATGTCAGATAGCACGAAAGGAACCCAGTGATAGTGGACTTTTGCCCAAGTGGTCCACCTTGGTTACTTAGCGTAAAGCCAGGTGCAGTTGCCTGTAACTGCAAACATTTCCTTGTAGCTGTTGTTCGAAAACTACTGCTGTAACCAAGGTGTCCAACTATACAGCAATTGGAAAAAAAAGAAATTCTCTTCTAAGGTCTAATTTTCAGGCTGGTAGTCAGCTCTTCATTCAGGACCAATGTCATTGTCACCACTGATGTGTGACTGCCATTGAGCAACTGCCACATCTAAGTTTCATTGGGTAGGAAGGAAAAAGAGAGTGGAGGAAGGACACTCAGTGTTATAAGATTCTGGCCCAAAAGTGCAGACATGACCTCTTCTTATATTTTATTGGCCAGAATTTGGTCATGTGTCCAAACTTAAACACAAGAAATGATGAGAAACGCAGTCTAACTGGTCAACCATACTTGGGCAGGTATTATTGTATTATTATGGAGTAAAAGAAGAAAAGATTTTGGTTGCTCACCAACAGTCTTCTCTACACCTTGAGTCATCAATAGTGTTCTCTGTGTTCTTAAATGAGTCTTTGGAGGCAGCCAATGGGTTTGAGAACCATAAGTTTGCCTTCAGGCACCATGAGAAGTTTGAAGTGGCTTTCATAGCAGATGTGAAGGGCATGATTTAGACTCAGAAAGATCTACAGAGTCAGTGTGAGGCAAGATGAAGCCACCCAAGCCAAGGTATACCACGGTTCATGACCGAACCCAGAAATTAGGCCACAGGTTATACCCGCTGCCAATGTCAACTACAAAGACCAACTGTGTGGGCAGCAACAAGCCTGACAAGGGAAACTACAAAAAACAGAGGAGTCAGAAGACATGCCCTGGCTCTAAGGACCCATTACTCCACTGCCTTACATAGTATGTCTTCCTTACACCCTGATTGCAACCTTAGAGACTAGAAGTAAATGGTACAACAATGTAAAAAACTGAATTTTTCACATTACTTAACGGTCTGTACAGAGCAGTAGAAATACTAATCAAATTGAACTAAATGCATTCAACCCTATTTTTATCCAGCCAAGGAGGGAGGTTTCTGAGGAAACTTAGATCAGGTCACTGGTCAACAAAGAAACTTTTTTTCCTGGACATCTGAGTATTGACTGGGAAAATTTTTATTACCTCCAAACTTACATATAAAAATGTCTGGGAAACACTGAAGCTGGGATCAGGAAATGCAGGCTGATGATATAAGCTATTTCCTGCCTCTCCCTCAGAGGTTTTTCTATGTAGAAAAAACCCCAGCTGTCACAGAGTATTTACCTGGAGGTTGAAAATCTCAAGGGAAAACACTTGAACATGTATAACTAAAGTTCAGATGTGCTTGGTTGACAGTCAGGGTAGGGTCAGAGTGGAAGTTTGATTTCAGGGAAAGACTAGGGCACCACATGTAGAGAAGGACTCCAGGGCTTGGGCTGAATTCAACAGCAGGACTTGGAGGTCAGAGGTTCTGAGTAGAGTAAAATAGTGAGTCTAAATCCACTATAATCCAGTTTTTCCCTAGCACCTGTGGGCCCTATGAAGGAAGAGGCTAGGCTAAGGAACACATAAAATCTAGACAAAATGTTTTAGATCCCCAATCTCTTAAACAGCAAACATCCCCACAATCTGAACTAGGAAAGCATTTTTCCAAGTTGAAGACAAACTCATTTGGTAGGAAAACCTATTTTAAACTAAGGGGAAGCTTTTCATGAGTTTCTATTTATCCTGCTAAGTAAGAATATTCAACATTTTGCTGCAGAAATAGTGTTTGAGTTGAGTGCCTCTCCAAACACCCAAACTAGAGATATTATTTTATACATAGCATATTCTCCATGTTACCTTCTTCCTATGTGAAAATTTCTGAATCTGAAACACATCTAACCAAGGGCTTTTGATAAGAGGTTGATAATCTGTTTTTCAGAACCATCCTTGCCACCCGTGCAATGCATGATTTTAACCAGGCAAAACTCTCTTTGCAATCCTGGCTTTAGATTTCCTCTAATATTTTCAGGGTACTTGTGTTAGTCAACTTTCCATCAGTGTTACAAAATACCTCAGATATTCAGCTTAAAAGGAGAAAAATGTAATTTTGAATCATGGTTTCAGAGGTTTCAATCTATGACTTGGCCTTGTTGTTTTGGGCCTGTGGTGGCGCAGTACAGTACATCATGACAGGAGCACATGAAGCAGGCTGTTCACCTCATAGTTGCTAGAAAAGAGAAAAAAGAGGAAGGGGCTGGAGTCTCAATATCCTCTTCAATGTCTTGGTCCCATTAATCTAACTTCTTCCAATTAGGCCCCACCATGGTCTGACAGCCAAGAGTTTAATACATTTTAGAACATTTCAGAGCTAAAAACAGTAGTACTTACAAAGTTTCATCTTCTGTGGATGCAACAATTGACATTTATTTTCTTTATCAGGTTTTTAATACTGATTTTATGGGTAAATAAAAATCTATTTTCCATTTATAAGGAAGTAGGAAATGCCATTAATTCTTCCCCTGTATTTATTTACGTGCCTTTGTATGCTTTATTCAGATTGTATGAAGAGGAGATGGAATCATTTAGTGGATCAACGGCTAGTTACTTTCCATGCTGGAAGTTTTGGGAGTACATGCGGGAATGATGTACAGAATAGGGACTACAAAGGAGAGAGAGAAAGGAGGTTATGACTGAGTGCCATTAGCCATACTTTCTCCTAAACCAGTCAATGTAATCCTCATCACATTTGCTACTTAATCCATTTATTATCATTCCCATGAAATAGTAAAATCATGATTCTACTACTCCATTTTAGTTTAATTCTCATAAAAATTTGTGGAATATTCCTGTTCATATAGTGGAGCAAACTGAAGCTCAGGACAGTCATGGATTCCTTGATGTCCTGCTATTCAAAATGTTTACTTTTCATGGTCATTTTGACTTTTGGGAAGAACCAGCAGTCACATAGTGTCAAATTCAGAGAATAAAGGTGGATAAGGAGACAGTGTAATGTTTTTAAGATAAATTGTCATAAATGTTTCAAATTGATTCAGGATATTGAAGTACCCATGAAAAGACACTCGTGAAAGAGGACTTTCAGAACTAGTTCAGAAAGTGGCAAGAATGATAAGTGCTTTTGAAGAGAAATGGAGTATTTTGAGAAGGATTAATGTCAATGTCTGTTACTGTAATAAGTTTTTTTATTTAAACATTCACTGTATATTTTGGTTGCATCTTGTAAACCAGATCTTTTTTGTCACTCTTTTGCTCTCAGTGGTCTACCCTCACCATGACTTTGGCAAGGCCTGGCTTGACCCATCCCAGCTCACCTTTTACTCTTTCTTTCAAGTGCCAGTGCTCTCCACACACTGGCCTCCTTCCTGTCTCTTGTTGCCTGTGACCTCAGGGTACTTGCTGTTTCCTTGGCTTGGAATGCTCCTTCTTTGCAGGCTGGGTCCTTTCCAACCTTCAGGTGTCAGAGAGCCCTCCATAGCCCTGGATTCGGGTGTGCTGTCCCCTAGCTGCCACTGCTGTTACTCTCCATATTATCCTTCACTGTACTTTGCGCAACTGTCATCATTTAACATAGTTGTTTATGGCTTTACATATTTATCGTGTTTCTTTCCCATGGGACTCAAATCCATGAGGTCAAGAGCCACATCTATTTTATTCATCATTTGTCCTCATCATCCAGAACAATGGCTGGCCCAAAATAGATCTTCATTTATATTGGATAGATGAATGAATGAATGAGTGAGTGAGTGATTGAATGAGTCCAATTCAGCCCAGCACCAGTATCACTTCATCACAGAAGCTTTCTCCCACCCCTGCCACCAAAATTGGATGCCCTATTGTGTGCTTGGTTCATTGTGAGTGTTGATTTTCCTGTATCTATCCCTGGGCCCAAGGTTAGGTAATCTCAAGAGGAAGAATTATATCCTTTGTGGTGACCACAATGCCTGGTCTATTCTGCAAGTGTTCAGTAAACACCAATAAAGTGGTCAGTAAAACTGGGTTAATGAAGACTAAATACATAAACATATTACCACAACAGCTCAAGACTTCAGCCACAATTACCTCCATGATGATGAGGTCTTGTCAGCCTCCTCCATTCTAGTAACACTGCTCCAGTACAATGCCAGGCACAGAAAGGATATTCAGGGACTATATGTTGAATGGATGAATAACTACAGAGAAAAATGATATCGTCCATGACCTTTATCTTTGTATTAACAACTACTCTTTCATAAAGCTTTGTTTTGGCTTACTAAGTGGTACTTTTGCCATTTATCAAGAACACAATTTTCTTCAATCTAAAAATATTTTAAAGTACAATTTTCTCCTCTTAGCATGACTGCTCTTAACATCCTTTGAATAACTCTGTCTGAATTTGTTCATTCACTCACAGGTCTATCCAACACATCTGTCATCCCCAAAGTTCCCAGGCTCCTGGGTTAAAATACACAGTATATTCGTGGTTACTTCTCAGGTTGCTTTTCTCAGCACTTTTTACTGAAAGATCCCAAAGCATTTTGTAGAGGGCAACTGGTTTATGGGTGAGAGAGGCTATAAGCCCCTGATTACAGATGAGGACACTGAAGCCCAAGAGATGGGTGAAGAAGTGAACTACAGAACTCGGAGTGAGAGAAGTACTAAGTATTTCAAGTTCCCTCTTCCAGCTTAGTTTTGAGGAAGTCTTCCATCCTGGCTCTCAGGACAACACAGCACCATCTTGTTCTGCTCTGTCCTCCTCCTGACCCCCAACACTCCAACCCCCAGGTCCATGTGCAACTAACTCTACAGAGTTCCTTGAAAATGAGAAAGTACGGAGCAATACTAACGAGCCAAAAAAAGGTCATGACCCAGATCTGCCACTGAACCAAGGGAGTTTAGGAAGTAATGAGATTCTGTGGTTTGTTTGTTTGTTTGTTTGTTTGGGGAGGTGGTGGTGCTGGGGATCAACTCCAGGGCATCACATATACTAAGCATGTACTCTGTCACTGAGCTACATCCCCAGAATCCCAGAATCCATCCTAGGATTCTATTAACAACTCTTACTTTCCGTATAAATCAGTACTTTTCTTAGGTATTGAATTCTTGAAAGTGAAATATAAAGCAACATAGAACTCTTTTCAGTTTGTTTTTTGATTTGAAAACAGTACATGTTCATTGTTGAAAAAATTGAAACCTATAAAATGTAAAGAAAATTAATGATGGCAGCAGTATGGCACAGAAGTAACTATTAACATTTTAATATTCCTTTCCAATATGACAGTCACATGACAAGTATGCTAGACTTTCATGTCTATCTTGTTCAATTCCTTATTCTCCCTTCTTAGGACCTCATGAACTATTTTCCTCAAAAGTGAGTTCATACTGTATATACTGTTTATAATCTACTTTTAAAAAATCTGATACTATCTTAAGCATTTTGTTTCATCTGATAATATCACTTTCTATAAGAATTATAAATGGCTGCCATAGAACCACTCCCAGTGCAGAATACGAGGCTTCCCGGCTGCCGTGGCACTGCTCCCAGCACAGAGGAGGTGACGGTCACCAGCACACACCCCCTCCCCCATAGAAATGAGAAGACACATAAACAGGTGTCAAAACCAGACTTCCAGATCACCTACAGCAACCAAAAAGGTAAACAAGATGCCACACTCTGATACTCAACGACCTGGACTCCCTGAACTGGCAATAAAAGAGGATCTGGAAAAAGTGAAATCAGAAATAATTTCTCAGATAACAGCAGAGATTGTGCTCATAGCACCAGACATGATTAATAAATCTAGAGAGGAGCTGAGGAACATGATGGAATCCCAACACAGGAAATGGCAAAAAACTTCCCAAGCAGGGGGAAAGAACTTGACATTCAGATAAGTGAGGCATATAGGACTCCAGTTAGCCTTAATCAAAAAAAATCTACACATAGGCATATAATTGTTAAGATTCCAGAAACTTAACAGAAGAACAAAATTCCACAAGGAGTTAGAGAAAAGAAACAAATCACATACAAAAGAAAGCCCATCAGAATCACAGCAGACTTCTCAACTCAAACCCTCAAGGAAAGAAGAGCTTGGAGTGATATATTCCAAGCCCTAAAGGAAAACAGCCTCCAACCCAGATTGATGTACCCTTCAAAGCTATCTTTCAAAATTGATGGAGAAATAAGATACTTTCATAATAAAGAACAACTTAGGAACCTCACAAATACCAAACCAGCACTCCAAAAAATTTTAGACAAGATCCTAGGAAAAGACAGTGAGGATCACAACCCCAGGAAGCAAAGCAGAATGAATACATCAGGTGGGACAAGAAATTAAATGAAAAGGGAGAGAATCCAATAAAAAGAAAAAGTCATGACAATGATAAGTCAATACATATCAGTTATAAGCATCAATGTTAATGGTCTCATTTCACCAATCAAAAGAAATAGATTGGCAGAATGGGTCAAGAAGCAAGATCCAACAATATGCTGCATACCAGAAACACACTTAATTCAAAGAGAAACTCATAGACTGAAAATTAAAGAATGTGAAACAATACTCCACATGAAAAGAACCCCCCAAAAAGCAGGAGTGGCTATCCTCTTTGCAGATCAAGTGGATTTCAAACCAACACTGATTAAGAGAGAGAAAGAAGGACACTACATCCTTTTAAAGGGAACAGTCCAACAGGAAGAGATGACAATCATAAATATCTAGGCACCAAACACTAGTGTGCCCAAGTATATAAAACAAATACTAACAGACATAAAAAATCATATAAGCATTAATACAATAGTAGTGGGGGACCTCAATACCCCACTGTCACAAATAGATAGATCAACTAGACAAAAAACAAGCAATGAAATATTTGAACTCAATCAAACTCTTGAAGAAATGAACTTAACAGATGTTTATAGAGTGTTCCACCCCACAAAATCAGAAAACACGTTCTTTTCAGCTGCACATGGGTTGTTCTCCAAAATAGACCACATACTTGCTCACAGAACATGTTTAAGTGCAAAGGAATTGAAATTATCCCCTGTATATTATCAGACCATAGTTCAAGAAATTGGAGATCAATAGCAAAAGAAACCACAAGAATTTCGTAAACACATGGAAATTGAACAGCACACTTCTGAATAACCAATGGTCACAAAGGAAATTAAAGAAGAAATCAGTTACTGGGGCCAGGGATTTAGCTCTGTTGTTCCACCACCTGCCTATCAAATGCAAGGTCCGGAATTCGATCCCAGGAATACAAAAAAAAAGAGAAGAAATCAGACCATTCCTTCAATTAAATGACAGTACAACATATCAGAATCTATGGGACACAATGAAAGCAGTATTACAAGGGAAATTCATAGCAGTGAATATTCATATTAGGAAAACAGAGTGAGCCCAATTAAGCAATCTGATGCTGAACCTCAATCTTCTAGAAAAAGAAGAGCAGGAGAAACCCAAAGGTCATACAAGGGAGGAAATTATAAAGATCAGAGGAGAAATAAATGCAATGAAGACTAAGAGAATGATACAAAAAATCAATGAGGCCAAGAGTTGGTTCTTTGAAAGAATAAACAAAATTGACAAACTCTTAGCCAATCTTATCAGGGAAAGGAAAGAAAAGGCCCAAATCCATGCAATTAGGAATGAAAAGGATGAAATTACAATGGACTCAGTAGAAATCCAGAGGATCATCAATACCTACTTCGAGAACCTATACACCAATAAGAGGGAAAACAGAAGAAATGGACAGATTCCTAGATATGTATGTATTACCCAAGTCAAATGTAGAAGACCTAAAAACCCTAAACAACCCAGTATCAATCAGTGAAATTGACAGCATAATTAAAAACTTACCACCTAAGAAAAGCCTGGGCCCTGGTGGCTTCACTGCTGAATTCTACAAGGCATTCAGTCAGGAACTACTGCCACTACTGTTTAAACTCTTCAATGAAATTGAAAGGGAAGCAATAATCCTGAATTCATTCCTGGAAGCAAACACCACCTTGATCTCCAAAGCAGAGAAAGACCCAACCAAAAAAGAGAAATATACACCAATCTCACTAACGAACATAGATGCAAAAATCCTTAATAAGATACTGGTAAATATAATGCAGAAGATCATCAAGAAGATCATACACCATGACCAAGTGAGATTCATCCCAGGAATGCAGGGATGGTTCAACATACACAAATCAATCAATGTAATACACTATATCAATAGAGCCAATGACAAAAACCATATGATTATCTCTATAGATGCAGAAAAAGCATTTGACAAAATCCAACAGGCATTTATGATAAAAACCCTACAAAAAAATTGGAATAGAGGGTCTCTACCTCAATCTGACAAAAACCATCTATGAAAAACCAACAATCAATATCATATATTGGGGGGAAATGCTCCTAAATGCATACCCTGTGTATCCTAGTAATCATTTAGAGAACAAGAAGTGCTGTACGTATGCTGCCAAACACATCAAAGTTGCTCCTTATTCCATTGTCCCTGTACGCCAGACTCAAAAAGAGGGAGGCAATGTCGAGTCAGTTTGACCTTTCTGTTCAGAGTATCACAAACCAGTGAATGCTAGACACAAGCCCTCTGGGTCTTCTTCCTTCTTGCATGTCCCTGGAAGGGTTGTCCTTGCAAGAGATTTATGCCATATAGTTAAAGCCTGGGGAAGTTTGAAGAAGACCCTGACTTAAGAAAACATCTGAAGAGTCCTATAAATGACCAGTCACCTTCAAATACAGGACAATAGAAAAAAAGTATATAAATAAACATATTTAAAGCCAATATTCTATTATTATACTTTAAAATTCCATTTCTATCCCTAAAGTGTCTTCTATTCTATCTTATGAAGTGAAAACAGCTATCATAAACTTGTGCTTATTTCCTTATCTAATCATTGTGATATGTAGGAAATTTTCAGAAAGTAATAATCATCATGGGCAACTTCTTGAGGTTTTAGGAGGATCTTTTGAAAAATTACCCAATTTTAATCAATTAGCCCAAGAGCAGACACCCACTCAGATCTCCTAAGAAAAAGGAGAAATTTACTTTTACTATCAGGACAAGAGGGGAACAGGGAGGACAATTCTCTCAACCTAGAGCTGAAATTTAGCTATGCTTCACTTGGGTCTCTAACCAGGGAAGCCATTAAGAACCAAGGAGGGAGATGGGCATTGTGGCCCACACTTATAATCCCAGCACTTGGGAGGCTGAGGCAGGAGAATCACCATGAGTTCAAGGCCAGTGTGAATTACACACGAAGACCCTGTCTCAAAAAATAAAAATAAAAACCAAGGAACTGTGCACAGCAAAAGAAACCAACAACAGAGTGAACAGACAATCCACAGAATGGGAAAAAAATTTTTACCAGTTACTCTTCAAAGGATTAACATCTAGAATATATAAAGAACTCAAAAAAAATTCAGACCCTCCCCAAATTTAAAAGACCCAATCCAAAGATGATCATCTGAAATGAATAGACATTTCTCAGATAAAAAAGTACAAACAGCAAATAAATATACGAAAAATGTTCAATATCACTGGTCATTCGAGAGATGCAAATTAATACTGAGATTCCATCTCATTCCAGAAAGAAGGGCTGTTAACAAGGAATCAACCAATAATAAATGCTGGTGAGGCTATAGGGAAATAGGAACCCTTCCCTACTCTTGTAGGAGTGGTACAACCACCGTGGAAATCAGTGTGGAGATTCCTCAAAAACTAAAACAAGAGGTTCCATTTGATCCAGCTGTGCCCTGTTTTAGTTATCTTCCCAAAAGAGTTAAAAGTATCATGTTACAGTGATACATGCACACCCATGTTTATAGTGGCACAGTTTGTAGTAGCTAAATCTTGGAAACAGCCCATATGCCCATCAACAGATGAATAGATAAAGAAAATAAGGTATTTGTACAAGTGGAATACTACTTTGCCATAAAGAATAAATGAGTCATTTTTAGGTAAATGGATGCACCTCATAATTTTAAGTGAAATGCACATAATTTTAAGTGAAATAAATCAGACACACAAATTTAAATATTGCCTTGTTTCTCTTGTATAACTGTATATCCATTAAATGAATTTTAAATCCAGTAAAAACATCTGAAGAACTGTGGTAAAACCTAAAAAAAAAAATTCCATTTCTATTAATAATTTAGGTTAAATTAGTATAATACAATATATCAAATGTTAACAGCTATAAGCTCACAATTCCTAGTAATAAATGTCTGATATTGATAGCTACTTAAACAGATAGATCATTGGCAAAACTTTATCATTTTTGTTCATATTATCAAGGTGATTTTTGTCATCCTCTTCCATTTTCACTGTCCCACACTATTCTTTCCATCTCATTCTTTACTAAATGAATTCCTCAGGAAGATCTTTCTGTTTAGTCCTTTGTAGAAATTAACTGACTGATTTCTAAGAAGGAAATAGACTTCTTTTGCTTTCTAGGCCAAGAGAAACCCAAAGTTCAATTCCTATGTGAGCACTTTGAATAAACCTTTTATCCAGTGGGAAGCTACCTGTGCGAGGCTCTAGCTTCAGAAGTAATGATAGGACACAGATGGAACAAAGTAATACTTGCCTTGCTTTGCAAATACAGAGGGTTGGGCCTTAAGAAAAGCCCCCATGTGGATTTGGGCCACCTGCTTGCCTAGGGGCCTGGAAACTAACCTTTGAAATGAACAAAAGTTACCTCTGGAAGAGAAGGTGGTTCTCTGGCACCTTAAGAGCTAACTGGTGTAGCTCTCAGCTTGGTGGGCACATATTCTGGCTCCAAAAGGGAGTGAAAGTTTTTGGGGTTATTGTGCAGCTGCAATAGCTCATAAAGCCATTGCATGACTTCATCTTTGGCCCAAGAGCAGAATATTACACAGACCAGGAGACATCAGCCAATGCTAAATTGGGATGAACAGGAAAGACTGGAAAAACCAAGAAAGGTGTCTTAAAAACTCCACCCTACTAAGTACGGAATAAATTTGTTATAAATTAACAGTGACTTCAGTGAGCATTGGTGAGCTGGTTAGAACCCAAGGACCTGACCTCAATGTCATCTAACAGATGTCCAGTGTCCTTCATCTGGTTTCTAAAGGGCTGGCTGGACCTCTGAGTAGCAGGGAGTTGATTCTAGCTTGAAGCTGGTTTGGGTCATTTCCTAATTTTTAGGGTGTGTGTGTGTGTGTGTGTGTGTGTGTGTGTGTTTAATGCCACCCATTTGAGTAGAAACAGGAAAAACATTTCCCTTCAGAACTGTTAAAATTCTCTTGCTGTAACAGAAATACTTTGAGATTCACACACCGTCTCTGGAGAGGGTTGTTTCTGAGCTATTTGTGGTAGGGTTTGGACATTGAGTAGCCAGCCACATAAGGTCAAGTTCTTGCTTATGTTTACATAATTTTCCGGATATCATGTAATAGCTTTCCCATGTTATTTAGGTTAATACATTGAGTTAGTCTTTCATTTGGGGACATTGGATTTACATTCTTTGGGTAAAAGAAATATTCTATTATAATAGTACACAACTCTGTTATTTTTAAGAATCAGAATTCATCAGTGATTTTAATAAAGTATTCATTTTTTCAAAATAATACATTTTTATCACTTGTAATATTAATATTGTAATATTTCTCAAAGGAATTTTTGGTGGTTCTGGGGATCAAATTCAATGCCTCATGCATGTTAGGCAAATATTCTGCCACTGAGCTACATCCCTAGCTCTAAAAACATTTTTAAAGAACAAAGATATCAAAGAATAGTTTTTAAAAAATTGATGTAATGATTAATAGCAATATTTTTAATTTGTTCCTCTGAGTCTCCCCTCTACCTGTAAAGTCTCTTACATGTCCTGAGTACCACCCACTGTCCATACCTGCTCTTTTCTAGGTATCTCCAGTCACTGGGTTGTTTGAAGCAATGGCTGTAAGTTAGGTTGCCCATCTCAGGCCAACTCTTAGTTCTTCACATGTGGTTGATCTGCTGTTGCATAAGTGATCTTTAGTGCTGGTAGAGATGTCACCTGCCTTATTTCCTTCCCATATCTAGGATTCAGTGACATCCTGGGGGTCCTTCTAAGTGTAAGTCAGAATTCTCTTAGACTTCAAAGTCCTTGAAGAGCAGCTGAAAGGAACATTCATCTAAGAACAGCACTCATGTAAACATCTTAGAATAGCATCCATAATGAGATTAGATGAACATGGCATGATAATTACCAGTCCTTGTTGCATATACCTCATTTTCACAGATACACAAACTGAGATCCAGAGAAGTCACATAATTCCTTTCAACATTCACAACTATTTAAACACTAATGAGCCCAAAGGCACACTTTGCTTTCTATCATTTAACATGCATTTGTTCCACAAGCACCGTGCATGAACCAAGCACTTGTTGGGTACCATGGGGAAGAGAGCAGAGGCCTGGCTTTTAGAGGTTTTGTGTCCCCCTGGGGCCCACCGCCAGAAGCCACATGACTGTGCCACATGACAGCCACAGGCTGTGTTGTGCTGTTGCTGCTTCTCCTGGCTTTCCTTCTTGGTCTAAATTCAGATTGATACACTTAAACCAACCCCATTTTCTCCTCTCATTCTAGTTACAAAGGGCATTACCCAAAATTTGCCACACTTTATTCCCATAGAAGACTGGGAGGCCTATGCCAAGGGGAATAAGCCTCGAGTTCCCTGTTTATGAGTGCTGATGGCTCTACATGAAGACATAGATGCTGATTGTTTCTGCTGTATAACTAAGAATGCTTTCAAGTAGCTGAAAGTGAATATTGACAGATTGACCCCATTTGGAACACAAAATGGACTTTGAAATAGGAAAGACTCAAGATGACAAAGAAGTAAAGAGAATAGAAGGCAGGTAAAGGGATTGTATAGTTGCTTGAAGTGTTTAGTCCATTTTGTTTGCTCTCATTCCTTAATTTGGGTAAGGCAAAAGTTGTACACATTCCTGGCTTTGTGGTAGAACATTGCCTTTTTCTTTCTCCTGTCATACTTCTTAATTTACATTTTCCTGCTATATATTTGAATCCTTATAAGCCTCTTTAACTCCTTCTTAGAGCAAGGCAAAATGTCAACCAGTTGATGAAAGATTTGTGCAGCACTGTGGTCATTTTTCCATCTTCTCTTTCAGTTCACTGCCTTCTCTGTTCTCTCATCATTGATCTGTCATAGGCTGCAAGATTCATCCTAATGCCTCTTCCCATTCCCTCTCCCTGCTAGCTCGCCAAAGCCTCTGGAAGCCACCTTCTTGTCTCTGAGTTCTCTGCTCTCCATTCCCATAGTGAAATATACTTGTTTATCTCTTCAACTGCTTGTTTGGGCCACATTTTCTGGTTCCTCTTTCTAACCCCACCTCCTAATTATGGTACAACACTAAGAGTCAATTCTTGACATTTATGTTTTTCTGTCTCAAGATGATCTCATTTATAAGACCTCAGAGATGACAGGTCCCTTGAGAACAAGGACCACATATTTTAATATCACAAAGGGCCTTGCACATAATTAGAGCTCAATATCACATGTTTAAGATGATAATATAAGACTCCTGGTAGTGGTTCTCCCAGAGGCTTTTGAGAAAATTTTAAAGAAAAAACTCAACTGGTTATGGACTATATATAATTATGTTGTTTAGTAAAGCCTATAGTTTCACAAGCCTGTGAAATTTAAATGAACAAGGATCTGATTGAAATTTTGTATTATGCCCCGCAACAATCTACAGTGCATCTTGCAGCTAGGAACCTGAACACTGGCTTTAGTTTTCTGCATAATTTTCAACAGTGTTTCTTGAATCTTTCACCTCTCATCCTCACTGTCAATGTGCCACAGCTACTCGCTGTCCTCTTGTCTCTCACTTGGACAGTTACAATAGCTTCCTTCATGGTGCCCCTGCTGCCCTCTAGCCTTTCTCATGTGTTTTCCACACAACAGCTGGAGAGGTTTTTAAAGCTACAATGCCAGATATGTTACTCTCTTGTACTCTGTAGCTTTCTTTTCCTTCCCTTTTATGTGACCTGCAAGGCTAGGCATGACTTTACCAGCGTTTCTCGGTTCCTATAATGCTCCACATTCCTGGCCCTAGTACCTTCACATATTCCATCTTCTCCATTTAAGATATTCTAATTGCTCTATGGGTTTGGCATCCCCAGATGCCTGCCTTGACTTCTCAGATCAGTTCAGCCATGCTGACTGCTTGCTGTCATTATTTTCCTTCCCAAATCAGCTGTAATAAAATAACTGGGTATTTATTTGCATATCTACTTTCCATTGCTGGACTGTGTACTCTTTAAGGCCTTGTTCACCACTTCATCCACAGCAACTGCCCTGGTACATTATAGGTGCTCCATACATGACAGCTGAGTCTATGAATAAATACAAGTTATGAAAGAATCAGACCTTGCTGCTTGCTGTCTCAATAGAAATCTTGAGTTCAGAAAGATGTTAAATCCACCGCTGGAGCCAGAAGTAAAAGACATAATGTGATGAAGGAATATATAAAACACATACCACAGTCCCCAGAAGCTGATTGGAATGTGATTTTAATGAAGATTCATGTGCATGTTGAGTAGAACATCCCCAAATCCAAGCCAGAGACTTTTCCCTCCACTGGGGAAAACAGAGATCTGATTCTATCTTCCCACCTGCCCAGTCTACACATAAATGGCTTGGCCTGTTTCTGTGTCCTAGTGTGCATATGGTAGATAAATTTGTGATTACCTTCTAAGGAGTCTACTAGATTGAAGCCAGCACACTAAATAAATTGCACCTCATGATTCCTTTTAAAAACAATTACACATCAAATTTCATGTTGCCTTCTCTCTGCTTATCTTTAAAATTTTGGCAACTTTCTTAGCATTTCAATATCTATGAAGAGCTTTGGAACATGAAAAATAGTATCTATGATTCGAGAAATCCAGAAATAAACCTTAAGAAACTGGGCATACCTGTAATTCTCAACCCAACTATTTTAAGACTGTCAGGGGTAACATCAATGCATCTTATGTTTGAAGACATTGAGTTTTAGTGTTTTTGCATTTATTTGCCATAGCAGGATACCTATGAAAGTTTTTAAATCTCAAAGTTATTTATTTTACTAAAAAAGTAGAATTTTTAATTTTGAGAGAACATATTTTGATGGAAACTTTCTGCAACAGAACATATCAAAAAATGTTCATAATCATTCAAAAAGCATTTACAGGCTATCATCCATGAATGGGACATGGAGTTAGATGTTACACAGTATGGAAGACTTTAAAAGACTCAAACTCAGTCCCTCAGTCAAAACTTAAGCTGAGTCAACACTTTGTTTTGTGTTTTGGGGCTTTTTTTTTTTTTTGGCACCGGGGATCAAACTCAGGTCTTTGCGCTTGCGCAGCAGGCGGCAAAACCACTGAGCTAAATCCCCAGCCAGAATCAACATTTCTTAAAGCACTAGTTCAAGAAAGAAAGTAGTAAGTATTGCAATAGAGGCCGAGCTGCAATTATTTATATCCTACGTATATTTTATGTGTGTTTTGTATATATCTAAATAAGGGAATGGCCCTTCCCAGTTAGGAATGCCTTGAAAGATTCTGAAAGGAGATAAGATTTAAAACTGGCCATAAAAGATGGTAGGTGTTCTTTTCTTATGCTCATCAGTGTATTTTACTGATCATAAGGAAATAAATGTATATAGGCAACAAAGATGAAGGGAAAGGATCATATAAAAACCTAATAATTCCACCACACAGATATCATCACTAGTGACAGCTTTTCCTCTGTGTGTATTTAAAGTGGTTATTTTACAAAATTGGCAACATCTGCAGCATAATGTTTGTGAACTGGTTTTCTCATTTGATGGTTTATAAGAATCATAACTCTATGTCCACTTGTCACTTGGTGCATGTTTTTACTGGGTAATGACTGGGAGAGAAACGCCTGAATGTAAGCTGATGGATTTTCTAGAACAATGAGTGGGGAGAAAGTATAGGCTATGTTGAGAGTAACTGTGCTCAGTGAGGGTCCCTTCTGTTGTGCACAACTTCAGCTTGGTAATTGCTCTTCTTAACTTTAGATGATGTGGGCTACACCTCAAGAACAAAACCAAACACAATATGCTTGTCTATAAAACCCATCTGAATGCTACTGAGATGTGTGGGGAAACAAAAGGTCATCAAGAAATAACATTTCTCCGCCTGATGGAACAGAGCTTCGGTCACTGCTGGGAGTGTCCCTGGCTTTTGACTTGCTGCCAACTGGAGCAAACGTGGCATGTGGGCTGATGTATTTTTATTCGGAAAAGCACTGCCAATTAGATGGCTGAAGCCTGCAATCTTCTGGATGTTTATAATCTAAGTGGGTGTGCTAAGGGTGCAGCCCAGTGGGCAGCTTAGCATTTCACTTGAAAATGGATCAACAAGGGTGGTGCACAACAGTGATTTTTCAAACTCCCGATGTTTATGTCCTGCTTCATGAATGTGAACGACACTGTAGAATGTCTGACCCTTATGGCAAGAAGTTAGTGCTTGCCATTGTGACACTATTTCAAAAATAACATTGGTGGACTCAATGTCACAATGTTGCCATGATTATGTTTTCTTCTCATGCCAGCAATGGAGACTATCAGCATTTTGAAAGTAAATGTGCTGTGGTCAAGGTTCTATTACTCATATACTTACACACACACACACACACACACACACACATACCACAACACATATACACATACAAAGATTTGTCAAGAGTCCATCACTAGGAGCCACGGATGATGTAAAATCTCACTAAGTATCAGAACGATTCCATCCGGCTTTATTTAGGGGAGTAGGCAGGAAGAGTTTGGCATCAGGCCACATCCGGTACAGCTACAAGAAGAACATGGTACCAATCAAGAGAGTGAGGTTGACCCAAATAGAGCATGTCATGCGTCCACGAAAGAGATTCAGTGAGATTGTGTCCTGATGGTTTATTATGCCGGGATTGGATGTTCCCACAATAAAAGAACTCTTGGTAAGATTCTTGTGATTTATGAAGTTCTGATTTCATAGGCATTTGTGATCTAGGCAACATACCCAATCCCTTCACTACTGGGAGAGAAGATGGCTTATCCTTTGTTTCTCACAGCTTGCCCACCCAGCAGTGGCTCATGTGCTCTACTGCTCTCAGTAAGACCTAGTAATTGAGCTGCTTGTCTCATATTGGGACTCCTGGACTTACTTTGCTAGCAATGGCAAGTATGAGGACAGGCGTGCTTTCCTTCACTGCCTTGTTACTGCTTATCTATATCCCACCAACATAGTCATGGTTTGGCCAAGCTAAAGAAAATTATGTTATAAGAGAAAAAATGTTGGAACCTCACAAATATGACTTATCTCCTTGTTCTAGGAACATGGGAATACAGGGTTCCTGACCTTGCTCCTCTGTCCTATGAACCCATCACCTGTCTGAAAAAGTAACTCCAGCTTCTGACTACTGATGGATATTATCTAACCATGCTTTGGGCTACTTCACCCTTTCCCTTAGGGTTTGACACATCCAGATCAACCCACTCTCCTCGGCCATATAGGCCTGAGTTATTAATCTCATTAATATGTGCTTTGCATATTACAGTGGTATGGTGAGTGGGGATAGGACTGCCAGGTTTAGCAAATAAAAATACAGGCCATCCAGTTACATTTCAATTTTCAATGAATAATGAATAATTTTTAGCAAATGTATATCCTATGTAAAATTTGGGATATGCTTATATTTAAAAATTATTTGTGGCTTATCAAAAATTCAAATTTATCCAGATCTCCTGTA
This sequence comes from Heterocephalus glaber, assembly GCF_000247695.1. Next base: position 17,380,386 of record NW_004624761.1, read on the forward strand.
TTTTATGTGGCAATGATAGACAGGGCTTTGGCGCCTCCCAAACACCACAGAACAGTTCAGGGTGGGTGGGGTACTTTGATTCCAGATCTCTAGGGGATCTCTCTTAGGAGGTAGCTTAGATTTCTTCGGTTGTGAAGTAGGTAACCACTCTGTCTGCTTTTCTCTGTCCCTTGATGATGATATGATATTCTCATGCATAAGGAAGAAGGGAAATTTTCTACCAACTTCCCTAACTGTGGTCATTCTGGCTCACTTGTGAAGGAGTCAGGACTGCTCACTATTTCTTCAGAGAAGTGTTGGTGTATTGGTTCCCTGACTCCTGCCTCCCCCTCTTTCTGATTTCCAATTGAGCTCATCAGACCTGCAATGAACTGAAGGTCTGTGTTCCCCCAATATTTATGTGTTGAAATCCTACCCTCAATGTGATTCCTCAAAAAAGGCATTGGTGCCTTTGAAAAGAGACCCCACAGAGATTTCTCTTCCCATATGTGAGGATACAAAATGGAGTTGGCAGTCTACGATGGGAAAGAAATCCCCCACCAGACTCTGACCATGTTGGCTCCCTGATCTCCAGAACTGTGAGAAATCAATGCCTGTTGCTTATAAGCCATCCAGTCTGTGGCTCTTTGTTATGGTAGCCTGAGCAGACTAAGACAAGACCCAGTGGGTACCTCATGTGCTCTAACTCTCTCCTCCCCGGGGACTGTAAGAGGGGTTGATTTGTGCTGTTCCACATATATACACATTCTGAAGTGTGAATTGTGTGCATTCATTCAGGTGTGAATTGTGGCACTTGATATGAGCTAGCTATGTGAACTTGCACAAATTATTTAACCTATCTGTGTGTCACTTTCCTCATCTCAAAGGGAGTGGTGGAGGAGCAGGTAATAGCATCTACCTCCTAGGGTTGTTGTAAGGATTAAAAGACATAAAATGCTCAGAGATGTTTCTAGCATTTAGTAAGTGCTTAATATTCAGCCTCATTATCATTTTTAAACTTTGTATTATATTATTACTGAGTTGAGAGGGTTCTTAAACAAATCTAAGAGAGACTCTCCAAATCTTTAGGCCATATATAGCTTTGGTTATTCTCAAAATTTAACCTCATATACAGAAATTCTTCTGTTTCTGGTTATTTTGTTCCCACCATTCATCAGATGATAAATAAGTAGCCATCAGAAATGAAGTCCTTACACCAAATCTAAACTCACATTAATTTCCACTTTATTGCCCTCAAGTGAACCCTGCAGGAAGTGAAAGCTGTAATTAAGAGGATGCAGTGTTGTAGCAAACAGCCTCCCTAGAAGGGTCAGGGGGAGGCAGAGCAGGACCCTGGGCTTCCTGTGCCCCCCAGAAGCTCATTGCTGTCCCCACTGTGCCCAGAGTGGGCATTCAGATGCATACTTGAGAGTGCTGATGTCATAGGAGTTGTTGCCTTTCTGGTTGTTAGGATTTGAGGTGTTATTTAAACACTGTCTGTGACATCTACCCTAAAGTTTTTCCATATGGCATGAACCACCAAGTCTTCCAACTTTATTTTTATGGGCAAGGGTGCTAAATGCTTTTCCTGTTCCTTCATGTCTGGATACACTTCTCTTTTGAGTCAAGAAAATGATCTCTCTTCGATGACTAAGAGACTCCAAAACATTATATTAAAATTCAGTTGAAGTATTAAATATTATTTCACAAGCCAGAGTGGGCCAGAGTGGCCTTTGGGGACTATTTCATCCCAGACAACCCAAAGGGAATTTGAATTAGGATGAGGTTACAGGCTTAAACAGGTTTGTTATGCTCACCAGAACACGCAAATTACTTAGTGGTTCATAAAAGTCTTACTAAAGGTTTTCAGTCTAATCTAAAATACAAAGCATTAAAAATGTTGGTAGTTAATTTTTCCTGTGGTCTAGCACAATAGTCATAAACAATGCTGCTGAAAGAGACTTCTTGAGTTTAGACCCTGCCTCTACCTCTTGTTATCTGTATGACATTGGACAAGTTACCTAACCTTGCCGTGCTAGATTCTTCATCTGTCAAATGGGGATGATAGTAGCTAGTTATAGGAGGAATAAAGGAAATAATTGTTGTAAAGCTCATGCTCACTTTGGCAACACAGATACTAAAAATTGTTGTAAATCTTTTAGAACAGTACTTGGCTCATTGTAACCCCTCAGTTAGTTTGAGCTATGAATATAATTTTAATTTTATCTGACTACTTCAAATCATGAGAGTATCTATATTTAAATGCTCAAGAAACAATATTTTTCAAATATCTTTTTAATTCCAAAATTAATATGTGATTGATAAAAAATTACAACAGTGACTCTAGTTTTTCATATACATAGAAATACTATAAAGAAATAGTGTTTTAAAATATAGACTTGGCAGAAGTGCTTAATCAAGGTAAAAATGCCATATGATTTTTCCTATTTGTCCTATTAATAGGAAGAGGAAATTGATTTTCAGTTATGCTTGAATCTATAAAGATCTAATAGGTTGCTCTCTATTGCCCATGGAATGCTCTACCAAGCAAGCAACCAACCTCATTTAACACTCTTCAGATGTGGGTGTGGATGGACCAGGGTTACCAGCTTACATCAGGGCTTTGTTCACCCACATTCTGCATTTCCATTTTCTGTTTTACAACCAGAGATCTTTACATGAAACTACAAGTCTCTCCTCTTCCCTACCTACTCTTTAGCAACTATGATTTCATTTACCATCTCTGGAACACTCATGTATTCACAGCTCCAGCCCAAACTTTCTAAGTTGCAGATCATCTTTTCAATATGTCCTCTTGGGTGACCTAAAGAAACCTTATCAAAACTGAACTAAAATAGGCCAGGCATGGTGGAACATGCCTGTAATCCCAACACCCAGGAAGCTGAAGCCAGAGGATCCCTGGGAGAACGAGGCCAGCTTGGGCTATAAGTGAGTTCCAGGACAGCCTGGAAAACATTACAAGATCCTATCTGAAAACACACACACACACACACCACAAAGATCTAAATAGAACACATCTTCCTAAAACCAAATTCATCACCTTTCCTCCCAGACCTGATCCCTTTCAAGGGTCTCTATTTTATGGAATTGTGCCACTGTTTCATTGTCCGAGACATAAACTTTGCTCAACCTTCTCTCTTACTTTTTATCCAAACGTTCACCAAGCCTTATTGGTTTGCCCCTTAAATTGCCAATGACTCATTCTCTTCTGTATTCGTCTACTCCAGTCTTTACCACCAACACTCAAGTTCAAACTATCCACATCACTCATCTGGACCACTGCCATTTAGCCAGCTGTCCTGCATCCATGTTGGGCCCTCTCCAATCCATTTTCCACACTGAAATCAGAATAATCTTTTCACGTCTAATTAAGTCAACCCTTCACTTAAAATACTCAACTGAATGTTCGTTGTTCTTAGAATAAAGATAACTTTTCAATTCAGCCTTCAGGATGTATGCTCCAGCCCTTCTCTTCCTTCTCTGTTTCATCTTTTAATCCTATTTCACTGTCCATCCTCCTTCTTTCTGCCCCTTTTCTTTTACATGCTCCCTCTTGCCACAGGGCCTTCCCACATATTGCCTTGAATGATCTTCCCTCCCCACCTCAGCTTAGCCAAAACCATTTCTTTTTCTCAGTTCAAACATCACCTCTGCAAGGAAGCCTTTCTTAACATTCCTGACGGGTTGACTTCTTCTATGCTCACTTTAAAACAATTAAACCTTTATATCTCTATGTTGAAATATAAAACAGAGATCTTGGAAAATCTCAGGCACAATACTTTGAGTTCCCTTCATTCTTGGATAAAAAGCAAATCCTGAAAAGGATCCTGCATTTTCTTTATTTTTATGATAGTAAATGATTTTCAAGTTGAAAGTCAAAGAAGAAACAATAAATTAATGACTTCTGCTGTGATAGAATAAGCCAGTTAAAATATGGGCATACTTCACAATTGAGTCTGTACCTTTCGGAAAGAACATAACTTTCCCCCAAAGGATGGACGTGGCTCTAAAGCTCACATGCTTTAGCTTGAAATTTTTAGCTACCTCCAAGAAGCAAGCCTAGTTATGATTCTCAGAGGTTAATTTCCCTTCTCAGTACAGATAGTCTGCAGTGAGGAGGTAGCGAAGGTTCTCTTCATATGCACTGATATTTCTGCTTTATTTCTCAATTAAAACAAAAGCTAAAAAATCCAAAATATTGCAATTACAATAAGACGGTGAGAAAAAGCTGCTCAGAGACAGAATTTTTTAAAGCGATGTTTAATTCCAAAAGCACTAAATCTATCTGCAGTAGCTGTGCTGCATCATTTTGTGAGTTTTCCCCAGAGCGGCAGACTTTCTGTTTTCTTTTGGCTTTCACATTTTCTAAACACACTTGAAATTTATAGGAATTTCTCCAGAAAATGAAAAAAGCGACGCTTCGGCACAGCAGAACGTTGTGGTGAAAGAATTCTAATGGGGTGGGCAAAGGTGGGGGAAAGGTGAGGACACATGAACTCATGGCCAGCTGTTTGGTAAAAAATGCGAAATAAGCAAAAGCACAATGAGTTTACTTTGGAGTTTTCCAGGAGCAGATCATCCCTGAGTGGGGCCAGTCAAATCATAGAGCTCTACTGACATCTAGTGCCCCAAAATATAATGATCATTTATGATACAAAATACTCTCCATTGTTATGTACACAAGTAAAAAGAAAAATACTTATGTATCAGTATAGGTCAAGGGAAATCATCGCATTTAAAATCCTTTAATGAAGGCCTTTCTTATATAACATCTCATTTTATCCCTTCTATAATAACCCTGCAGGGAAAATAGAGAAATTACTGTCAATCTCATTTCACAGATGAGGAAAGATAGGTAGACATAGAGAGAGGTTTGGAAATTCTCAAGATAACAGCCAAGAGGGCAGAATCAGGACCAAAACAGGACTTCTTTTACCTCAGATCCCCCAGCGCCCCATATTATGCAGGTCACAGATACCAACTATTTGATCTCAAATTTGTCTACATAATAGCAAAACCAAACAAAAAACAGTATGCCAAACTGATCAAAATAAACAGCAAAGAAATTGTGAGAAAGAATAACTGCAGGGAGACGGCCATCTTTACCTCTAAAGAGTACAAAGAACTTTATGGCAAAGAATATTTGCTTTCATTTGGGTTTCAAAGGATTTGTTTGAGAATAATTGCAACCTTCGTTTCAAATTTTGGAACTGACTTCTGCTTTTCCAAATGGCTTTTGAAAATTTTGAATTCTCTTGGTCAAAGTATTATCAAGTCATCTTATTTGGAATAAAATGTAATAATAACCACACACTACAAAGTGAACTTACATGAGCAGGACAAAATACTTTGAGAGACATGTAACTTTCTTTACCCATCCAAAGGAAAACTGATTTGTTCAATAAACATTATAAGAGCTTTATTACTACTGAAAGTGCCATTATCTAAATGCTCTCATATATTTTAATAAGCTAATCCCAACTCTTTTAACAGTAACTTAAAGAGCAAACAAAAAGAATAGGAATTTCTCTTCATCTGTCCTATAGTCAGCATTAAATTTTCTGAAAAAAACTTAGATATTTGACTAGCTCATTAAAAATTCTGATCTTTATGTTGAGTTGGTTAGAAAAAATATCCAAAAGAATTTACCAGATAATTTTAAATGAGATCAGGGGTGAAGGGTGATTAGAACTTGAGAATTTTCCTGGGCATTAGTTTTAATGTTTGACTCATTAAGATATGTTTTCATTGGACTCCTAAAAGCAAAAAAAGTCTTTAAAATAGAGAGAAAGTGATGGTTATTTGCTCAAACAATATAATTATTTGCTCAACCAGAAAATTACTATAATTTACTTAAACTCCTATCCAGCTCAAGATTTCATTTTCATATCTGATTCATATCCTTTGACATAGAAAATGAACATACAGGAAGCTGCTGAAAGATGTATTAGGACCTCTTTTTCAGAGCAAGAAATAATTAGAAATTGATTATCCATGAATTTTGTGTATTCTTAAAATTTATGTTTGTACCCATAGAAGTGATAGCATAATCAGCAAAGGAATGGTTTGACAAATACTGTGCTAATTTCACTAATGTAGATGCCAACCCCAGTCCTTCTAGATTAAATAGCTATCTACAGTTGCTATCTACATTTACTGAACTGATCTAATGCTATACTTCCCCTCATGGGGAGGTCAAAATGCTAATAAGAGGAAGAATGAAAAAGTTATGACAACTGGCATGAGTTTCCAGTCTCAAGAGGCAAAGGAGAATGGATATGGTTAAGAAATTGCATATAATAGGAGCTGCAAGTTTAAATGTCTATTGGAGCCAGATAGATGACAAGGAGACTGTGACAGCTGAGGGACAACCAGGGATGGGAAAGCATGTGGTAAATACATGTGCCCTGTCCAACAGACACCATCTACTGCCCACCTCCAGCCAATTATATGAGGTAGGAATGTAGAGGGATTTCACTGAAGTCTCCCAATTTTCAAAATATAGGCTATTAATTCAGCCTTACAAAAATTCAGGAAGGCCAAACCAAGAATCTCTGTAGACTGCATTCAACTCATGAGTCACTGCCTTATGATATCTGACATATAACATATGGGCTGCATTAATTTTGCATATTCTCGGTGTATGTGTATATGTGTGCCATGTGTCCCGGTGTGTACAGACAGATTTACATGTCTTAGATCAGTGCCAGAAATCTCTGTATAAATAAAGATGAGCCAAATCAACAAATGAAAATAACAGCAAAAAAAAAATCAATCTGCTTGATTGGTCCTCTACAAGTATATCATAGATACCACCGGGACCCTGAAGCCATGGGAAACCAACAGTGCTCCCACCCCAACCATCTCCCACCTGTGCTACATTTTTCATCCAACAGTTAATATCTGCGCCTCTTCCTTTGACGACTGCCTTAAGCCAACTGGAGCCACTGCGCCAACAGGTGCAAAGATCCAATGGTACATTTCCCCCAGCCCAGCCCTGGAAGAAGAAACTGCCCTTGGCTAATGACTCTCAGAAATGGGAAGCTCAACTTCTCTACCTTGAATTAAGCTGAGTTTGAGGTATAAATTTAACTTCAGAGCTCGGCTGAATGGTTAAACAGATGCTCCCTTCTGTGGGACTTAGCTTCCATTGTACCTTTGCTTAGTTTCCTTCTCTTCACCTTTTTGCTTCCCCAACTCCTTTATGGGTCACACTTGGAGAACTCAATAAATCATTTGCACACAATTCCTTTTCTCAGAATTCTATTGAATTCAACCAAAGATCACTAGCTGCCTCTGTGTCTCAATTTCCTCCTCCTTAATGTGAAGATAATAATGTGACCTACCTCATAGGGTTGTTGTGATGATTAGAAGAGAATACATATGTAAAGATCTTAAAAAGCATCCCTGGCAATCACTTTGCAAATATCAACTAAAATTATTCTCTTATAATGTTAAGAAGATACAAATAAAAAAATGAAACCATTGTGTCTTTCAGCCAAGTTCTATTTTCTGATGGAAATACAGATTGATTTGAACTTTCTTTGTACACAGACATACACACATATACCCAGACACATTAGAGTGTAATATAGCTTTCGTTTTACAAGATTCTTCACAAATGACATGCCACGAAAGCAAGACCCCAGTAACAAACCTAACCTAAATGGTGAGTGTGTTTATAGGTGGCAAAGCCACTACTCCACAGCATAGGACATCTCAGCCCTGTTAGACATCTTAATGAAGCATTACAATTAATTCACCATCATCTCACCTGTGCAGTGCAGGGCCACAGGGAGTGTCGCTCTCATGGTCCATTTGTTCTTCCCATACTGACGCAGCCTGAGTTTCCCGTCATGCCTGCAGAAATAGGCATCTCCTTCCAAAATTTCTTCACTTCTGTCAACAGTACCATCATTTTGCTAATCCCTCAAGATTATAAGCTTAGAATCGTTTATTTCCAACTCATCTCTCAAAACAAATCTAACACCATGTTTTGCCCATTGTTTTTTCAGTGTCCAGACAATTTTTTCCTTTCTGTAACTGCCGCTGTAACACAAGGCCGAATGTCTCATGGTTTGAGATTCCCACTGCCAACTTGTTCTCATATCTTACTGTCTTTTCTATCTTTGAATCATTGTCACTATAGCTAATAGACTGTTCTTTTTTTCCCATTAAGTTTATTGGTACATTTTAGGTATAAAATACAGTTACATACATCATTGGGATCTTGTACCATTACATGAGTCTCTTGGTTCTTATTTTTTTCCCCTTCCCCTGCCCTCCCTTCACCCTCTCCACCCTTCCCTATTTACAAAGACTTTGTTTCCATTTTTTTCATTTTCTCATATTTTTTCTTTTCCCTTTTTTCCTTTCCCCTACCACTCCCACTTCCCCTACTCCTTTAGACCTTTGCTTCCTATTGCACAATATCAATTATACATTTTTAAATTACAATATCAAAATTTGGAAAACATTACCACAGATTTTACAGAATTTAAAAGGATATAGAAAGCATATAACAAAAATCTTTTTTGAAATGAATTTGACAACTTCTAAGAAGTACCTTGGAAGACAAATTAATGAAACTGACTCTAGAGGAAATATAAAATTTGAATAGCACCTATGAAAGAAAGTATATTCCTAACTTGAAAACCTACCTATATGACAACAGGCTCATATACACTTTAACTGATAAATTATATCAAACATTTAAAGCAGAAGAAAGAAGCAACACTTCTCCCCTCATTTTAGGAAATCAACATTGTGCTAATACTAAAACTGGATAAAGATAATAGAAGAAAAGAGTATGAACATAGATAAAAATTTGTTTAACAAAGCAAAGTATTAGAAGTCGGATCTGGCAGTATGTAGAAAGTGGTTTTATTTTAGGGATGGCAGTGTTGGTTCAGCATTGGAATATCCACTCCCAAAAGTCATCATTTTAACAGAGGAAAGGAAAAAACCATATGATCCTGTAAGTAGTTGCAGAAAAAGCATTGGACTAAATTCTATAGCTGTTCATGGTAAAAGCTATCAGGAGACTAGAAGTAGAACAGAACCTTCTCAACAGATAAGCCACGTACTCCATACTTCTAGCCAAAACACCTTATGTGAATGCAGAAGATACAATGCTTTCTCCTTAAGGTGGGGAACAAGGGCAGATATGCCTACTCTTCATCTGTCCATTAAACTTTGAAACATAGGCCCAAACCAAAATAGGCTGGCAATAAAAAGACACAGTTAGCATATGATTGGCAAGGTAGAAGTAAAATCTTTATATGCAGATGAAATGATCACCTACAGAGAAAATACTAAGAAATCTCTAGGACCCCCTAGAACTTGTGTTTGAATCTAGCAGGATTGTAAAACACGAGGTTTATTAAAAAATTCAGGTCGCCGCCACCCCGGCCAGGGGTTGGGGCAGGAGCATGGGGAAGGCCCAGGTCGGAGGGAAGCTCGCCTGCTCCGGAGCAGGGACTACATTTCCCGAGGGGCCTTGGCGATGGCGGGGGCGGCGGGGGCGGCAACGTCCCCCAGAAGTGGAGCCAGGGACTTCCACTCGTGCGTGAGGCAAGTGGAGCCGGAGACTCGACCGGAAGCAGAAGACGGGATCTGACAAGATGGCCGGGCTGCCCCGCAGGATCATCAAGGAAACGCAGCGTTTGCTGGCAGAACCAGTTCCTGGAATTAAAGCGGAACCAGATGAGAGTAACGCCCGTTATTTTCATGTGGTCATTGCTGGCCCCCAGGATTCCCCCTTTGAGGGAGGGACTTTTAAACTTGAACTATTTCTTCCAGAAGAATACCCAATGGCAGCACCTAAAGTACGTTTCATGACCAAAATTTATCATCCTAATGTAGACAAGTTGGGAAGAATATGTTTAGATATTTTGAAAGATAAGTGATCACCAGCACTGCAGATCCTCACAGTTCTGCTCTCTATCCACGCTTTGTTAAGTGCTCCTAATCCAGACGACCCATTAGCAAATGATGTAGTGGAGCATTGGAAGACCAATGAAGCCCAAGCCATAGAAACAGCTAGAGCATGGACTAGGCTATATGCCATGAATAATATTTAAGTCGATCCTATCATCAAGTTTGTGTCACTTCTGTTCTGCCAAGACTTCTTCCTTTTTTGTTTGCATGTACTGGACACGGTCTCAGAAACATTACAGAATAAAAGCCCAGACATTTTCAGTCCTTTGGTGATTAAATGCACGTTAGAAAATCTATGTCTTGTCCTGATTCACTGTTGTAAAGCATGAGCAGAGGCTAAAAGTATCATCAGGATTGTCGTGAAACGTTTAAAAGCAGTGGCCCTCTGCTTTTATTCATTTCCCCCCTCATGGTTTAAGTATAAAGCACTAGGAATGAAGGTAGTTGTCAGGGTTAGGGGCAGGGCTATGGGTATTCTTTATTTTATTTTTTGAGGGGAAAAGCAGTTTCAAAATTTTATGGCTCCTTTCCCCCCCTTTTATGGTGATCTAATTGCACTGGTTAAAAAGCAGCTAACCAATTCTCTAGAATATGCTCTCCAGCCAAGTCTAACTTTATTTAGACGATATAGATGGACAGGCTGATTGTTTGAACCAAAATGGGAATATTAACAAACATCATAGCCCTCCCTAATAACATTGTGACTTTGCTGTCAAGTGTAGATTCCCCCCTTCAAAAAAAGCTTGTGAATGTTTTGTGTGGCTTGTCTGGAAACTTCTGTAAATCTTATGTTTTAGTAAAATATTTTTTGTTATTCCAAAAAAAAAATTCAGGTCTATGTATACTATGTATAAATGAAAAATTGGATATTGAAATTTAAGTTATGTAGGAGTACAAAAGACCTATAAAAGTAAAAAGAAAAAAAGACAGTGTTGGAAGACATTTATTACCTAATTTTAAGACTTCCTCTAAAGCAACAGTATTCAAGGCAGTGTTGGTGTAAGGAAAGACATATAGATCAATGGAATAAAACAGAATCTAGAAATAGAACCACACATACATGATCCACTGAGTTTTGAAAGATTATTTAACATTAACATTCTATAGAACATAAACTCAATTCGATAGCAGAGGAAAAGATAGTGTTTTCAGCAAATGGTACTAGAACACATGGTATCCCTATGTAAAAAATTAATCTCAACCCTTTATTTCCATACATAAAAATAATGAAAGGATCTATGAACCTAAATATGAAAGACTGAATCTATAAAACTTTAAGAAGAAATTATAAGGGAAAATATTCATGAATTTAGAGTAAACTAGAATTTCCTAGGGTACAAAAAACATGATGTATAAAAGAGAGAAATTGATAAATGAGATTCCATCAAAATTTAGAACTTTAAATGACATCGTTAAGAAAACAAAAAGTCCTTAAACAGACTATATTTATAATACATATAACCTATATCCAGAATATATAAAGAATTATTACAGCTCATTAATAGACAACTCAGTTAAAAAGTAGACACAAGAAGATGATAAATAGCCAGTACAGCACAAGGAAAGGTGTGCTACACTAGAATCAGAAAAATACTAATCACTACAATAACAAGATTGGAAATAAGTGATCTCTATGAGAAGGACCAGGTGATGATTATTGGCTGATACGCTGGATAATCAAACCAGGGAGCATATCCATGTCTGGCTCTCAAAATATTAAGAATATCAGTTTTTCAGTCTTCTACCTTGAGGTATGTTTTTAAGCAGCTTGGCCAGAGTCTGTTTTATGGCCTCATGAAGCCCTTTCTTTGTGGACCAGAAACCAGCCTCAGGAAGGAAGTCATGTGCAACACTCTTGTCCTGTGAGTTCCTTAAACCTCCAAGACTCTTCTTCATTAGCTGGGAAAAGGATTTTCTCTCTGAGAATACTAATTCCAAATTTCTAATACCATCTCCTAAGTATGTTCCCAGAATACCTACAGAGACTTTATGCAAATAGGACCCTGATGGCTTGCCTAACATCCTAAAGACCTCAAGGTGTGGGGTGTATGCATTAGGATACATGCCTGGCCCCTAGATTTGAATGTATATTTTTTATTTTAAAGACACTTCCATTAACAACATGTTGGTATGTCTTTCAAAATCAAAAGGTCTGGGGCTAGGGATTTAGCTCAGTGGTTCAGGCACCTACCTCACAAGCGCAACATCCCAAGTTCGATACCAAAAAAAAAAAAAACACAGTCAAAAGGTCTGTCCAAATTCTTATTAACCTTCAAACAAACTGTAAATTTGGTTATAGTTGTGAATGCTTAGTAATTCGCCAGTTCTTGCCATAATTCTCCCCTAATTAATTTTCAAAATAATAGCTTACATGAGCATTAATATTTGCTGAATATTCATGTAAACTACTGGGAATGCATTAATATTTGCCAAATCTTTTCAGGATTACTAGGAATGGTTTCAGTAAGCAATTTCTCAGTAAAGTGCCAAAAGTAGACCCCAACTTAAAATGTTGCAAAAGCTTTGCAATACAACTATTAAATGAGAGAAAATAAATAAAAGGCTCTTCAAAGATATGTTGTTCAGTTACCATCTGGAGTGGCTTAATATAGTAAAATACAAAAACAATACCACAAAATAGATTCTATTGAATTTCTTCAAAATAATGTAATTACAGAACTCTACAGTGGAAGCAGATTGTGGTTATTTATTTGGTTGGGAGAACATACGCTTTTAAATTATTGTTTTCATTTCAAGGCTACAGAGGGATGACAAAGAATAGTTGGACAGTAATTCCTTTAAAATTTTCCTTTGGGAGAATTTTTTTCCACTGCATTAAGTTTTAATATCAACATGGCTCCCCTAATTGGATCAATGTGACACATGTCAGAGTCATTTGTGGCCAATGAGGTGGTGACATGAGACCAAAGCTTGAACTGTACAGAAGAAACTGTAAGTCAAGTTCTCTTGGTCAAAATGTTTTGCAAAATTTAAATATTTCTTATGATAATGTCTCAGGATTCAGAGCAAGGTGGTAGAGAATTTGTCATCTTATATAAAGCTCAGCTTCTGGCTGGAATCTTAACTCTGATATGGTCCACCCCATCCAGGTGTCTATGTTACATAACTGCAGAGGGGATCTCCAGTAGAAGATTAATTAGGAATCTAACATCCTTTTTAAAGCATCAATACTATATTAAGTTTGCTATGCACTGGTTTCGGCATCAGTAATCATAAATGCTTATGTATTTAAGCATTGCACAAAATATCATTTTTAGAAAGGGATAATACATTATTAAAATATAAATAAATATAGAAAATTAATGAGTAAATTAGGGTTAGAAAAATACTGGAAATCAGGAGCAAGGTTACTACTGAGTATATTAAAATGTGTAGTTATGAGTTTAATGCACCACTAATCATAATTATTATTATTTATTTTTTATTTTTTTACTATGTAGGAAGATTTTTCAGAGAAGACGATGACTTTGTCTTCCCACAAGGCAAAAGCTCCACTTGCTTTCTGAGGCAGACAGCAACCCCGAACCACAGACAAGCTGGGGCCTGCGCAGACCTCAACACTAATCATTATTTACTTAAACATCAATTTGTACAAAATTTCTTTCTCTCTCTCTCTCTCTCTCTCTCTTGAAGTACTGGGGGTTGAAACCAGGGTCTTCACACTGATCTATATCCCCCAGCCCTTATAAAATTTTTTGAGTCAGGGTCTCACTAAATCACTAAGTTGGGCTCAAACTTGCAATCCTCCTGCCTCAGCTTCCCAGAATCCTGGAATTACAGCTGTTCACCACCACACCCAGGTCAAAATCTCATTTTTAAAAAGGTATAATATAATATTGAAATGTAAATAAATATAAAAAGAATAAGAAGTTAGAAAAATATTGGAAATCAGGGCAAGATTAGTATCTATGGTGATGTATTAAAATATAACATTGTTGTTAGAACTAGGTAAGAAAATTGACTCTAAGCTTCCTAGCAGCCAAAACAAAAAGAAAAATATCATTATATATAAAAGTCACAGAGTCCAGAAGCATAAAAATAGCTCAGTGTTTCAGTGGAAACCCAGTCTTTCTTGATATTAGAATCCAAAAGTTCTCCTGTAATTTCTCATGCAGGAATCCTAGTCCACATCACCTGTATCCCTTGAACCTGACTCAACAGCCCAATAACAATCCTTTTTCCTTTCTCCAAACTCCTAACAGATTCCTTTAGTTTTCTGTTCCAAAAACATCTGTTAAGTATCTACTACAGTGCTAGGGAATACAATGATAAGGAGAACAAACTCAGTCTGGCCATTAAGGAGCCTATAGTTCTGTTAGCCAGAGAGAGATGGATATCTTTGTAAATAAAATAAAATAAAATAAAATTAGTAAGTATGTATATATCTCTGTAATACTATATATAGTGTTGATAGTATTATAATGATATATACATATATCATTACAAACTATGATAGGTGCTATAATAGGAAACTATAAGTTATTATGAAAACAAGTAGTTTGATCAACCCAGAGAGAACAAAGAGGAGCTCTCTGGGGAAAGTTAGTTTGCACTTGGAACAGGAGGAGGAATAAGTTTTACCTCATTTAATATTGAATCATGCTATATGTTTTCTATTGTTTACAGGAGAATGAATCTGGTCTTGATGCTGAGCTCCTATAGATCATATCTCCTCTTTTTATGTCCTCCATCCTGCCTCAACCATATCAGGTATGTGACAGTCCTGGAAAACCCTCAATTCAGTCAACTGCAGTGGAAAGGGGGGTAGGATAGAATTTGACACCACCAACACCACCAAAAATGCTCAGCAAGAAAATATAGCTCCCTTTAGCCACCACTCTTGGTACTTTGAACTGACAAATGGTTAAATTGACAGGAAATTCGAATACATCTTCCAAGCACTTTATTTTTATTACACATTTTTGGGGAGATCAGAGTTCCCCTGGAGAGAAATTTAAACCAGAGGGCTGGGAAAGCCTGTGCTTAGTTACAAACTGGGAATTTCCCTTCACATGCTGTTTTTCTTCTGCTGGCGGTAACTGATACTTCAATGGTCCCTCTGCACCAGAGACTCGAGCAGCACCTGCAAATCTGCACTCTGTCCTCCTTGACAAATGGCTAATTATTCCCAATACCACCAGATTGTTCTAACGTGGCCCTGAGGTCTCAAGCCAGGCTCCATCTCTTCTCCTTGTCTCTCCTTTTCTTCCTCCTTCCTCTCTCCCTTCTCCCTTCTCTTTTCTCTTCCACTCTCTTTCTCTCTCTCTTTCCTTTTCTCTCCCATCTGGCTCCCTTCACAGGATGTGAGAAAATAAACACTGATGATCACAATGCTGATGGTGCAAAGCTCCCCTGAGGGTGATGGTTGTGTGTGGGTGAATTGACCTAGTCTCTCTGCTCCCCAAACTGGGGCTTTTCCTGCCAGAGTCCAGCATAGGGGACGGGGCCATGGAGGTCACCTGTGAGTTTGTACCTCACCGGAAGGAGGAGCAAATATCTAGGGAATATGAAAACAAAGAAACCATGGGACTGGCAGACAGCAAGGCCCAGAGAGAAGGAGGTGAAAACAAGCACCCAAGAAAAAGGCTCTGAATGGGAATGTGCAGAGAAATTTCCCCAGCAGATGATTGAAGGGGAGAGCTTAGTCCCGGGCTGAGTCCAGAAATGAGGAGTTGCTTCTTAAGCTACTGTGTATGATCTTCAGCAAGCTATTAAGATCTAAACCTTATTGCCTAATCTTCAAAGTGACGAGAATAACACCAGAATTGTAGCTGTCCAATAAATGGCATCTCTTGTTATTTCTTTTAGTACTACTTTGTGTACGTGTGTGTGTGTGTGTGTGTGTGTGTGTGTTAATGGGAGTTGAACCCAGGGCCATTGCACTGAATTACATCCCCAACAGTCATTTTTAAATGTTCTATTTTGAGATAAGTTCTTGTTAAGTTGCTAAATTGCCCGGCCTGGGCTTGAATTTTTGGTCCTCCTGCCTCAACCTCCTGGAGTGCTGGAATTACAGGCATGTGTCACCACACACAGCTCTTCTATTACTATAATAATAGTGTGTGATACATTGTGAGGACCAAATTTTTTTCTGCTATTGAAGGGATATATGCACCATGTATGAATAACCAGAATTCCTCATAGGACAAAGTGTGATCAGTAAGCACAGATTGTTAACAAGTTTACTCACAAAGTACAAAAATTGGCTAGACACCAAAGAGCTCACTTTGGACTTGACATGTCCCCTTGTGTCAGAGAGTACTGTCCTGTGCTTATTTTCCTGTATGTCCCCCTATCACACAATCAGTTTGCTTTATTCTTGGGGAGTTACAATCTGCCAATGGAAACATCAGCTTCCTCTTCCCTCTGGCCAGCAAGTTATGCTATGGAAAGAAAAATACACCTCATGAGTTGTCCTTAGATGCAGCCTTGATTTCAGGCAGCCAGGAGCTCAAAAGCTGGACCTCTGTGTTGATAGACTCTGGAAAAAAATTAGAGATTTGGGGTTCTGCCCACAACATGGCAAGCAAAACAGCTGCGTGTCATCTGCATTCTTGGTGACCCTGACAATGCTATTATTAGGACCACCATGCCAGTTCACATGACTAATACAAATGAGAAAAGGCCTCAAATAAACCAGGGATGTCAAAATACCAGGATGATCAGATCCCATCTGGAATACTGTATTGAATTTTGGACAGTATATTTTAAAACCCTAAAGCCGTGTTCCCCAAGGATAGCAAGAAGATGAAAAAGATAATAATTTATAGAACCTGGTACATAGATGTGGCAGGTATTAAATAAAGAGCTAAAAGTACATGACAAGCACCATTCCTTGTCATATTCTCTGAAACCATGTAAGTAGGCTAATTTCATCCCCATTTGCCAGAGGAAAACATAAATGACAGGGAGCTTTTCTAAGGCCATAGTTAACAGCTATGAAGATGGATCACAAGCTTGGGTGGACATCACTCCAAAGACTCTCCTCTTTACAATGACAAAGATTTGGAGCATAATTTCTCAGGGGGAGCTGGAAACACTTGAGTATTGTTGAGATGGAGGAAAACTGACCAGAGAGGGACTCAGTATTTGTCTTCAGTGTAAGAACATTGTTTGTTCTATTTAGATGTAGCTTATCTTTGCCTTCAGGATGGAAGTTTCTTGGAGGCAGATTTGACCTAATATAGATAGGAATTCATTACAACCCAAAGCTGACTCAAGGAGAAATTCAAAGGACTGGGCAAGTTCTGCCCATCTAAAAACATTGAACCACGGCCCCAGTGTTCTAACAAGGATAGGGTAAAGAGACTCCTAATGGGGTGATGGCCACATTGTTACTTCTGAGGAGTTCTCAGTGCCCAGACTCTGTGATGTTAAATCAGCATTTGCATTGAGATCCTGATATCTCCACAGTAGGCCAGCACTTATGCAGTGCTCAGTATACGTGGTGACTCAAATGATAGCCCAAATCAAGGGAGCAAAATAAATAAAGGTGGAAACACAAAAACCTGTGAGAATGTGTTGATGCAAGCACTGAAGAATCCAGACGTAGATGTGGCTACAAATGAAACAATAAAATGTCACTGGATCTAGGGACACAGATCAGGGTCTGAGTTCTTTCTTCTTTCCATCTCTCAGCTCTCCTCCATCTCTATTGTCTGACTTTCAACCAGGCTCAACTTTTATAATGCCTTCTAATATCAAGACAGCTGCCAAGATTACATCCTTCCAGGCTCAATGCCCACAGAAAAAACAAGAGAACACCGAGTCGATTGTATTGGACCCAACTCCCCAACATGGTCTGTGATTCGCTGTCATAAACCTGGTATGATTTGTGTGTATGCCTGGAACCTGTTACACTGTCCAGAGAAAATAGGCCAGTCTGGTTGGCTTAGGCTAGACCACATATTAAATTCTCAGGAATCCACCCTGACCACTTGGAGAGAAGTAAAGAAGAGTGGATCTTTTTACTTATTCAACAAATATTAATGAGCACCTACTATATCAATAGAGCACTGTGTTGAGCACCACAAATCATATGAGGATGACTTAAAAATTAAAGCTGTTGATGATAAAGCTGTGTGTGTTGATGCTGTGATGGACATTTAGGAAATGGCTTATAATCTTCATTCTGTCTTTGTGCAGAAACTCCTATCTTTCTTATATTCTGAAATTGGGAGAAGCTCTCACTGATTCTTACTTGATTCTCTCACACCTAGGGGACATTTGAAAATGTCTAGAGACATCTTTGGTTGTCACAACCAGAGGAATGCTACTGGTATCCAGTGGGTAGAGGCCAACGTGCAATTAAACATCCTACAATTCACAGGATGACCCCTCAAAACAAAACATTGTCTCCCAACATGTCAATAGTGCCAACATGACGATACCCTGCTCCAAGTGAAAGCTTATAAGCATATGTTTGCAATGTTCAGAAGTTGCCCAGTCATAGGGGAAACTCTCTGGTACTGTAATAAATAATAACACTATAGCATAGTTCTGTAAAGGGCACCACATGCCACATTCATGGTAGGAACAAAGGGCAGAGGACCAGGCCTGGGTTCTGGCTCATCCAAAGGTGCCACTCTCAATTGCTCACAGGCAGTGGATCCCTTACTTTTTTCACTGTTACTACACTATCCGCAGCTGGAACTCTGGCCACATTAGCTTCCAGCTCCCAGGCTGAACACCCAACAGTCAGCAATTCAGAATCACTAGAAATTCATACCTGTTGGAAACTTTGTAGGTAGCTAATGAATTGCATAGGGTTTCTGTCAAACACACATCTTTTATAGGTCACGAGACCTAAAGCTTCATTTTGAAACTATTTGTTCACATTTCACATAGGTGCTCCAGATGTTAAGGATAGCATCCTGTTGATAATCCAGGAACTGTGCCAGAAATAGTTTACTGGATGTGCTCCAAAAAATTAACTTCACACTCTAGCAGTGGGTTAGTTGGCCTGTGGGGGTGTTAGGATTATGATTGAATTTGTGCTGTTCAGGCAAAGCTCACATCCCAGAAACTTTATCAGCCTACACTGAAGCTGCCTGTATTATGCTAGCAAGTTTGATGCAGACCCCAGGACAGAAGGCTGGAACATGAAAGAATGTGATTATTTCTAACCAATAAGTTTCTCTGCCTTTCTGTCTCATTTTGAATTTTTATAATCCTACAATAATAAACAAATCCACGAACAAATAATTACCATTCTTAGGCCATGTCTATCCAAAGTCCTCAACACATTGAATTTTATGCTTTCAATTTCATCAGTGAGGAAACAAACCAATTGTTTGATCAAAATCAGCATTGATTTTACTTAAGTCCGTAGTTCTCAACTTTGACTTCATATTTAGAACCACCATTATAAATTCTGGTACCCAGGCTACCTCCAAGATTAATTATGAATTTCGGAAGTGAAAACAGGAATTAATAGTTTTAAAGCTGTCCTAGTAATTCTCAAATTCTCCTGCCCATATTTCCATAATTATCACTTCATGCTCCTACTATATACCACATGACTTAAGAGGGCTTAGACTATAAGTATCACCTAAGTCTTACCACCACCACCACCACCAAAAAAAGAAAGATAGAAAGGAAAGGAAGGAGGAAGGGGTGAGGGAGGGAGGGAAGGAAAGGAAGGAAGGAGGGGTAATTGTTTCAGATCACTCCCTTAGGCTCATTATACTTGGAACCAAGGAGGATTTATTCATGTATAACTTCCTTTCCATTAGCAAACAAGTACCAGCAGCTGCTCTGTTTTGTCCAACAAGAACTGGGCAATGTAAAAGTGGTTTCCTAAAGTTTGTACAATTAGAAAAGAGGATCATAAACATTTCAGACAAGAGAGAGTTTCCAATGCTGGGATAGACGATTTTCTGATATTGTTACTTTTTTGCCCAAACTAATAAAAATATTCAGTGACAGCCAACCCCATTGTGATGTGAAGCAAGGAAGAGACCTCTCAATTTCATGTTAGTGCCTTAAGTAAAGCACTGGGAGACTTCTATACATTTATGTCAGCCTGAAAAACAGACCATGGCTCTGATTGGTCCTAGGCCTCTCCTGGGTCAGTAGAGCTAACAGACACCACACACCTCCCTAAACTCGGATTACCAGAAGCAATGGAACACATAAAGATAGGGAGAGCTTTCTCCTCTGGCACTGGAGAGCTACTCCCCAGCAATTACCCTCTCTGCAGAGACTAGAACTACACTGAAAAACTTCCTGAACTCCACCTGAGAGCTATGTTTTTGCAAGTTTATGTCCCTAAGACAACCTAGAATTAATGACCAGGAATTAACATTTCCTGGAATTAATGACCAGCTGGAGAGAATCCAGATCTGGAGTCTGCATACTGCAGGCTGTCAGTCCATCTCAGTCCTAGTTCCCTTTTTCCTGGGAGTGGCATGCTTCTTCCACCTTCTTCCAGCTCATCATAAGAGGTCGTCACTAAATTACTCACTGTTATTCCTGGTGGAAACAGAGCGATCTTATAACCATTTCAAGCCCTAAGGAAAGGTAATGGCAGAGCTGATATGGAGAGGGTGTGGGACAGGAGGGCCACTTGGCTGAGGGCTCTCATCCACAGTGAGGCTCCTGTTCTACTCCTAACTCTATCTCCAAGCCGCAGGCTTCATACAGCCATCGGGATGAATGGGCACTATTCAAAGATGTTCAGCATATCCATGCAAGGTATCCCGTCTGCAGCCTACAGTCCTCTAGTGCACCACCAATTTACATTTTTCTAAATCTTTCATTTCTTGTGATTAACTTCATTATGTTGAATTCTTTTTTCTGAATTAAACATGTTAAGATATTAAATTTAAATATTTAAAATATACTATAATATTTTAAAACATGTTCAAATGTCTATAATTTTTACTTTTCAATTAACACATAATATTTGTACATATTTGTGGGGTACAGTGTGATTTTTCAATACATACATATATATATATATACACATATATATAAAATGTGTAATGATCAAATCATGGTCATTAGTATTCCCATGTTCTCAAGCATTTATCATTTGCATGTATTAGAAACCTTTGGACTCTCCTATCTATTTTGAAAACTTTGGAAGAGGTCAAGATCAAGTCCTGAGAGGCCAAGGTGAAAAGGCAGGAGGAGGTGGTCATCAGCCCCATAGAGGAAGAGTGGTGCTTAGTGGGCTCTCCTGTTCTCCAAAACTGCCTCGCTGGGATGGGGAGTGATGCCTCTTTGATCTCCCACTCACTGACAGAGCCACATTTGTTCTTCCTTGAGTTGGTATAAAGGAGGGGCTGGATCCCCTTTGAGTGGTTTCTGCCCAACAGAATGCAGGCAGATGGGGGTGCTGGGGAGGGAGAACCTCTGGAATAACTGCTTTTTTGCACCTCTCTGGGGAGTTACCAGAGGCTGAGTTCAAAGGCTGCACATGAATAGCTCGTGGTCCCACTGGTGAGGACCCAGGTGTCATATCCTGCTGCCTTAGACCTTGGGTTGAAGATTTTAAGCATGTGTCTATGAGGTCACTCTCAGATCATAATTATATAGTGGAAAATCCTTTTTGATGCCTGTTATGGAGTGTGTCTAGATGTGGCCCCAAAGCCTCATACAGTCATAGGTAGGGCTTTCAGGAGGTAGCTGGATCTAGGGTCTGTGGTGCTGGGATTAAAAATGTGATCCTGGGATTAATGATGTAATGCTAGGATTAAGGGTGCCCCACCCTGGGTGTGAGTGCTACCCACTCTAAGGGCCTGTAGTGTGTATAGAATATAAGGGACAGAAAGGGGGCTGCTGCTGTTACTTGCTGCTACTGCTTGCTCTTTCACTGTCTCCTGTCTGCCTGCTGTGCTATCCTGCCTTGGAGCCAGCCAACCATGGGCTAAAACATCTACATACTGTGAGCTACAATAAACCTTTCCTCCTTTAATTTTGGGTGTCTGGTATTTTGTCTCAGCAATGAGAAAAGTAATTAGGACAATGCCCTAGCATCCTAAGGAGAATAATGCTGTAAAAACAGAAGAATGAGGCAGTTAGGCTAAATAATGAAAAAAAGCCAGTTATAAACTAATTATAAAGGTGGAGCCAGGGGTGAAGTATTAGTTTCCTATGGCTGCTATAACAAGTGATCACAAACTTAGTGCCTTGAAACTGCACAAGTTAAAGCTCTGGAGGCCACAATTTCAAAATAGTCCTTACTGGGTTAAAATCAAGGTGTAGGCCAAGCTGCAAAGTTTGGAATCTTTGGGGAGATCTTTTTCTCTTACCTTTCCTAGCTTCTAGAAGCCACTCC
This sequence comes from Heterocephalus glaber, assembly GCF_000247695.1. Next base: position 17,402,629 of record NW_004624761.1, read on the forward strand.
TTGCTCTACCTTCAAAGACATCCCCCTCAAGCCAGGCCCACCTCAGATTGCATTACTGTGGTTCTTTATGATTCTCTTGTTAAATATCTTGGTGGTTACACTGGGCCCACATAGATAATTCAGGATAATCTGTTTAGCAGCCTTAATTCCATCTACAACCTTAGTTCCCCCTGTGTCACATATTCTAACATGTTCACAGACCCCAGGAATTAGGATGTGGACATCTTTAGGAGGCCATTATTCTGCCTAGCATGGGTGGCATGTATCAACTGTGATTGCAGATCAGCACTCCTTTATTGACAAGCATTTGTGAAACACTCATTTGTACAAGAGATACAGTGAAGAGACACAAGTGGATCAGGCAGTGGGATATGTAACATGATGGAGATCTGTGCATAATGAGAAGAAAGTATCACCTTCTTGGTGGGACAGGGAGGTCCTCTTGCTGGAGATGCTGCTTTTTTCCACCACTTTCTGGGCAATCAGAGAGCTGCCAAAAAGTGTGGACCAATGGGCTAATGTGAGAGTCATCCTTATCACAGCTAATGTTAATTGAGCTTACTGTGTCCCATGCACTATTCTAAGATGCTTTACATGCCTTAGTCTATTTATCCCTCAGAAGTATTCAGTGAGGTAGCATGTTATGGTTTGGATCTAAAATGACCCCCATAGCCTCACTTGTTTGGAAGGTGATTGGATTATAGGGGTGTTAGAGCTGCCTTACTTTTAGGAGGTGGAACCTGGTCAGAAGAGAGAACGTGGCCTGCAAGGTTATACCTCCCTCCTGGCCTCCTCCCTTCTCTCTCTGCTTCCTGGCTTCCATGATGTGAGCAGCTTTCTTTCAAAGCATTCTCTTCCACCATGCTGTTTCAGCATATGAGCCAGCCAAGCATAGATTGCAATTTCTAAAACTGCAAGCCAAACTAAACTTTTCCTCCTTTAAGTTGAGAATGTCAGGCATTGTGGCTTGCCAAAAAGAAAGTGACTAAGACAGTACTAGGATTATCTCCATTTGGTAGAGTAGAAAATGGGCTCAGAGTTTGTATAACTTTCCCAGGTTTATGGTGCTATAAAATACAGTGGACACTCTACTTACGAACTTAATTCATTCCCAAGGGCTGTTTGTAACTCAAGTTAGTCAATTGAAGGTTAGGGTTCCTCTACACAGCCTTCAAAGTCTCTCTCCTATGTATAAGCAGATCTCTGTCCTTAGAGAGACATTGGCCCAGGATTTCTCAACCCGACACTGGAAAGGATGTTGTAATGTTCCTTCCAGAGCTCTTTAAGGGTTAAATCTGTGTCTGAGATCATCTGGAAGCACAAGCGGCCAGCATTCAGATTGTAACTCAAGACTGCTCATAAGTTAAAACTAAAATTCCACTTGTAACCCAAGTTGTTTGTATGTGAGGCTGGTCATAGCTTGAGGGTCCACAGTACTGCTTTTCCTCCTTCTGGGGATTGGATTTAAACCTGGTATGGCAAAAAGAAAGGAAAGTGAATGATAGTAGTTACAGTAATAGCAATTATTTATGGTTTTTTCTTTGCCACATGCTGTACCAAGTTGTCAACTCATTTAATCTTTAATCTCAGCATTAACCTTGAGATATTATTATTCTTATTTTACTCATGAGGACATAGAAATTGAAAGATATCAACTTAACCATGGTTGCCTAATCAGAAAGAGGCCTTCTGGTTTGTCAAGCTTCAAAGTCTGTCCTTGGAAAGAGAAAAACAAGAAGACAGAGTATGGTAAGGTGTCCATCAGAGTCACCCAGAGGACTTGTTAAAAGCCAGACTGGTGGACTCCACTCTAGAGGTCCTGACTCAGTGGATTTGGGAGAAACCTCAGAAAGTGCATCTCTAACTAGCTCCAAGTAGTGCTGACCCTGCTTTGAGAAACACTAGCATGGTGTGATTGGTATAAGCCCCAGAGTCAGCTTTGAATCTGGCTGTGTCACTTACCAGTTATGTGACATTAAGCAAAATATTGGCCTTTCTGAAACTGATTTTCACATCTCAAAGCCAGTGATAATTTCTATCCCATTTGTTGTATGGATTTTTGTTGAAATAATCTATGTATAGTAGAAAGCAAAAGGTGGACCCCTAGTAAATTTTGATTTCCTTTCTTCTCCACCAACCTCCACACTAGAGAAAAAACACATGCTTTCCAGAAGGTTGCCCCAGGCTCTTATCTCCCAGGGATGGACCAGAACTATCCCAAGAATTCAGATGTGGATCCCTGAGCAGTGGCTATGGAGAAGGCTATGAGGTCATCCTTACTCTTTCAGCATATCTGCTGTTGGTCCCTGACCTTTGTTCTCAAGGACCACACAACAGAGGAGACAGTAATTAACAAAAACTTAACCGTGGAACAGCATTGCAACAGGAGTGTAGCCTCCAGCCTCCCTGAAACCTGGGAGACAGTCTTATGTTGGAAGAGCCATGCTGCTCTCCTGGACCAACTGTATTCTCTGGAAACTTCTCCTAGTGAAGACAGTGGGCAGAAGGCCTTAAAATCCCCTGTGGCACAAACCCTAGGTGGCTAGTGAGAACTGAGGAAGGAGTTTGGCAAAATGAGCATGTAAATTATTTTAATTATTGTTTTTCATCTTCAAAGGGAACTGGCTTCTCATTTCCAAAGCTTCTCTTGGACTCATCTGCTTAGGACAAAACAGTGCCAGTGCCTTAGGACTTGGTGGAACGTTAGCATCATTTTTCTCAGCAGTCCCATCACTGTCAACCCTAGAAGCCCCTCAGAGGCCTTAACCAGTAGTCACTGCCTCTTCCCACACTGTCACACAAGCCAGGTAGGTCTTTGCTGTAAGATGCTAAGACCACCAAAGGCAGCTATAAATTCTCTGTGAAATTTCTTGATTGTTAAGCTATAACAACACAATTGACTTCTTTAATATCATCTCTTTGGACCCAAAAATAGGTTCTCAGGGTAGTAATCCTGATACACTTACAGTGAGAATCAGATGTTATGATTCAGTACAAAGACATAAGCATCAGGAAGACTAGTGTCTGCTGTGCATGTCTGTGGAAAGACTGGTGCTTAAGAAAAGTAAGCCGAAGACGGTGCTTCTTAAACATTGCAGATTTGTGTATCCTTGCGTGCATGCCATGTGTTCATGTTTGTGTACACACACAGAGTATACTTGGATCTGTTTTAATCAGGGATGGTAAGACATACAGACATGGAAATGACAGTCAAGAAGAAAGAAACTCATTATACTCATAAACACCTAGAAACTGGGCCACATGGGGAAGCACTAGGTCAGTCAGGGGGCAAAGGGAGTGAGGGGGAAAGGGAGAAACAGCCTTTATTGTGGTTTTTCAGGAAGGACTGAGCAAAGTCAGCAGGTTTAGAATTTTCTAGTCTGGATAATTTTGGCAAGCTCTAGGCTGCATAGGCTGTCCCTAGTTGTATGGTCCAGCTGGGGTACACAGTGGCCTGGATAGTGACAGTGTGTTAGAGGGGGTGGTTGAGTGGATGGGGTTCTCTTTCCTGGTTTGCATTTTAGAATTGAGTCGTTTGCTACCTCTAGGGCTCAGCTAACCTTGGGAAGGGGAGTCCTCTAGCCTCAAGTGTCAAGACACATACTTTTTCCCTGAAAGTGTCAGCCTCAGTGGAGAATGTCACTACCATTCCAAACACACATGAAATGGGTCCATTGTATGTGTGGCAATGGGAGGGGAGAGGGAGGCCAGGATAGCAGCTTTGCTGGTTTCCCAGAAGCTGCCTTAGACCTCAGAGAAAATGAGACCTGAATTTTGGGTGAGTTCGATAGGAGAGAACCAAGGCCCTGAGACTGATGCAAAGGTAATGGAAAAAGACTAATGGAGGAGAACTAGGTTGTTAGCAAGGAAATATGCAGCAGGCCAGTGCCAACTTTCTCTAGGGTCTGCCAGATAGCACTGCCAGACAAAGCAGGCAAAGCGAAAAGCACACAAGCTGGCTTTGAAGTTCTGTGGTGTATCCCAATCCACCAAGGACTTAGACCACCAAATCTATTCCATAAGAACCTAATAATGCAGTTATAAAAAGGCCTCCAGAGCAAATGAGAATGCTTTGTTCACCAAGTCAAATAGCCCTTGTAAATAGACCCTAAAGTTGGACTTCTCTCTAAATTTATGAGAGCAGTGAATTTATGTTATTTCATATATCAAGCAGAAGTGGACAATGCTGTGACATTTATAAGACTCCTTTCCTCCTGTGTTATTCTTTCCATAATATATATCCATATGCACACAGTTTCGATTGACTTGACTCATTCTTTAGGAAATAGATCAAGAATGCAAGAAGGAAAGGATTGCTAGTAATGAACCCTAAACATTCTCTGTGGCTGTAAGCTAAAGAAGACATTGATTCCTCATAGATGTGTACACAACCGATGTATGCATTCAGATAGTCTTTAAGCAACTATCAGACCTCTACAGACCCCACTGGCTTTTCTGTTTGTTTGCTCATTTTTGCTTTCAAGACTCTCCAAGTGCTGTCCTCTCTGACTAGACTACTTTTCTTTATGTTTCAGTTTGATAAACTCCTATTTGTCCTTCAAAACCTTACTTAGATATCCTAGGGATTTCTTGGGCATCCTAAATTCACTAAGACTTCCAAAACAAATTTATTGCTTTTTCTCCTGTCTCATTCAGATATTTCATGTTAAAATGATTATTGTAAGAAATTGTGATTTATTTGTTGTCATATCTGTCTCCCTGGCTAGAATGTCAATGCACATTCTGTAGGAGATATGTCTTATTTATTTCTGTCTCTAATGCTAGGTACATACCAATGCTCACAGGTGTGATTGAATTTTAAAATGAATTGGATGTTAATTCCCATTTTACACTAGATTTCCTTGAACTTCTGGCCACATGTTACTATTTTGTTCATTCATTTACTTCTGCTCTTGAAGTGACTTACTTAAATGGTTTTAAGTGATTTCACTGTGAAGTTCAGAATAAATGGAACCAATGTCCAACAACTTCTTTTTCTCTCTTGTCTCATCAATTTTTTAATTTTTATTTTTATTGGTACATGTTTGCAGTACATAATGATTACATTTATCATGAGGAGTTGGTACTTGACATAACACATCTTAATTCTTTTTATATCCACTTCCATTTCCTCCTTCTCCCCTTCCTTCAGTGCTTGGCCTCCTTCTCCTTTGCAAAAGATCTATGGGAATAGTTATTGCTAGGCAATAGCTTTGGCTTCAAATAGGAAAGCCTCTCAGTATTTCATCAGCTGTTGCTGTGTTTGTACTGATTCTAAGCATGTGATGGTAAAAGTTTTAAAATCTTTCACTCATTTTTTTCTCAGATGTTCCGACTTCTTTTTTAATTGTTTTAGAGATATTTTCAAAATCTCCTCTTGTTGTATATTCACCTCCCACTCTCTTATTTTGTTTGTAGCTTGCTGTATTTTATCTAGTTTGTTAGCAACCATCATTTTTGCCTCAGTTTCACTTTTTTTGAGCAAAGTAAAAATCTTCCCATTTCTGCCAGTGCTTCTTTCAACTGTTAAACACAGCATTCACTACAACAAAAAGATGAATATAGTCACTAACTAGTTCTGAAAAGATATAAAAGTCAGCAAAACTTGTTCTTTTTTTTGCTTAATTTCTTTTATTGGTACATTTTAGGTATACAATACATTTACATTAATAATTGGGTGCTTGTACCTGTACATGACGTGTCTTGGTTCTTGTTTTTTCCACATTATCTGTGCACCCTTCACCCTCTCCACCCTTCCCTATTTACATAGACTTTGTTTCCATTTTTTTCTTTTCTCATTATTTTTCCTTTCTCTTCTTTCTTTTCCCCTCCCTCTCCCACTTCCCCAACAACTTTGGACCTTTTATTCCTATTTCAAATTATCAATTATTCATTTTAATCATTTTAATCCTTCTTTATACATTTAGTTTTTCACACTAGAGAAACTGTTCAGTATTTACACATGTGGATCCTGTTATTTCTCTTGAGAGTATGGCCTCAATATGTATCCATTTAGCTATAAATGTCTCTAGTTTGTCATTCTTTATAGAAAAAAAAAAACCACATCTTCTTTATCCAGTTTCCAGTTGATGGGCATTTGGGCTGTTTCCAAGCTTTAGCTATTATGAACTGTGCCACTATAAACATGAGGGCACATATATTGCTGTGGTATGATTCTTTTAATTCTTT